>VZQC01002594.1:442932-653477 GCA_009823505.1 Rhizomys pruinosus | reverse complement strand
AATGATTCACCTTGCAAGGAATCTTGGAGAAGATACTTGTTCAAGAAAGAGCTCCTATCTGTTCTTGAGTGCATCCAAGTGGGGCTTAGACACTCACCAGTTTTGAAATTGGATTATGAAAGTGTAATGGAAGAAAAATAAGCAAAATCCCAGCTGACCCTGTGGATCAATGCTAAGTAGTCAAATAAGTATAACTGGAGTATCAGCAGAGAGGATGGCAGAAATGGATTTGGCCTGAGCTCTTCTTCTCCCATTCCAGGTTCATGTCTCTGTTTTGAACTTTCTTAAAATCCACTGGAATTGTTTTTAAAATTTCACTTAATTTATAGAATTATAGGAATCTTGGACTGGAGAGATGACCTAGCATTTGAGAGTGCCGACTGCTCTCGCAGAGGACCTGAGTTCGATCCCCAGCACCCACATGGCGGCTAAGGACCATCTTTGGCTCCAGTTCCAGGGGAATCCGATACCCTTTTCTGACCTCTGTGGCATTGCACGACACGGGTGCACAGACCTACATACAGACAGTACATTCATACACATAAAAAAATAAATAAAAATTAAAAAAAATAATTATAGGAATCTTTTGATTTGTGTTTCATTTCATTTTAACCTTAAATCCTGTGAAGAGCTGTGTTTTCTTCCTTAGTACCTATCATAGCCTCTCCTAAGGAATGTACTTAACAGTCATGTGAACTTTACCAATAGTATGATGTCTGAGTGCCAGTTTGTATGGAAATATTCCAGCATGGATATGAAATAATGGAATGACTGGAATCTAAACCTATCATTTGTCTTTTTGTACAGGCGTTTGCATCTGATCTACAATGGAAAAATTCCTTTTTTACCTGTTTGTCATTGGCATAGCTGTACGAGCTCAGATCTGTCCAAAGCGTTGTGTCTGTCAGATTTTGTCTCCAAATCTTGCAACCCTTTGTGCCAAGAAAGGGCTTTTATTTGTTCCACCAAACATTGACAGAAGAACTGTGGAACTGCGGCTGGCAGACAATTTTGTTACAAATATCAAAAGGAAAGATTTTGCCAATATGACCAGCTTGGTGGACCTGACTTTATCCAGGAATACAATAAGTTTTATTACACCCCATGCTTTCGCTGATCTACGAAATTTGAGAGCTTTGCATTTGAATAGCAACAGATTGACTAAAATTACAAATGATATGTTCAGTGGGCTTTCCAATCTACATCATTTGATATTGAACAACAATCAGCTGACTTTAATTTCTTCTACAGCTTTTGATGATGTTTTTGCCCTCGAGGAGCTGGACTTGTCCTACAACAATCTAGAAACAATTCCTTGGGATGCTGTAGAGAAGATGGTTAGCTTGCACACCCTTAGTTTGGATCATAATATGATTGACAACATTCCTAAGGGGACTTTCTCCCATTTGCACAAGATGACTCGGCTAGATGTAACATCTAATAAACTGCAAAAGCTACCACCTGACCCTCTCTTTCAGCGGGCTCAGGTACTGGCAACCTCAGGAATCATAAGCCCATCGACTTTTGCATTGAGTTTTGGTGGTAACCCCTTGCACTGCAATTGTGAATTGTTGTGGCTGAGGCGATTATCCAGGGAAGATGACCTTGAGACATGTGCTTCCCCTGCACTTTTAACTGGCCGCTATTTTTGGTCAGTTCCTGAGGAAGAGTTTTTGTGTGAGCCTCCTCTCATTACTCGGCATACACATGAGATGAGAGTCTTGGAGGGTCAGAGGGCAACCCTGAGATGCAAAGCTAGAGGAGACCCAGAACCCGCAATTCACTGGATTTCTCCTGAAGGCAAGCTTATTTCAAATGCAACAAGATCGTTGGTATATGATAACGGAACACTTGACATACTTATAACAACTGTAAAGGATACAGGTGCTTTTACCTGTATTGCTTCCAATCCTGCAGGCGAAGCAACGCAAACTGTGGATCTTCATATAATTAAACTCCCTCACCTACTAAACAGTACTAACCACATCCATGAGCCTGATCCTGGTTCTTCGGATATCTCCACTTCCACTAAGTCAGGTTCAAATGCAAGCAGTAGTAATGGTGATACTAAAATGAGTCAAGATAAAATTGTGGTGGCAGAAGCGACTTCATCAACAGCACTACTTAAATTTAATTTTCAAAGAAATATACCTGGAATCCGTATGTTTCAAATTCAGTACAATGGTACTTATGATGACACCCTTGTTTACAGGTAAGAAAAATTCAGCCAACTTGGATACCTGATGAACTTCATAGTGTAGGGTTCTAATGCACTGCTGCATTGTTTGGGGTTTAAATTGCCAAAGCTACTCTGTGCTGTCATGATAGCAATCCAGTTTCATAGTCCATAATTTCATATAAGAAGTAGTGAATATAAATGGGGAAATAATTTGATTTATATTTTTTGATGAGTATACATTTATATTTAATATTATGCTTATTTTTTTTACCTCATATAAGAGATGTGACTCTGAGACAACCAAACTGATTAATTTAAAACTTCAAAAACATACCAGAACTTACACATCCACATGAGTGTTCTTTCCTTCAAGGAAGTCACGTTGGGAGGCTCTCCCATTACCCCAATGATGCTGCCATTGCTCAAAGCACTTGGAATTATCTTTAGAACCTTCGGCATACTATTTTGAATATCCTCAGTGGTGGCAAATCTTCGTCTTTTGAGGGTGAATTTCAATTTTGGAAACAAGCAAAGGCCTTTTGGAGTCAAGTCTTGTGAATAAGGTGGGTGATCAAGATGGATATTGCCATTTTTGGTCAAAAATAGAATGTAACTATAAAATAATGAGACTGAATTTGAGTGATTGAGTTATGCGTGTGTGTGCTACCTCATGTGCAGAGGTTCTTAAAATAGTTCCAAAGAGAATGTATGTCAGGATTTTGAGCAGTGAAAGTATCACTGGAGTTAAATATGTGGCTATTGGGACAGGACAGTGATGGAGAGCTTACACCTGCTAATGAATTTCTGGTATGTTTTTCTAAAGTTCAGCCTCATTGATTTATAGTCACATCTTGTCCAGATTTCAGTGAGAAGTTCACATTTTTATTCCATATAATTTCACTGTGACATTATTATAAGCCTTAAGAAAGGATACAAAATTACAGTTTTAAAAAAAAACAAATCTTTTTAGAAATCAAGATCAGTTTAGTTCTAACACCCAGAAGATGAACACTTGAAGATAATTTGCTTTTCATTCATGTATGGAAATGAGATTGATTTTTTTTTAAATAAGGGGGGACTAGTGGGAAAAAATAAAAGTAATCTAGGCAGCTATGTGATCAATCCTGGGCTGTGTTCTACCTGGCTGAGTTTTAATTTCCTCATCTTTAAAAAGAAGAGATTAGACTAAGTGTTTTCTAATAGCCCTCTCATCACTAAATGGATGTGGCAGTAGACGATGACATATGAGTGTTAGCATAAAATAGTTTACTCCTGTGTCACCGGCTCTTTACCTAGACTTCAGGAAAAATTTAACTGGTGTTCAATTAGAGTCACTGACCCCACTCTGCAACTTACTGTACTTGGTGGACACTCTATACACTTTTGAGTGTTATCTCTGTAATATGCCATATTTGCTTCCTATGTTTCACAGTTTTATTCCTGCTCTGATGACTATATTCTGCATGGTGCAGAGAAGCTTGTTTGAATTTCTGAACCTAGTTGCTGTCAGTATACAACAATGTTAATATCTATTTCATTATATCATTATGAATATTAAACATTAATATAAACCCATGCTTAGTGTTGTCCAACATTTATCATATAGTCACTGAATGGCAGCAAATTGAGTTACAAATGCATGCTGTGGTACGAAGTTTCCCTAAATATTTAAGACACATTGTGTAGAATTTGTCTGAAAGAAGTTAGCATAACTCTTTTCAGCAAAAATTTATGGTCACATACTTTAATTCTAAATTAATTTATTTTAAATTGCATTTGCTTATATATAGGAAAAATGTTAGTGTAGAAAAAAATGTTTGTGCAGAAAAAAAATCTTTTACAGTGGAATAGATTCAGTGATACCTCTGAACACTTCTCAAAACCCAGATATGTCCTGCTGGAGATTCTTTCCCAAACATGTAGTGATTCAAGGGGATTCATAGTCTTAGCAATAGTTTTGCTTTATCATTTTGAGGGAGATTACTCATGCCTGCATATCACCCTCAATTATAGAACAAGGCATATTCAGAACCATGGCATCGGATATTGATGAGATCTGTAAATAATTATTTTAACCCTTGTAATAATAGAAATTATTTATAGACAGCCTTAGTGGGTGCCTTGCCTGGAAGTTTATTGCTGATTTGGAAAACAAATCCTCTGAGTTGCAATTCCATTCTTGCTCCTAATGTGACTGCCAGTGTTTACTCTTTCTTCAAATTACCTTATAGTCACAGAGGTGTTGTAAGTGCTAAATGGATTTGTTCAGTAGTCAGATAATGTCACAGTCATAACTTTCAAAGCAATTTGTCATCAATGATTTTTTAGCAATTGCTTTTATCAAGAGTCCTCCTTTGCCAAGCAGTGTAATGAGTAATCTTGTCAAGGCATGGTGCAGGCACCATTAATATAATGTAGATATCAACTTTGGCTTTCAGCTATTATGAGTAAATATGAGGTTGGGTCATCTCTCTATATTTCATACTTGTTATAAATGTGTTTATATTAATAAGTATTGAAGAAGATAGAACTAAAGCTGCAATGAATTTGTGTGTGCATGTTTTGTTTTGAGTATTAACACATATTTCATTGTCCTTCAGAATGATACCTCCTACAAGCAAAACGTTTCTGGTCAATAATCTGGCTGCAGGAACTATGTATGACTTGTGTGTCTTGGCCATATATGATGATGGCATCACTTCCCTCACAGCCACAAGAGTCGTGGGTTGCATCCAGTTTACTACAGAACAAGATTATGTTCGTTGCCATTTTATGCAGTCCCAGTTTTTGGGTGGCACCATGATTATAATCATTGGTGGAATCATTGTTGCATCTGTGCTGGTTTTCATCATCATTCTAATGATCCGGTATAAGGTTTGTAACAATAATGGGCAACACAAGGTGACCAAGGTTAGCAATGTTTATTCTCAAACAAATGGGGCTCAGATGCAAGGCTGCAGCGTCACACTTCCCCAGTCCATGTCCAAACAAGCCGTGGGACATGAAGAGAATGCTCATTGTTGTAAAGTTGCCAATGACAATGTGATTCAGTCTTCAGAAACTTGTTCGAGTCAGGACTCTTCTACCACTACCTCTGCTTTGCCTCCTCCTTGGACTTCAAGTACGTCTGTGTCCCAAAAGCAGAAAAGAAAGACTGGCACAAAGCCAAGTGCCGAGCCTCAGAGTGAAGCTGTCACAAATGCTGAGTCCCAAAACACTAACAGGAACAACTCAACTGCCTTGCAGTTAGCTAGCCACCCTCCAGAGCCTGTCACAGAGGGGCCCACATCTCAAAGAGCACATACCAAGCCAAGTAAGTTTCTCACTGTGCCTGCAGAGAAATCCAGAGCCAGACACTCGTCCTCCCTCAAAGGAAATTAAAGGATTACTATTGCTTTGGTAATTCACCGAAAGCATGTGAGCAGTTTGGCAAAAGAAGCCTGTCTATGAATGGGATGCTGATTCAGTCCTATATTTCTGATGATTGTGGTAGAAAAGAAAATCTTAAATTTTGAGCTGATATTGGAAAACTTTCTATAATCTGTTATTTCTTTTTGAGGAAAAATCATTTTGGAAATTCACATAGTAATTTAGAATTTTGAATTCTCCCTTCTCTTCCTGATACATGCTTAATAGACCTCAGATTTTGTGAAAACATTCTAAGGAATAGATAGGGCCTTCATATGCACAGATGAAGGTAACAAATAAAATGACATAAGGGGAAAAAAAGCAAGAGAAAAGAAGCAGCGCCTTCTCCTGTTCTAGGCCAGGCTCTGACACAGCAAACCACATGAGGAAAGTTATCATGAGTCAGCGAGATGGCTCAGGTGGTAAAGGTGCTTGCCACCAAGGCTGATGACCAGTGTTTGAGTTGATCTGTGGGACTCACATCGTGGAAGGAGAGAATATACTCCCCCACATGGTCCTCTGAATTCCACACTGGAACTGCCCCTTAAACACACAGACAAATGTAAAATGATAACATTTATCATAGTAAAAAGTCTTAAAATAATTTAGCTTCTTTTTATTTATAGAGGCAAAACTATGCATAGTTTGTAGTTTTTTTTTCAATGAATACATTGATTTTTTTCAGTGATATCTGTGTAACATCATTTGAAATGAACATTCAATTAGGATACCAGGCAAAGTTAAAATAAGTAGTCTTCTAAACAACATTTTGGATCCAGATTCCAATAATACATTTCTTTCAACAGAAAAGTATGTAGAGGCAATTTAGTTTACATTTACAAGAATGCTACCACTTGTGCATATCAAGAAGATTATATTCTTTTCATACTCATTTGCTCTGAGTTAAAGGAGTGAGACAATATAAGTCTCCTATTATGAAAAAAGGTATTTATTTTTACTATCAAGTGAAATAAAAATCTTTGAATGGGGATCTCATCATATTTACAAATTATAGAAAACCACTGTTCATTAACCAGATAATGACTTTTCCCCTTCTTTGTTATAATTCTACATCTAAGTGTTTGTCTCAAAGTGAGAACATTTTTATTTTAACCAAAAACTGGTAAATCTAAATAAGTATAAATCATTCTACTTAGTGGGTGTGCACTCATTTTTAAAGAATGACATAAAATTAGTCATAAGTTTTTCTTAATAAAATATTCTCTTAAAATTTGCTGAAATCATGACACATAAATATCTTGTAGAGTTTATTAAAATTATATATATATATATATATATTATATTATATATATATAGTTTTTTTCCGTTTTTTTCTTTTTTTTCCATTTTTTGTTTTTAGGATATCCATATGCTCACACAAATTAGTGCAAATATAACTGGATAACATTTTAACATAGCATAAGAAGTGGATACTTTATATATGACAAATAGTATGGATAAAAAGTTAATTGCTTCTGACCTCCGCGGCATTGCACGACACGGTGCACAGACTTGCATGCAGACAGTACATTCATACACATACATAAATAAATAAAATTAATATAAAGTTTAAAAAAAGTTAATTGCATTTGGTTTTCTTTTGTGGCTTTTAAGACAGGGGTGAAGCTCACCATGTAACTAAGAGTAAACGTGAAGCCCCAGAATCCTGCTTCCTCTTCTCAAGTGGTAGGAATACAGATTTACATCACCTCATGTGGCTCAAATCATAGACTTACCTCAACCATATCTGTTAAACATGATTAAAAATTCAAGCTCAGATTGTCAAATAATTAGCTTTATTTCCTTCTCTATAGACACAAGTTTTTTTTTGTTTGTTTATTTTTTTTTTTTTTTTTGTTAGGTTTAACTTGACAGGCACATTTTATCATATGTGATTTCTCATGATGCCTTTTAATTGAAGGTCCCAATGAAGTAGAGATGACTTTGGTGCCAACATTGTATTAAAAACATTGCTTAATGGGCCTTAGATTTCTTCCTTAAATCCAAACTCTGCTATGCTTCCCTTTTGACAGGTGGCTTTTTTTCTTTGAGGTTAAATCAGCCTTCATTGTTTATGGACAACGTTATTTAATGACTCTATAAGGTCACCTGTGCGGTATTGGTTTATGACATCAAAGCAGTTCTCTAGGTAAAATATAACCCTCAAATTGTTACAGTAATAATGATTTAATTCCAATAGACTATTTTACATTCACATTGATCACATAATTTCTAATGAGGTACTAAAACAATAGTGGCCTATTAATTTTCTCCTTACTTGATATAAGAGCATTGAATTAAATATCTTGAATGGACATCGTAGTTTTCACAGAGAGAAGATAAGAAGATCCTAAACGTCTAGAGTGGGTGAAATCTGAGTATGCTTACTCCAAGCTATGGAGAAACTTATGTTATATTTTACAGTGGTTTGTTTTTTAAATAAATGTTCTGCCTCCATTTATAGTGAAACTTTGATTAAAAATCTTGCAATTCTCATAGACATTTACAAGTCTGTGACATCTAGCAATATGAATTTCATGTTAACTAAAGTACTTTAAAATAATTAGAATTTTAATATTTTCATTAGACTTTTCAGAGTGTATCAGCCAAATTTGAAATTTTTTTCTTTAAAGGTAAATATCTGGCCTCCATTTTATTCTTTGAAAGAGTTCATATTTTGAAAGATTAACAAAATATTGAGCTGTTCAGAAAGTCATACAGTGTTCATGTATGTTTATAAGTATATGATGGCAGTTTTATTTATGTAAATATTATAAAAGTTAATTCAAAATAGATGCTTAGAGGTCTGAAATAGTAAATGCAAGTATATGAGTTGTTCCAGGAAGGGATTTTTGGGAATATCTGTTTTTTATTTTACACAGTGATGATTTCTGGTCCAGTCATTATATTAATTAGCACAGCAATTGTGTATGCTCTGCTTTTTAGTTACTTATCATTGTGTCATTTATGCAGCTATATATTTGTGATCAAAATATGTGGTTTGTTCTTATTTTACTTTCATTTTTAGCCACGTTACATTGTCACCTTGTCACAAGGGAAACTAAACTCATAAAATACAATACTGCTTTTAAGAATATTTAAATTGGTGGGCTGGAGAGATGGACTAGTGGTTTAGAGTGCCGACTGCTCTTACAGAGGACCCGGGTTCGATCCCCAGCACCCACATGGCGACCGAGAACCGTCCGAAACTCCAATTCCAGGAGAACTCCAGTTCCAGGGGAATCCGACACCCTCTTCTGACCTCTGCGGCATTGCACGACACGGGTACACAAACCTGCATGCAGACAGTACATTCATACACATACAGAAATAAATAAAAATTTTAAAAATGAATATTTAAATAGGTATTTGTTACATATGTTTAGAAAAAACACAGTGTATCCCTAAGTTGATTTTTGTTCCTTTTGCATTATTATACTCTAATGTAGAAACATCAAACTACTATTTAAGTCATGTCATGGAAGGGAATACAGTCTTCCAAGGCCCCTCAGCACTCTAAGAAACAACTGCTTGGTTTGGCTACTACTAGGCTTTGGAACTACAAACTGATGAACACATAAATTGATTAAATGAAACAATTTAAATTAGATGCAGGAATCAGAAACTGGCACTGGCCAATTTATTTCCTATAATTATTCTGACCCTACTACAGGAGTCAGAAGAGGTCCCAATGCACTGTTTTATGCATTACACCACTTGATTTTACCTGGATTTAAGATATATACTTTATAAAATAAAGTTTTACATTTTAGAATATGTTTAAGGCATTCTTTTTAATCTAAGACACAGACATCTATGTTCTAAAATATGAATATTTTCTTCTAGATAATTGAAACATTTGTTTGAAAACTTAAATGTGGTCCATTTATTTATCTAAAGAAGTATTTCCTATCTAATTTTTGGAAATATATTCTCTTCAATCACAGCACTCATAAAATATGTTTCAAAAATATAATTATATGATTTTATAATTTTATTTGACTGCATTTGTGAAATGAAACTATTCCTGTGAGAAATTTTGAAAAACTAATCACTTAATTCATATCAATTTATTGTCCTCCATATCCTAAGCTTAGTCCTCCATTTCTACTTTGTACAGCTAAAATTTAAAAAATGAACTTTCCTTAAAATAAAAACAATTAAAAATCTATAAATGTAAATGATTACATAGATAGTATTGTAAAGATAAACTGTAGTTTTTAAAAGCAGATAGCAGATGAGAGCTTGTTGTTTCTTGACCTGTGTGATTTACAGCTGCAGGTTATAATGTGCAGCACAGTGTGCTTATTCAGATAGGAAGGCAAGAAGACACTCTTTCTCCCTTCCCAGATTATTCTTTTCTCATCAGAATGGCCCAGTGTTTCTGCCTGAGCAATGCTGCTTGTGTGTGAGCTTGGGAAAAGTTTAGGGTAACCTCTTGGTAAAGCTGTCCTCTATGGGAAAGGTCCATGCATTTCTTCTTAGGTTGCTAATAATACTTTTAATGATAATAATAATAATAATAATAATATATTTATAACATAAATGACATTGAATGCATTTTATAGATAATAAATGTCATTCAAGCTTCTTTATTAAAAGAGAAAGTAATTAAAATCAACAACATTTTATAATAGTTTCTAAGCTGAGCTATCAAAATTACTCAGAACTAGGAATAAAATAAGAAAATGAAAAGAACAAAACAAAATATATATATACTTCTTCAGTTCTTCCTCCCCCTAGAAAAAAATATGCTGTTATTATAAATGCAGTTAGTTTTGTTGAGTATTTTCACACCATAGGAAACAACTACTTGTTTTTCATTCTTT
Source organism: Rhizomys pruinosus (assembly GCA_009823505.1). Classification (NCBI taxonomy): domain Eukaryota; kingdom Metazoa; phylum Chordata; class Mammalia; order Rodentia; family Spalacidae; genus Rhizomys; species Rhizomys pruinosus. The sequence goes on along the minus strand of VZQC01002594.1, from coordinate 643,061 downwards.
GTAAATTTGTATTAAATTTCTTCATATTTCATACATTTCTTAATGTAATTTAGACCTAGTCTCCCTTCCATGCCCCTGACCCTTCCAGAGCTCGTGCATTCTGCCATACATGTCTTACATATTTTTCTCAATCTTTTTAAATTTTTCTATGTAGGAGTTTACTGTTTGGGGCAGAAATTTACTGTTTCATTCAGTTCTTTCAACAAGTCTTTTTGTTGTTGTTGTTCCCTTTAATTTTATATTACTCCAAAATTTGTATGTACACACTCCACACATATATCAAAATTATGACGTCTGAAGACAAACTACAGGCTAATTCTAAAAGCTGTTTGGGTATTCACTCCTTCTGATAGAACATAAGACTATGTGAAAAAAATAAAACATCATAAACATAGTTACAAAGCACAGCCATCCTATAAATATGGTATCATCAGAAGTGGGACAGAAATTGATACTTTATAACTAGAGGTGGATTTAAGTATTAACTTTTAATGACAATATTAACGCAATTGAAATTTCATTAAATTTTATAACTTATTGTAAGAAAGTAATCAGTGCATAACTATATTCTAGCCATGTGCAGTGATTTCATAGTAAAAATTTAAGAACTAAAACTAACATTAAATAAATGTTTACATAGTATATTTACACAGATAACATATGTCTAGACTTAATTCTATATGCATATATTATTTTATAAGTAATTATTTACAATCATATTTTTAATTAAATAAAAACTAATAAGGTTGTATTTACTAGACTTGTATTTCAGTGGAACGGCTATCACCAAAATCCTGGCAGAAACATAGTACTAGCTGTGCCTGCGATTTATAAGTAACAATGAGAAGTATGCTTTCTATTACAAATTGTCATTTTGAACTTTCTAGTGTTATCTCTATAAACAACCTAATTTCAGCATTCTTCTCAAACTAGAGAATGATATGTCAATGAATTTCAACATTCAAAAATATTTCCAAATATGTTTCAAAGACAGCCATTAAGACCCTCTTTTGAAAATGTACTTGTGGTTTGATGTGGTTGCAGAGCATTCTTACCAGCTACATAGGCTGTGTAGATAACATAATTCTGTCCAAGATTTTATCCAATAAATATTTGCATAAATCAGTGAAATTTAAGAAATTAATTTTGACTCTATCACCAATTCTCTTAATCATTCTTTTGTCTATAATGTTCACATTTTATTAATCTGTAAACTCTGAAAACTCTCCTCATAGACCTGAGTATTTATTAGCCTATTGTCACTTCTAAATGATTAATAGTATTTACAAAAGAAGATGTTGCTCAAAGAAATAGAATTTATCCTTTGCAAGGCTTTGTGGTGATATTGAACATTTACAGGCCGAGGGTATGTACATATGATTCAAATGTAGACTCTAGTCTTTTTTTTTTTTTTTTACTATTTTACTTATAATGGGTGCCACAATATTATTTGAAGACTTGGTGTTAAATGATGATTAATATTGTTCTTGGACTCTATATGGTGAGTATGGATGGCTCTATTTCCTGCTTTGGGTTTTTTGTTTCCATATATTTCATATACAGCTCTGCAGTTGAAATGTTAATTCTGAAGGTCATATAAATGGAAAGCCAGCTTTCTTGCTAAACACCAAAATGAAAACTGCATTCCATTTTGGAAAATGTTCATTTAGATATTAGAACAATATTTTTTAATTCTACTTTTTTATATTAACTATGTGGAAGCAGCTTTGAAAAGCTATAAGGTAGAAAAGTTAACTGCTATTAATCAGATCACTGTCCAGAAAAAGAAAAGTGAGAAAGTTTTACAATCTGAATCTTAACGAAAAGACCATAAAGAACTGTTCATGACACTGAAAATTTCATTCCCAGATGCTTTGCTGACTAATGTTGACCCGAATGTCCAGGAAACGCAGGTGAGAAAATTACTAATTGTCATTTACTTCAAAACGTAAAGGGATGTGCTATTTTATACATGAAATTTCTATTGATTTGCTAATTTGTACCCCTTGTTGAGATTGTCTATTAAGTCTCAGAGTGCTAAGTGGTACAGATTGAAAATCACTTGGGTTAGGTGAATTTCCAGCCCATACTGTCAGAATGAACGGATGTGCTAACACAACTCTAGAGTTGTCCTTGAAGCCATTCCTAAAATAACGCGTACTTTACAACTCTTTCTATGCATATAGACACCTTGATAAAAGCAGACCCACTTACATCTGACCTCTGTGTTCTAATAAGAGTTGAGATGATGCATTTTGATTCACTATAAAAAGATAAAGTTTTTCACCAATGCCTAAAAAAGAATGAAGCCACTTTACACTGAAGCAAGGCTCAGCACATGCAATATTCGTGGCATTGGATTGTCAGCAACCAGTTACTCTTCTTGTGTGCTTTTATCTATTTATTTTTGGAATTTTCAAATGAGTATTTGATTCCTACATTTTAATTGGATCAGAAAGTATGTTTTCAAAGCAGAATACAACTGAAGCAATCTGTTCAAACAGCTGGAAGTGTCAGACTTTTGCTCGAGGTTTGGCACAGAAAAAAAAAAAACTGATTTTAAAAGTGCTAGAAAAGACCTTTGATTTTTTTTAATGCCAAATATACAGTCTTTTCCCTTTTTTAAACATTTTATGTGTTAAAACAATACCAACTTCATCAATGTGTCATAGTTTTCCCTAGTAAATTCTATCCTTAAATCAAAGAAAATATTTTCATATATCATTTCTTTACTGGATTTAAGATTCTTGAATTGCAGGAAAAGAACAGATGACTCAGTAGAAACAATGATTAGCATATCTGGTTTTCTCAGAAGTGAGCTGGCATGCAGGGGACTCCCCACTTTTCCAAGCCCTTTTCCTCTTTTAAAATTTTTTTTTATTTATAAATTTTTATGTGTATAGAGTGTACTGTCTGCATGTAGGTTGGTGCACCCTGTAGTGCAATGCCGTGGAGGTCAGAAGAAGGCATCAGATTCCCCTGGAACTGGAGTCAAAGATGGTTCTCAGCCGCCATGTGGGTGCTGGGAATGGAACCTGGCTCCTCTGTAAGAGCAGTCAGTGCTCTTAACTGCTGAGCCATCTCTCCAGCCCCGCCTTTTTCCTCTTGATGAAACTTCCTTTCCCTTCTTCCTTCCTCCCTTCTTCCTACCCTGCTCCTACAGTTGCCTGTCCTCTTGTCTCTTCTCTTTCTTGCCCTTTTCCTTTCTCTCCTTTCTTCTCTCCTTCCCATAGTTTTTACCTCTGTTACTTTCATTTTCAAAAGTTCACTTAAATTTGCATTTGTGTATCCAGCTTACCTCAACATTAAGATACCCTCGGAAAGGGATTAGAATATAAGGGATCAATGTATCAGAAACAATTCAGAGTGATGCACAATATAATGTTACAGATTAGAAGTAGTAGAGGAAATACCTGAGTCAATAAATTACAAACTACAGTAAGTTCTCAAATACATTTCAAGGGACATTACATATTTTTGTGGTTATTTTGTTTACCACAGTATTAAAAATTGAATTTTGAGAAAACTTATCTTAGTACTTTTGATACTATTTGTACTACTAGATATAATAGTTTTGTCAATGTGATAAACGCATAAAATTATTGATAGTAAGATTTCATTCCATAGTGATTAGCATTCATTAGATGATCTTTGAGAATATAGTTGATACAAAATACAAATATATGTTGGTCGCAATCTACCACCAATATACAAATTAAGACAATCCCGAAGGTCATGTTTCTATGCTGAGGTATTTCACTGTGGAGGAAATGTCCTTAGTGTCAAGTTAGTGTCCCCACATGTTCCTCACTGCAAATTCATCCACTGTGCTCTATCTGGAGTCCCTCCCATTAAGATCAGCTCTTCCTCACCCAGCAGTCATCAGCTGCCAATAATTCTTTGACTAAGATTGGGGCCCGCTGCCCATTTCCACAGTTTTGTGCTAGGTTTTTGTCTGCTTGAGTTTCATAGGTCTTAACTATTTTGTTTCTTTTTTTTTTTACAATGAATCTTCTGCTAATATTTTTAGAGAACAAAGTACTACCATAATGTAATAAAAATCAGCCACTAATAATTTTTCTAGTTCTTTCTTTTTCTATAATCATTGCAAGAAAATTCCAAATGCAAAGACAAGCTTGGCAAATCAATCTTTGGCTATCATGAGGTCATGCAGCTCTTGGCATTTCTATTACCAGATTTAAGTTACTGCTCTGTCTCAGTGTAAGTATACTTGGAACATAGTAAATAATTTCTGCTATTTTAGACCTATTATTTCCAGAGTGCTTAGCAGGACCCAGGGCAAGGCCCGTTTGGAAGGCCTGTGACCCACACTCCTTCTCTGCTTGTCCTTTTACAGTGTGGGCACACTTCTTTGTGTGTGAATGAAGGGAGGCAGAGCCTCCAGAGCCCTTTGTGAACACAGCTTCACAGTTGTAGACAGTCTGTAACTTCCCTACTGAGGTGTCTGCTGAGGTGAATATTCACCATATGTATATAGTGTTTAAAACATTATATCATTCCATCAAAATGTCCTGTTCTGATTTCTGTCTTTGGGTCCCTTCATGAATAAATGTGAAAATAGAGTGACCTCTAAAATATTTAAAGGGATTACATAAATTTTGTGTACAATAAAATCATTAGAATCTAATTACATTAAGATGACTCAAAATAAAAGGAGAGGACTCATTTGTTAGTTTGGGGGTGATAACAGGACAATTGAGATAACAGACAATGATTTTTATCTTTAAAATGGGCCCATTTTAGTTAAAAAGGAGCAGTGTTTATCGCAGTGGTAAGACTAGTGTGCACTGCCACCGCAAATGCCTTCAGCAACATTTCAGAGAATTACTTTGTTAGTCAACACAAGACACATATATTACTTTTTTTCTGTGTGTGTGTAGACACTTTCTATGTTCATGTATTGCATGCATGCACAAGAAATATGTCATATTCTACAACACCTCCCAATAGTCTTAAAGTCATTGCTTTAGTTTTTAATAAATTTAATTACATTTTAGTATCAAATAAGATAATTTTATAATTTGATTTCTTTTATGACTTCTCTGCTAAGAGCCAGTATGAAAGGAATTTGGTTCTATCAAATAAATTATTATTTTCTAAATGAATAAAAAGTAGATAATTTTAATTATAAATGACAACACTTTTTAAATGGTAAAACAAAGGGTTTTGAACTTACATGAATATAAAAAAGAAAACAAGGCAGAACAAATATCTTTACATAATTCACATAGGGAGGCCAAGCACTCATAAATGAAAACTCTAAATCCCACGTTCCAAACGCAAGAGCGAAGCAGCCCTGTGGAAACCTGCATCCCAGCCTCACCTGATGGGCCATTGCCAGCACACAGGAGTCCTGGAAACATGGATAGGTTGACCCCAAGCTTTCTATATGAACTATGTGAAACACAAATGAGGCCTACAATTAGAGGTGTACTCCATCCTTAAAATATACCATGTTTACATACATAAAATAATGTCAAATTAGGGAAATTTTCGAAATATTACAATACTTCTACACCCACGAATTTTAAATAAAGGATGCTTACTGTGCATTCAAATATGTTCCCAAGTGAGACTGACCTCCATAAATATTAGTTCAGAATAATTTTTGTTTCCTATGTAAATTGTCTTGAAGTTGTTTTTTTTGTGTGTGTGTGTGATGTGTTTGTGTGTGTGTGTAAATGTAGAAGAATAATCACACACTACAGATACAGGCAATATTTCATTAATTTTACAATGACTAAAAGCATACCTTCTGAGGACATGTTTATTTGGACATTATACCAAAACAGGAGGAAAAAAAATGCACCCTCAGTGCCAAGTAATGACGTTTCCAAATTATCTTCTTTGTTTAGAGGGCTTTTTTTTTTTTTTTTTTTTTTTTTTTGTGTCTTTTTGAGACAGGGTCTCCCTGTAGCCCCTGATGTCCTGGAACTCACTCTGTAGAACAGGCTGGCCTTGAACTCACAAAGATCTGCCTGCCTCTGCCTCCTGAGTGCTAGGATTAAAGGCGTGTGGTGCGCCGCCATGCCCGGCTTCATTTTTTTTTTTTTCTGGTCAAATTTTACAAATATAATGTATGCTATGACCCAAGAGGGTGTAAAGTGATATATTCAATTTCTGCTTTTAAGTTTTTAGCAATATTTTTCTGAATATATTCCAAATAAAAGGTGATAGCAATATCTGTATTTAGATAGATTCTGAGATAATTACAATTGTTACTATTTTCTAAGTAGAATACCTGTTGGTCCCTTAAGTATCTTCAATTAATGGGGACATCGCTTTTGACATATATTTAAATATTGTACCAAATCATGATGAAACATTTATACTTTAACATGGGCTTTCAGTCTCCATAGGTTCAGATGATGTTTCAAAATTTCAAACTTGACAAATGTGGAAAATAACATTTGATACAATATATTTCAGTATCCAAAAGAAGAACTGAATTCTCACCTGTGCCCCAGAAAGCAAAATGCTTACAAGATTCTAATAAGAATTTTAAATACAGGACCAAATTGCACCATGAAACATAGATTAGTATTTACTATGAAGAATAACTAGACAAAAGTATTTTGTGCCTTAAATCATTTCACATATGCAAATGATATTTTGTGTTTTATTTTTGTTTCATATTTTGACTGTATTTTAGATATATACAATGCATTAAGATTATTTTCATTTTATAAATTTTTTAATTTATTTTTGTATGTATATGAATGTACTGTCTGCATGTAGGTTTGTGCACCCGTGTCGTGCAATGCCGCAGAGGTCAGAAGAGGGTCTCGGATTCCCCTGGAACTGGAGCTCTCCTGGAATTGGAGTTACAGACGGTTTTTAGCTGCCATGTGGGTGCTGGGGATCGAACCCGGGTCCTCTGCAAGAGCAGTCGGTGCTCTTAACCGCTAGGCCATCTCCCCAGCCCTAAGACTATTTTCTCCTTCACTTTAGTCCCTTGTCGGCTCCCACTCCTGCTGACCTGAGGAGCCGAGCCTCCTTTTCTTTCCCAGTAGCTTCCCTCTTTCTGTTTTATACCCATTGAGTTTAATTAGATTTGCTTGTTTGGATGTGAAAAGGAAGCTAGCTATTACTGACGCAGACGCAAGTTAGACTGAAGACTGAAGAGAGTGAAGGAAAGCTGTTTCTCCGCCAGGCAATTATTCAGTGTCAGCAGCCCCTCAGATGGGCAGGACTTTGGGTCAGGGCAGGGTTGAGGATCAGGGGGGCTCAGCTCCTCCTCAGTCCAGGGTGGCAGAATCTTTACAGGCCCCATCTTTGTCAGGTTTCATATAATTTTTCTGCAAGTATACATGGCTTCTTTGAGTTTATAAGTTTGTGATTGCAACATGAAACATGTTCTGAAATGAAATGTTTTACAGTATTTTACCTTTTGATGAAGCCATAAAATAAATTTAATAACTTTATTACAGAAAATTATGTCAGGACATTTTAACATTTTATCAGTATAGAATACTCAAAAAACAATATCTGTATATAGTATGAAAAAATTATTTCTGTTTAAGGTACTCAAAAACATACATTTCTTGAAAATCTTCCTGCTTAGCTTTTAATTTTTTAATTTTATTATTGTATTATTTTGGTTTTGGTTTTGTTGAGCCAGTGTCTCTGTACCCCTAACTGACCTGGAACTTAACCAAGCTGGCCTGGATCTCAGAGATGTGCCTTCCTCTGCCTCCTGAGTTCTGGAATTAAAGGCATTACCCCCAGCTTGCTTAGTTTTAAAAAAACGCATTCACATTATTATTTATTTGTTTGCTATTTAGGGGTAGGGGCACATGAGCACACTTGCACAGGCACATGAGCCATAACAAACATGGTGAATAAAGGAAAATGCAGAGGATGGCCATCTCCTTCCATTTTATGATTTACACCCTTACCTGCTGAGACATCTCTCTGGCGTCCTTTTTAACAAAGCTGGAATTTATAGATATATCTTATATCCAAAGCAGTGAATATCCATAATGAAGGAAAATGTTAACTGTTTGAGAGTTAAGTAGCTTTAATTTTTATTTATTTATTTTCATTTAATGTCTATAAAAGTTACGCCTGCATGTGTGTAACTGTACCTATGTTGGGAACTGATATTTAAGTATTTTTATATATTGATTGTATGTTGTTTTCTTCAACTTCATGTTTAATTGTGTAGGCTCTTAATTGTGAACTGCACATTTTTACCTTTACTTATTTGCTCTGAGTTCTAATTAGTAAAGAGGAATACTATCTCTCATTATCATTAAATGTACAACTAAATCTTATGAAATTTTAAACCTGATGCAAAAGTATCTGCAGGTCAAACATAGAAATCACTCATGATTTAGAAGTACTGACCAAATTCAATCTAAGATGCTCATATTTTTAACAGAAGCATGGGCATATGTCAAAATAATGGCATGAATTAATAAACTAAATGTCCATTTGCTTTATTTTACCTTGAGGGTGTTGATGGCAAAACTGAAATAAGGTAAAATGCGTTCTACAATCAAACCTGGATTTGACTCACAAGACTAATTTGGCTTTAGACATTTAAATTTGCTCTTAAATTGAGATTCTTTTACGTTTTCAGTAATTTCAAGTTATCAAGCTATATTTCAAATATTGATGTACATGTCTGTCACTAGCCAAGCAAGATCTGCCCTGTCTTATTCAAGAGTTTCCTGCCTGGGTTTATTAGCTCAGAAGCTTCAGAATTGCTTCCCCAAGATCTTACTAGTTCTGTTTTCTTTCCTTTTCTCCTTTCTGTCTTTCATTTCAGAGGCTGGAGTCAATATGAAGAGTACCACTTCTCTCTGTCCTGAAAAGAATTGCCACTGATATTTTTACTGGATAAAATTTGAAAACATTTCAGTTCACAACGGGAATTGTTGAACTGACGTCCTAGAAGAAATTTTACATTGGAGCCAAGAGTTGTCTCTGATGCCAGCAGAACTGGCTCCCTCAGACCATATTTCATCTCCTTTTAAAACCAAAATTTTTTTCTTCTAATCTACGAGTATTTTTTTTAAGAAGGGAAAGAAAAAAAGAACACATTGGCATCAAGTTCTGTATCATCCATCTTACATTGCCATCCATGATTTAACAGACTGTAGAATCTTGAATAATCTATATCACTTTAACAAATAAATGTTTTACTATGACACAATTTGCACCTTGCCTTATTTGTGGAAATATCTTTTTGCTTCAAGTATGAGTGCTATGGTGATTTTTATAAGAAATGATAAAACTGTTATCATTGTTGAAAATTTCAAAGTATCTAGTATAATATTAGATGATTGTTTTTCTTTAATGTGCTCCTATTTCTGTAGTAGGACAATATAGCTATTTGAATTTATAAAACAATGATCAGCCTAACATAAGACATAGTATAATGAGGACTCTTCTCTTAGTGGAGTTTCAGAAATGAACAGGATGGGGATATTACTGTTGTTAATGTAGATTGCACTTCAGCCTTCCTAGATAAGCAAGAACAAAACCAAATCTAATAACAAAGGAGTTACCATGGTAAGTGTCCATTTCTCCACTTCTGGAAAATTCCAGGTAACTAGGAGTATGCATATGATTTCACAGCAGACTATGATGGATTGAAGCAGTTTGATGGCTGACAGGTGCTAATAAAGCCACACTTGGGCAATGTCTAACCTCTGCATTTTAGAGTTGATCTTGATCAGAACCATCACTATCAGTTTTGGTTTCTCATCTTCTAAAATGTTATAAATTTTGGTGTAAAATTGGAAATTCACATAAGTTGTCTCAATACTTGTAAAATAAATTTCATGAAATATAAGCACCATTATTTTACCAGTTTAACTCAGGTTTTGTCAAACTTTCAAAGAATTATTCTATTCCTTGTCAATTCTGGTAGTTATTATTAAAAGCATGTGCCTTCTTCACTCATCAATAACACCTGCACAGGGTTTTCCATACATGCCAAGGACAATATAGAAATGGAAGTAAGCTGCTTGACTTCTAGTTTTGTGGTGATTTACGCCGTGAAGAATTTTTCCAATTCTCTGTTTCTTGATAACTCTAATACTTTGGAAGAAATGTGTGTGTGTGTGTGTGTGTGTGTGTGTGTGTGAGAGAGAGAGAGAGAGAGAGAGAGAGAGAGAGAGAGAGAGAGAGAGAGAGATTGAATATATACATATAAAAACGGCTATGTTGAAGAAATGGAGATACTAAACTGTTGGCAAAAGCAGATTTCTTCTAGAATTCTACTTTTCACCTCCAATATGCAAGATATCAAGAAGAAAGCTGTTTTCTGATCACAGACCAAAGCATTACTTTAAGGCCTCTGTTTTGACAACCCTCTATGAACAGGACATTGCTTCTATTCCAGGGGTCTGGGTTCTTATTTTTTGGTTGATAATACTTTATTAGTGTTTACAGTCTAGCCTGTCATTTACTTTGTATCTCCTTAGAGTACACATCCTTTTGCATTCCATTGAAGGGAAAGGTTAGTGTGTAAGAACTAAAAATAATTGAAGATTTTACTCTGCATCTCCAACAAAGATAATTTAACACTGGAGGTTATATTTGTATTCAGTCAAGCACTAAGGAGGCAATCATAATGTTTACATAAAGTACAAATTATTAGGAATCATCTAACTATATAATTCTCAAGATGTGAAATAATAGTTTTATTTTTTATTATTTTATTTTGTGAATACATACATCATTGGTCTTTTCTGAGACAGTTTCCCCCTGTACTTACAGATGGCTTGGAATTCTCTATTTAGACCAGAATGGCCTTGATCTCACAGAAATAGATCTACCTGATTCTGCCTCCTGAGAGCTGGGACTAAAGCTGTGCACCACCATTCTTGGCTTATACAATATATTTTAATCATATTTAGATACCCTCCCATACTGATATCCCTCCTTTCCATCCTTCCTACCAAATTTGTATATATATATATATATGTACACACACACGCTTATAGAGTTAGAATCATGTCTTTGTTCCTAATGCATCATCCACTGCACCCCAATCAACCTACTACCCTGTAATGATACTGAATCTCCCCTTCCCAGGCTCCATTGTTTCCCAGAAGTTCCTCAGATAGGGTTAGGTATTCTTACCTACTTTACAGATGCTATGTTGGGATTCTGTATGGCTTGAGCTTAGGTAGAACTTGTACATACTGTCACCATTGCTACGAGTTCAAATGAGTAACTGTCCAGCTGTCTGACTACTGTTCCCTTGTGGTCATCCAGATGCTCTGGCTCTTAAAACCTTTCCTCTCCCACTTCCACAATGATCCCTGAGCTTTAGGATGGATGAGTTTGATATTTGTCTCTTTTCCAGTGAAAATCAGTCTGCAGACTCTTATTCTTTGTATGTTGGCCAGTTGTGGTTCTATGTGTAAATATCATGTGCTGTATAAAGATGCTTCTCTGGTGAAAGTTGAGAGGTCCATTTCTCTATGAGCATAACATTAAGTCACTAGAAATCAGTATAATACTTTATCTATTTAGCATAATAGTAGAATTGGGCCTTCTTACATGGCTTGTGGACCTCAGGCTCCTAGGCTTAGTATCAATGCCATGGATGTGCTCCATTCCTAAGAAGACCAATTAGAAATCAGCTGGTTATTCCTGTAATATTTATGCAACTATTGTACAGGTAGGCATATTTTCCAGGCAATTTGTTGTTGTAGCTATCATGATACACAGTTGGGTAAAGTTTATGCTAAAATTTCTCTTCAGATACCTTGCATAGTACCTTTCAACACTATGCAAGCTAGCCAATACAGAGAATGTTTTGCCCTCAACACCAGTTTATCTTCTATTTCATTATTCTGCAGTTAATGTTTGACATCTTCAGCAATATGGTATTACTGTTAAGCTCTTGTGAGTAATCAGGAGCAGGCCCAATGACCAGTATCGTTTGTGAGTTTATGGAATACCTGGGCAAAAGATTCAAAAGAAGGAGTCAATTTTTGGCATTGGGCTTTTACTTTACTTGCTTATGGTGTCTAGTAGGGGCAATACCCCCTTGTTATAAGGAAATTCCTTTCAATCCATTCTGTGGTGCATACACATATACTTTAAGCAGTTCCTATAGTGGTAGGTTTCTATGTGGATTTCTCTAAAGGCCTTTCGTGATATTTATCCCTCCTTGTACTCCAACTTCTGCCCTGCCTTCTCATCCCTCACCCCATTTAACTATCCCTGCTTACCTATTCTCCTTTCCCCCTTTATATCATTGCATTCTACCTTTACCCTAGATAGGCTCCCCCTACCCTCCTGCCATAGACATTTATTAGGTTTTTTTCTCTCTGGATTTTGAAATTGAAACAATCCAGATGTCCATTACCTAATGTTTGGATCATGAAGGCCTGGAATATATACACAATGGAATGTTATTCAGCTCTTAAAATACCCCCAAATTATGAAATTCCCTGGTAAAACATTGGAACTGAAAATAATCATGCTGAGGGGTGTAACCCAGACCCCGTAAAACAAATGCCACATGCTTTCTTTTAGACCCAGGTGCTAGTTTTGAAATCTTAAATATAAATAGTTTCATGCAAATATATAAACATTATATATTTTTAAATTTTATTATATTTTAATTTATTTTTGTATCTTCACATGTGCATGTGTGTGGGTGTGCACATGTGGAGCACAGATGTTAACTTGTAGAATAGTTTTGTCCTTCTACCACATGTGTCTTAGGGATTGAACTTGAAGCATCAGGGTTTCTGGCAGGCATCTTGTCCTGCTGAACACATCTTATTGGTGCTAAGCACTTTATCTTAATATGATTAATGAAGACACAAAGGTATAACTAAGTGAGATTAATGATCACCCATAAAGTTCTACATGAAAGATAAGTGGGAACAATTAAATTTACTTCTTTATGATAAGGTGTAAAGGAATAATCTAATGAATGGCAACAAGCGTCTACCATAAAATTAAGGAGCATAGACTAAAATTATTTCTATTTTTCCATTGCATCACATTCATAGGAAATTTTAGAATTAATATATTAATGAAAATATATTATGGGTATGACTATATATAGTAGTTCTTAGGTAACATCTTACACACAGTGTTTTATAAAACATATAAAGCACAAGAATGAATAATAACAAGAATTCAAAATAAGAATGTTACCAGTATGATATTGATTGATTGTATAATTTGTGAGGCAAACTGGAAGCTGCATCTCTTGCTTGGAAATCTCTAATTTTTAAAATATTTAATTATTTTATTCTGAAAGTCTTATTCTGTTCATTTTCACTAAATCAGTGTCCAACTCCTGACTTAAATCTGTTCAATTATAACAAAAGTTTTATTATAACTGTAAGAACATCTTCCTGAAAAGTTTCGCAAATAAGATAGCATCTTTTTTAGTTTAACAACTATTGACATTTCTTTCAAATTTAACCATTTATTTTAATCTATCTTAAACTCTCAGCAACTTCAACAAATTCTGTATCGCTATCTTCATAACATTTTATTTTACTGTCCATACTAAAAGACTTCATTCAACATGCAATCTTAGCTTCTTATTTATTAATGAGAAAAATTACATTTCAGCATTTTTATGATGATTCAGGGAGATAGTAAATACAGGTGTCAAAAAAATACAAGGTGTCTACAGGGGGCGGGCTTCTGAGATGAAATTAATGAAGATAAGGGATATTTAATTTTTGAAGAACTCTTATTTTGTCTTTAAGTTTGTATTCATTGTTTATGACATACAAGCTAGTAAGAATATTCCTGTTTTATATATTATTTCAAGGCTGATTTATAGATGAAGAAAAAAATGTAATTACTATGAAGTCAGTATTTCTTTTGTCCTATGGCTTGCCATGACATTGGAGTTAGATGCAAAAAATTATTGTTTGAGCAAATAAAGTGATAATACTTCTCTATATTTCCCTCTAAAGAGTCTTACAATTTGACAGCTTATGTATAAATAGTTGGTTAGTTCATTTTATTTTTTCACATATAATGTTAGAGAGAGACAGTAGTTTCTTCTGGATATGGATTTCCAGCCATGTCAATATTAACTGAATAGATTGTTCTTTCTTCATTTATTAGATGACACATCTCCATCAAGGATCAATTATTCATCACTGAGGAGTTATTTCTTGGACCTCTGCAACATTCCACTAGAGCTTATGTTTGTCTTTATGAGTACCAGAGTACAGTCATTAATGTAGCTTAATAAGTTTTACAATGAGGGCCGGGCGTGGTGGCGCACACCTTTAATCCTAGCACTCAGGAGGCAGAGGCAGGCGGATCTTTGTGAGTTCAAGGCCAGCCTGGTCTACAGATCGAGTTTCCGGAGTTCCGAATGGCTAGCTGGGGCTACCAGGGAGAACCTGAGATTCTGGAAAAGGACCAGAAAAAAAAAAAAAAAAAAAAAAAAAAAAAAAAGTTTTACAGTGAGGACATAAAAGTGAAAAGTTGTTTTAGTATTTTTTCTTTCTTTCTTCACATTCAATATTGTTTTGACTAAGATATATAGAAATTTCATATTCATTTATAATTTGACTTTTATATTTCTTTTATAAAAGAATTTGTGTTGGTAATTTGAAGTTTGCAAGAAACTTCAAAATTGTTTTGTTTAATATCAAAAGGATAATAATACTGTAGCATTGAATCAATTTATTGTTATTCTAAGTATTCACTGTCTAGCCCAAGACTTGGTTTAGGCACTTTTATAAGGTATAAGGGCTTTAGCTTTTTGTGTGTTCCTTGGGAGTTTTTATATAAAATATTGCCACCTTTAAGTCAATAATTTTTCCCCTTTTTCAATATGAGCAAGTTTTTTTTAGTTTAATTGTCCTGGATTAAATCAGCAGTAATAAAAATGCACATCTCTCTTCTGTCTCTGGTATTGAAGAAATCCTTCTGTTGTTCATAATCAGTATATGTGTGCTTATGCATAAAGTGTCCTTAGTATGTTAAGGAAATTCTCTCTGTTCTTGTTGCTGGTGACAATATCATGAAAATGTATTAGATTTATGAAAATTGTTTTCAGAGTCAAATGAGGTCATCATTTGTATTATATACACATTTTTATATTTTACATGTGTATTAATTTAGTGTTTCATATTGGCTGATTTTTCTCATCTATACTCACCATGGCAAACTAGAATAAACTACAAGGTCATTGTGTATAATAATTTTAATTAGCAGCTACGTTCAATTTGCTAGCATTTCATTGAGGATCTTGTCATATATGTATGGTACATTGATGTACATTTTATTTCTTTGGAATATCTTCATTAGTCTTTGCATTGGGATAATGCTGGCCAATGGAATGATTCAATAACCATTTCTTTTCTGTAATTTAGAAGAGATTGAGAAATTATCATGCTCACTTTTACTTAAGTTTTCATTGCTTGTTAGAATGCACTAATGATAATGGCCTTATTTGGTTGTTGGATTTCATTGTTTGGAATTTTTAGATTATTGAGTGGTTGGTTTTCTATACAGATTTTCTTTTTCCCTTTCAGAAAATGTAACTTCTTGGTTTCCAGAAATATCTGATTTCCTTTTAGGTTAGTGAATAGGCTGGTATATATTTGCTCAAGGTACTCTTTTGGTTATTTTGTTTCAGTAATGCTGGTTATTTCCGTTATTTATTGTGACATATTAAACCCCCCAATCACTTATTTTTTCTTTCAATTCTTCCAGATGGTTCAGGACTTACATTTTGTTCATTCATGTACTAAACATTTTTTCTTCTTGATGAAGCATCCATTTTGTCAATTAACATGATTCCCCACTTCCCCCATAATAGTCTTTCACTTAATGTCTATCTTATTTAATATTAGATCACCACACTGACACTCCTTTTGTCGTTGTTGTTTTTTTGCATTAAAATATTTTCACTTTTGTATGTTTAAACCCTGTATTTGGCCAGAATATAACCATGTGGTTTTTGTTTGATTCTTTGTTTCTTTCTCTTTCTTTCCTTATCTGCCTTTTGATTGGAAAGCTTAATCAATTACATGTGAAATAACTGAGAAGAACAGATATAAGTGATTCTGTTGTTTTCTCTATGTGTTACATTGTGTTTATTCTTTGGTAGAAAGCAAATGCATGGCTTTCTCAATTGCTCTGCATATACAGATGACATTGAATGTTGTAATCCTTAAAATAATTCCTTCCTGGGATTTAGACATGATTTTATTTCTCAGCTGAACCTCTTAAGGTTATTAGTTTGCCTTGCAGCATTTTTGAGCAATCAATGCCTATTATATCTCTGACCAAATAACCAGTTTTGGCAAACCAGAGATGACTGTTTTACAACAGTCCTTCAGGAAATTCCTAGATGGAGTAGAACAGACAGGGGCTTCGATCTACTGACCACCCTCAGAACCAGGGTGTGTGAAACAGAAGCAGAGGTGGTTGTTACATTGCAAATTCTGCTGTTCTGAGAGGAGACAGAGAAAGGACAGCTGAAAATGCCAGGATGTTTTCAGGTCGTCAGAGACTCCATTTTTCTGAGTTCAGCATCTGATTAGTTGCAATAAAGCTTTGACTCTTTCTCAGGGATCTGGAGTATTATTAGATCTGACAGTTTCTGTTTCTCTCAATATGTCTCTGTCAGAGCAAAAGCCTAGCTGCTCTGCCATTCTGCTGACATTAGTTTCTTTTGCTTTTGATACATACTGTGTAAATGGAAAGATGAGGCCTCTTGGCTACATGGTGACATATACCATATTATTTAGTCATTTTCACTGCTATAGTCATTGTTAACTCAATGAATTTGAATTTCCTATCCTTATTTTTAGGTGTAATTCTGTAGTTTACCTCTCTGCACTTGTCTAAGTCAACCTATAATTAGTTTGTATTCATTGTCTTACTTCAATACTTCATTTTTGTCCTATCTGGAATTTACTTCCAAGACCTAATGTCCAATATTCTTATGAGTTCTATTAACTAATCCAAATCCCAGTTCTAAAATTAGCAGCAAGCAAATATCCATGAAATCAGGCTCAAATAAAAAACATTTTTACTATCTAAACTGGTGAAGTAGGTAAGAAACAGTTGCCTATTCTTTTTTTATAAATCACACTTTATGTTACAAAACTAAGCTATAATATTTTCAAAGGAATGTAAATATGTCTACATTCATAAGACCTTTTAATCTTTAGTAATAAAACTCCTATGTGAAGATGTTTATAAACAAATGCTAATATCCGTATATTATTGTGGCGTGCATGTTCACTGAGCCTTTTGTGTGAACTGTTTTCAGTTTTTGCTGTTATTGTCATTTTTTCTAAGAAATAAAGGAGATTCAGAGACATCCAAAAAGATATGACATGACACAGCATTTCCCAACCTCTAAGGATTATGAGATTTGTGACTTTCCACGGAAAATAAAAGGAAGATGGTTCTGAATTATTTTCCCAGTTTAAGCTAAGAAAATGCATTACAGGCTGGATAGAATGCTCAGTGATTTAGAATATTGGCTGCTCTTTCAGAGGACCCAGGTTCAGTTCCAGCACTTACATGGCTTTTAACAACCATCCCTAAGTCCAATTCCAAGGGATCCAACACTCTCTTCTATTCTCTGCAGTGATTGCACACATGCATACACTTACGTACATATAATGAATGTACTCATAAACATAAGATAAAAATAAATGTTGATATGCTAAAAATCATGTTGCCGTACTTAATTACATGTAAATTGTTTAACTGACTATGTTTGTAAGCAGTTTTATTTGTTTCATATTCTGAATGAAGTAACTTAGGAAAATGTTCAAAGACAATTTCCAACCATTATTAACAGGCCTCTGTTGCATTTTAAAGACATTTTAAGAAATATTACACAGTATATTAAGCTTGTCTGGTTTCTATGTACTGAACCTAGGACATTACATGTTGAACGGTTCAACATGTAATGTCCTAGGTTCAGTACATAGAAACAAGTGTTTCAAATGCTACCAGAATATGGGCATCTGAGTAATGAATTGTGGAGACAAATTATTTGACTAAACATAGATATTATTAGGAATTTAAAAGCCTGAATCTGGAAGTGGAACACAAACCAACCAAAGGAATGAATGAAGAAGAGAAAGTAAAAAGAGCTTACATATTGTTTCTTCTTAAGGTAAGATTTAACAACATATCCATGGGATGACTGCAACCACCATACCACAAGATGTCATGCATTACTATGAAGCATCAACTGAAAGCTCCATCACCAAGAGCCAGTGGTGATATTTCTACAAATGTCGGTCTTACTTGATATTTATTTTCCTTGAGACCAGGCATGATGTGTGAGTAAGCTCTAGATTTTCTACACTGCTTAGCAGTGCAGTTACTATTATACAGAACAAGAATGTACATGTGCTCTCTAAATACAATTGTAGCTCTACTCAGAATTAACCAGGATTGGTGGATGTGGAGTGAGCTGAGGACATGAGAGTCCGTGACTAGATTAGGATAATAACAGATGGAGAGAAACTGCAAAAACATGGAAAATGTACATCGATACTAGTGATGCTAGAAACTTTGGGTAGACACCTGTAATTGTAGCACATGGGGGAGGCAGTAGGATCAGGAGTTGAAGGTTGTGCTGGCTACACAGGAGTTTGAAGGCAGCTTGTGTTATATTAGACATCAACTTAAAAAAAAGAAAGAAAAAAGATAAAATTATAGAAAGAGGAAGAAAGGGAGGGAGATAAAAAGGGGGAGAAAAAGGGATAGAGGGGTAGAGAGAGTAAAAAAGAAGCAAAAAAATCTTGTAGCTTTTGAAGAGAGTAAATGTCTGTAATTATGTATAAAATAAAATGTAATTTAGCTTATTCCTGTTGTGTCCTTAATCACCTTTCTCTTGCTCTTCTCTAGAAAAAAGAAACTTACTTTTGTCTTGAACTCAGTAAAGAGTCCTCACACAAAATTTCTTTCCAGCATCCTCCAAATGATTATTTTAATTTATTCAAATTGGTTCCTAAGTACTCCATTCAAAGTTCCTTCACACCAGCACTTTTGGTGGCCACCCTGATTTTGTTCTAAGATTTGAATCAAGAGAATTATTTGGCATACCAATTCAAATAGCTAAAATTACATTTATCGGTTTATTTCTATTTCTAATATTTGTGTGCTTTTACAAAATATAGCTTTTAACTATTTACTTAAAATTAATTTTCAGTGTTTATGCTCTTAAAACAAAAAATATATAAACTGTCATTATAATATAAATAACTCTAAGCAATATTGTTTTACAATTTAATTATGGGAACTTTCTCAACAGTTTCCTTTGAGATCATTTTGCTTTCTGGTATGTTGTCCTTTTTGCCTCACCAGCAAATACATTGATTGCAAGAATTAGAATGGAAAATGTAACTATTTTTATAATATATCCCATGTATAGGAAACTGAAATTTTATGTTATTTTATGGACCTCATCATTGATTCCAAGCGTCATGTCTTTTTTTTCATAAGTTTAACCAAACCTTAACATCTAAAACTCAATGTTCCTCTAATTCCTTTTTGGTAAATTTGTTTTAAAAAATATAATTTGATGACTGCAAATTCTCCTGTTTTCTAATGATCTTATTATTTTATTTTGTTTCCTCTATTTCCTTTTTTACTAAAAAACAAATTTAAATTTTATTATATGTATGTGTATGTGTGGAGATATGTGCAAGTGCATGCAGTTGCCTGTGGAGCAAGAAGGCACTGAATTTCATGCTCTGGAGTTACAGGCAGCTGCAAGCCCTGTATATAAGTGGTGGTTTCTAAAGTAAGTCAGTGACTCTGAGAGTGCAGTAAGCATTCCTACTATGAGTCATATTGCCAGCCTCTCTAGTCTGTTATTTTATTCAAGAATGCACAATAGAGTAGATAGGATGACATAGAAAAATCCTTTTATCACAGACTGTTTAAAAGCATGCCCTTAATCCCAGCACTCTTGAGGCAAAAGATGGATGTCTGAAATGGAGGCCAACCTGGTCTACAGAGCAAGTTCCAGGTCAGCTTGTGCTATACGGAGACCCTGTCTCTAAAGACAAAAAAAAAAAAAAAGTCTTTTCCTATGTCTATGTCTTGTAGTGTGCTGCCAAGTTTTTCTTCTATTGCCTCCAGAGTTTGGGGTTTCACATTGAGGTCTTTGATCCATTTGGAATTGATCTTTGTACAGGGTGAGAGGTAAGGGTTTAATTTCATTCTTCTATAAGTGGTGATCCAGTTTTGCCAACACCACTTGCTGAAGATGCTGTCTTTCCTCCATTGTGTCTTCTTGGCCCCCTTGTCAAATATGAGGTGGCTGAAATTGTATGTGCTCAAGTTTGGATCTTCAGTTTTGTTCCATTGGTCAACAGGTCTATTTTTGTGCCAGTACCAAGCTGTTTTTATGACTATAGTCCTGTACTATAGTTTGAAACCTGGTGTAGATATCCCCCCTGTGTTGTTCTTTTTGCTCAGGCTTGCTTTGTCTACTTGGGATCTTTTGGGTTTTTCCAAATGAAATTAAGGATCTTTTTCCAAGCCTGTGAAGAAACTCTTGGGGATTTTAATTGGAATTACATTAAATCTGTACACGAGTTTGAGTAGAATGGACATTTTTACTATATTAATTTTCTCTTTTTTTCATTTTTTATGAAAGTATTTATTTTGGAAGGGGGTGTTATGTGGAGGTCAGAAGACAACTTGTGAGAGTTGGTCCTCTCCTTTTACCATGTGGGTGCCAGGGATCAAACTCAGGTGATCATCAGGCTTGGTAGCAAGTGTGTTTATCTGCTGAGCCAACTCACCAGTCCCCCCTTCTTTCTCTGTATTAAAATTGAACCCAGGGCCTCATACAAGGCAGACAGGCAATCTACTTAATTAATTAATTAATTAATTAATTTATTTTTGCACATGTCTCAATCCATGAGCATGGGAGGTTTTTCCACCTTCTGATGTCTTCTTCAATTTCCTTCTTCAGTGGTTTAAAATTTTTGTTGTAGAGATCTTTGGTGTCTTGTTTAGGTTTGTTCCTAGGTATTTTATTGTTTTTGAGGCTATTGTAGGTGGGAAGATCTCCTTGTATTCCTTCTTCAGTTGCTTGTTGTTGGTGTACAGAAAGGCTACTGATTTTTCTAGATTAATTCTGTATCCTGCCACTTCACTGAAGCTCTTAATCATTTATATGAGTTTTCTGGTGGAGTTTTTAGCATCCTTTAAGAAAACATTCATATCATCAGCAAAAAGGGATAGTTTGACTTCTTCTTTTCCAATTAGATCTTCTTTAATTTCCTTTTCTTGCCTTATTGCCCTATCAAGTGTTTCAAGCACTATATTGAAAAGGAGTAGTGACAGGGGGCAGCCTTGCCGAGTTCCTACCTTTAAGGGGAATGCTTCTGTCGTTTCCCCATTTAGGATGATATTGGCTTTGGGTTTCCTGTATATGGCTTTGATTACATTGAGGAATGATTCCCTCCAATCCAATTCCCTTTAGGATTTTAAGCTTGAAGGGATGCTGGATTTTGTCAAAGGCNATATATATATATATATATATATAATTTGAATAAGGTTGTAAATTAAATAACCCTCATATATATTACCAAGTTATTTTGTATAAACGTTTGTTACACTGGTTCCAACACTCTCTGAGCCTTACAAGAGATATATACTGAAATCACAAGCTTGTCCAGGAAAAATATCAAGCAGTCATGTTTAATATATTCATTATACTAAATGTAATCCAAAATCTGAATATTATAAAACTTTGAAAATCAACATTTGTAATTTCTAAACTATTTTGGAGATAATAATTTTCTTTAGTCATTCAAAAGATTAAATTATTCTATTTTTCTTTTGAATCATTGGAGATAAATAATATCTCAAGCAAGGCTTGGTGGCATGTCTTTCATCCACCACTCTAGAGGCAGAGGCAGATGGATCTTTGTGAGATCAAGATAAGCCTTATCTATGTATTGGGTTCTAGGTAAATTGGAACTACAAGGAGATCCTGTCTCAAAACAAACAAACAAGCAAACAATCAAAAATAAACGAATATATATCAATATTAATAGTTTTTTTATGTAGCATATCAATGCTTTATATTCCCATAAAATCTCTTTGAAACATTGCATTGCAAAAGAAACAGAGTGATGCTGTATCAACCTTTCATGCATCAGGTATACAGAACTTATGGTTACCTCTCAATAATGGTAAGGTATAGAGGACAGCTTCTTTCCAGAAATTGTTTGAAGACAGAGGAATGGTAAAATTATAGGTAATTAATATTTATTCAATTATTGTTAGTTATTTAATTTTTTTTTATTATTTATTTTTGTATGTGTATGAATGTCTATTGTCTGCATGCAGGTCTGTGCACCCGTGTCGTGCAATGCTGTGGAGGTCAGAAGAGGGTCTCGGATTCCCCTGGAACTGGAGTTCTCCTGGAATTGGAGTTACAGACGGTTCTTACCCGCCATGTGGGTGCTGGGGATCGAACCCGGGTCCTCTGCAAGAGCGTCAGTGCTCTTAACCACTAGGCTATCTCTCCAGCCCCTTGTTAGTTATTTAAATTCTGAGAAATAGCAATTTTGAGATGGCAAGGTGGCTCACAAGGCCTGCCAACCCTGATGACCTAAGTGTAAGGTAAGAATCAGATTCAGCAAGTTATCCTCTGATTTCCACAGCACAGCATTCCATATGTGTACCTCCTACAAAACCAATGTAAATTTAGAAAATAAAAAATATACGTTTCTGTCATTGCTAATTGTTTTTGTCCTTTTTTATTATTTTCAACCTTGATATTATCTTTATTCTCCAATATGATTTTAAATGAAATATTCAATTTTAGTTTTTCTTATAAAATTATCTTTAATAGAAACTACATATGCTTTAAATTCAGTTGAATATTCAGATTTTTTTCTTAAGATACTTAAATTGATGTAAGGCATACTACTTAGTCCCTTTGTTTCCTATTTGCCTACATAATTCATTATTGTTGTTGACTTTTCAACAGTTCTTTTAGTGTTGTGATCCCCATAATTAAATCTTTGGCTATTTTTAATATTTTTCTCCAAGTTTCCTGCCAAAATCATAAGTATAAAAAGATTAAGTGAACCAAATTTAGTGAATTTAAGAAGGCATTCACAACATTCAAAGGTAATCTGGAGATAAGAATGGAAAGTAAGATTTGGCTGTCTTAGAAAAATAAGATGGCTTCAGACAGAAAGAGCTAGTCAGAGAGGAATTTGAGTTAATTATACTAATACAAAAAAACAGGATAGTGGCTATGTGTAGAAGAAGGTATCATTTACCTGCAAATTTCATGATGTTGTCCCTTTTTACTGCTGCATAGTATTCCATTGTATACATGTACCACATTTTCTCTATCCACTCGTCAGTTGAAGGGCACCTGGGCTGGTTCCAGCTTTTTGCTATTGTGAACAGAGCTGCAATAAACATACCTGTGCATGTATCTTTGCAGTAAGTTGTGTCTTGTGGGTATATCCTATATATCTAATTGCTTGTTCTTCATTAGTAGGATCGAAAGGTTATTCCTGGACAAACTGTCAGCCCATGAAAGGAAACAGCCAGAATTGACCAGAGTCCAAGTCAACAGCTCCAGAGAGAGTGGACTGTTTTACCTCTCATCCACCTGTGCCCCTTTTCTAAGCCTAGGGAACAACCTGCGGAAGAGGGGGCGTGGTAGAATGTAAGGGCTGCGATTGGGGTGAATGGTGAAACTACAGCAATGTAGTCTGGACACTCATTTGATCAACTTGATTGAACAAACAACCTGTCACCCCCCACTGGATGGTGGGGCTATAGGTGTTTGGGCACAACAGCCTGCAGATAGGTTTTGCATGAAGGATGCTTGTACTCATGGATTATCACTTATAGCTAAAAATGAAAAAAAAAACTGAGAGAAAGATGCAGGACAGTTATGGCAGAATGCATGATCTGGGATGGGGTGGGGGTGGGGGGGGGAGGGAAAGGGAAATAAGCCTGAACTGAATTGGAAAAATGTATGAAATGCACAAAGCATCAATAAAAACTAATTTAAAAAAAAAAAAAAGAAGAAGGTATCAAAATAAAAAAATATATTAGAGGTATCCTCTGTAGGATAAATTTACTTAATCATGTACAGTTTAGCAATCTGTAAACCATTCCTTAGAAAGGAACTCAAGAAGGAAAATAGCTCTAACTCTAAGCTCAAGAAAATTTATATTGAATGAGCTTTATGAGACTGAAGCTCTGATAAAATATAGCCCATTTTAACAGTCAAATTACTAAGGAAATGCCAAACAGACATGAACAAGGGTAATGTTATATTGGTTCCAAATATCTTGAGATGAAGCCTATAATAAGAACATAGCCAGAATTAACATAGGGGGTAGACAGCACATACATTGCTGATTCTTACCCCACTGGGTTGGTTACTCAGTTAGGTAGGGCACTTTCTATTTGTGAATTTTATTTAATTTGTACACACTTCATTTCCTGAACTCCCCAGACTATGCTGCCACAGAACAGGGATTAAAGATAGGCTGAAGCAGATGCTCTAATTTGAAAGCCTCAGCTTAGCATCATCAAACTCCATTCAAAGATAATATTGTTGAGAAATTACTTACTTGATTGATTTTTTTCCTCAGAGTTAAGAAAATGAAAAACATAGGGAAGAGTATAATTTAAAATCTCTAACTCCCAATGTAGCCACTAAGCTATAGGCCAATGACATTAGTATCATGTTCCAGAAAAAGATTTATAAAGCTTAAAAAATCGTGTTCTGTAATTTTGAGTTCCAAGCAAGTACTCAGGTTTATTAGAAAATTAGCTACGTCATTCCATTAAAAAGAAACATGGTTTACTTGCACAAAACTGATCAGATTTGAGAGATCCTTAATGCCCTTGAAGTGGTTTTTGTGGGTGTGGAACAAATGGTGAGAATTTGAACTGTTCCCTTATTATAGTATTGTAATTAAGTCTACTTAATTTATCAAATCATGTTCATGCCCTGATTTTATATATTTTTATCTATCAATAAACATTGTGATACTTAAAAAAAAGAAAAGTAGCTATGTCATCAAACAAATATAAATTGAGTTTAGTTGTAAGTGAAACCTAATTTACTTGGTTTAAATTATTTAAGCATCACTTATAATTGCTCTCAGTAATCTACAGCTGGGACCTTTGTCCTAAAAAATAGAATGACACACTTGAGAGGTGAAAACACTGGCTTCACTGCAGAGTCTTGAGAGAGCCCCATTCTTCCCAGATTGGATGGAAAGCCTTATTCAGTGTGAGATCTCCAATTTAGTTTAGCTTCAGTTTTTCCATGTCTATAACCTATTACTTTTAATGCATCCTATAATTGTTTCACTTAAATACTGTTTCAATATTTAATAATCTGATATGCCATGTCTTACTTTTGTCATTACTCATAGCCCTTGGTAGAAGATTTTTTTAGGAGACAAGCTGTTCTTAAAGGCTTTCTTACTGACCTGAGAAAGCTCCTTAAATCCAACTAGTACTTACCACTTTTAATTTCTTGTCAATACTATAAAAGCTCAAAAAAAAATGTCCCCATAGGTAGACACATGGATCTTTTTTTAAATTTTATTTATTTTGGTATGTGTATGAATGTACTGTCTGCATGTAGGTTTGTGCACCTGTGTTGTGCAATGCTGCGGAGGTCAGAAGAGGGTCTCGGATTCCCCTGGAACTGGAGTTCTCCTGGAATTGGAGTTACAGACGGTTCTCAGCCGCCATGTGGGTGCT
The DNA here is from genome assembly GCA_009823505.1 of Rhizomys pruinosus. Lineage (NCBI taxonomy): Eukaryota > Metazoa > Chordata > Mammalia > Rodentia > Spalacidae > Rhizomys > Rhizomys pruinosus. Next base: position 617,324 of record VZQC01002594.1, on the reverse strand, counting down.
GGGGATTGAACCTGGATCCTCTGCAAGAGCGGTCGGTGATCTTAACCGCTAGGCTATCTCTCCAGCCCGACACATGGATCTTTTGAATGAACTGCAGGAGACTGTTTTTTCACTGAACGTTGTCTCAACACAGGTGGAACTCCTGACTATCAAGNATTTATATTTTAAAAAAATATTATGTATATCTTGTCACACAGTGAATAACTTTCCTAATGTTAGAAAATAACAAAACCTCCACAAAAGAAGCATTTAGGAAATATTTCTTGTTTTAGTTATGCATAATTTACATTTGTAAAGCATGGTATAAAATGCATAGAAAAGTTGCTTGCATACATGTCATACACATGAAATTAAGATTATAATCGCTGTGTCTTAGTTAGTCTTATGAATTTCTGTGATTGTTCAAGAAATGATTAAATGTTCCATGTATATGTAAAAATTACGCACTGACATAATTACTAATGCATAAAAAAAAAATTTACTAAATTAATGTTAATTTAATTATGAAGATTAAAATAGTAGGTCTGTTCATTGTAATAATATTTTTTTTACTGATTTGTTGGTTGAATAGGTATGTCCAGGCAAACACACACACAGATAATGCAAAAGTAAATCAAGTTAATTAGGAAATCTAATAGCAATGTATTTATCTTTGTGATGTGGAGGAACTGGAAGAGAATTGGCATAATGTGCCTGCAAGTGATACAGTCTTTTAAACATAACTAAGTCACGTGGTTTTTTACAACCCATTTTCAATATATATTTAGATATAACTATATAGTATATATAATAAGTAAAATTGTTGAGTCACTGATCTATGAGATAAATTTTATATGTAGTAAAAATGGAAGTGCTTGATTAACAGCTACCTATGCATGTTTATGTAAATGTGGTTTTTATAGGTGATGAAAAATTTTCTGTACTTCTTAGTGTCAGGAAGGAAAGGATAAAACTAGGGAAGACCTGGCTTGTGAGAGTATGGAACTCAAAGTTTTATTATCATGCATGGAGGCCATAGGGCAGGTTGGGGTGCTGTTTAGATGTTGTTATGGAAGTTCATCTTGGGACTGGCTCTAAAATGACACAATTTAAGAGGGTCTTCAAGTGGTGGTGATGATAGGGTATTTGTTTAAATAAAAATGTGAGAGACCAGTTTAGAAATGCAACTGGGAGTGGAAAAATACATTTAGCCTGTCTTGGACTAGAAGAATGAGCCATCTTCATCACCAGCTCCAGGCAGTGCAACATGTCTGTTGGGCTTGCTTCAGTGCAACAACAGTACTCATGATAGCCAGCAAGAGTCATCCATAACCAAGCATACAGCAGAAAGTCCAGAGAGGCAGGAGGAATTCCCTAACTGAATAACGAGGACAATTTCCTGACAAATGAGCCTAAAGAGAAGAACATTCGATAAATCAGTACACCTGCTTCCTGCCTCTGTGGGAGTCCCCCGTGGCTTCTTACTGTGCTGTGCCTTACAGTGCAGATCTCATTCTGGTCAATCAGTCAAGGAATGCCATTCAAACTGTTTTGCCACTAACCAAAATGATATATGCGCTCATATGTTTGCCTATATATATGTGTCTGTATTTAGATGTAAAATGCACCAATTTAGTTTTTGACTTTACTCTTACAAATAGTATAACCAATCTCTTTCTTACCCTGAGTCACAGATTATTCATTTATTAAATACTGACAATCAACCTTTATCCACCATTGGCAAATTAAATAAAATTTACATGCAAATTACTTAATAAGCACCTGTTTTTAATTAAACATAGTTTTATGAAAGCAAATTTTAAACAACACTGTTTGAAAGTAATTTTTTATTTTTTTCTTCTTATTTTCAGACAGGGCTTCCCCAGTATCCCCAGCTGGCTATAACCTGCAATGTAAATCAGGCTGGCTTTGATCTCACAGAGATTACCTGTTTCTGCCTTCTGAATACTGGAATCAAAAGGTGTGCACTACCGCCAGCCTGTCTCATGATGAAAAATTATTTGTAAAATTGTACACAACTAAAAAAAAAAAAAAAAAAAAAAAAAAAAAAAAAATGCCCCCCCCAAAAAAAAAAGCCAGCGTGGTTAACTACACTGATAGTTGCATTGTTGATCAGGCGAAAAGAGGCTGATCCCTGGGATTTCTAGCCACCTGACCTCGCCAAGTCAATGAGCTCTATGTTTACTGAGATACCCTTTCTCACACATACTGAGGTGGAGAATGTTGGGGAATACAATTGATGTTGACTTCTGGACTTCACATACACACATATGTCTATCCTGACACTCACAATAAACTTCATAAAATTCATTTTCCAGGGAGAATAGTCTCAGTGTTCTATTCATAGTTTATCTTGAGCTGTAGGTGATAGTGGATAAGAAGACATCTGTTTCAATTGTACCTCTTAGGTTTATGAGTTGTGGCATTCTAAGAAAGTCACTTAAAGTCTTAAAACTCATATTCACTATTTTAAATATTGGAAATTTTAACTTTAATTATAGGGTTTTTACTAAAAAATACATTAATGTCTGTGATATAGAAAAAAATTGCCCTCCCAGAATTTTGATGAATATTAATGCTTAAAAATTATCTGCGTCACATAGAATCTGTCACGAAAGGGGATTTCAGTGTTTGTTGGTTGATGACCAGGCTCAGGCCCAAACTGGTTTTCATGTACTGGCCCAGTCTATACCCCATAAAATATCACTTAAGTTTCTACAAGGGAATGCATCTTCAAAATCTTCTACAAAAAGCTTCAAAATAATTCCAAATTATTAATATATAGCTGATTTTCCTTACATGAATCCACCTATGATAGAACTCGATTTTCAAATAAAAAAAATTATCTACACTGATCCCTGCATTTTTGGAAATTTTATCTTCAAGACTGCATTTGATGGAAAGCAGGAGCACCATTGTCCCTATACAGCCAGGCTTCCTAATAGAATCTGCACCCTGCACACAGTTGGAAGAAAAGCTAATCCTGTAAATACCTATGCAGGCTGCCCAACTGACTGTAACAAGGGACCTGGTGTGGATGTGTGTTGTGTGTGTGTGTGTGTGTGTGTGAGTGTGAGTGTGTGTGCTGTGTGTGTGTGTGTGTGTGGCATGTGTGTGGTGGGGTGTATAGATATGTTTGTATTTTTATGAAGATTTAACTATGTCCAGTGATTCCCAAGTATATGATAAAATGGTTTTGAGTGATAGGAAAAGAAAATATGGCACATTACTAACTGCTAAATGGAAACATTTTCCCTGGGAGAAGGCATTATATATGATTTTACAAATCTATTATTAGTGCCATTATTTGCTCTATTTTGTTGTACACAAATAGCTCCAGATTCTGCATAACTATTTTTACTTTTTTTTTAATTTTTTATGTGTATAGAGTGTTACTGTCTGCATGTAGGTAGGTGCACGTGTCATGCAATACAATGCTGCAGAGGTCAGAAGAGGTGGGACAGATTCCCCTGGAACCGGATTTAAAAAGGTTCTTAGCTGCCATGTGGGTGCTGGGAATTGAACTGGGATCTTCTGCAAGAGCAGTCAGTGCTCTTAACTGCTAAGCCATTTCTCCAGCCCCATCGTGTAACTCTTAAATTTTACCAGAGCATTTGCCTTCTGATAATGCTCTCTTTGCTTTGCTGCTAGAGTATTTTTAAACTTTTTATTTATTATATCAAGTGTTAGTATAGCAACCCATGTATAGGAATAAAATATGCCTGTGCCTAAGAGTTGAGTATGTTGTTTCACTGTATTTGCACTGATTATTAACATAACTAAAGATAATTGGCAGCAACATGACACTCTACATTTACAATTAAAATTATAGATATTTTAATTGCCTAGACTACCTATTTAAAGTTAGTTGATAACTGGTCAATTTAAGAACAGACTATCTGGGACTGGCAAGATGTTTAGTGGATAAAGGTAATTTCAGCCAAGGCTGATAACTTGTGGAAAGAGAGAATGGACTCTCTCAAGGTGGTTCTCTGACATTCACAAGTATGCATTACAATGGTTACACACACACACACACACACACACACACACACAAATAAATAATAATGTAACTAAAAATGTAAACTCAGATTATTTGACTTATTGTTTCATATGAGCAAATTCAAAGAATGTAATAGCTGACTATTTTCAGTTATGAGAAAAGGTCTGAGAAAAAAGACATTATTTAAGATAGGAGTTGGGCTGCGGAGAGATGGCCCAGCGGTTGAAAGCGAGCGCCCGACCGCTCTTGCAGAGGACCGGGTTCTATCCCCAGCGCCCACATGGCGGCCGAGAGCTGTCTGAGACCCCATTCCAAGAGAGCTCCAAGTTCCAGGGAGTCCGAGCCCTCTTCTGACTCCGCGGCATTGCACGACACGGGTGCACAGACTTGCAAGGCAGACAGTACATTCATACACATACAGAAAATAAATAAAATTAAAAAAAAATAAAAAAAAAGATAGGAGTTACTTTTTAGTTTATATTTATAGTTATTAAACTTTTTCCATAATCATACATCATTTTTTAATCAATTTAGAGTCACTTCCTTTCCATGCCCCTCACACCACCTGAGCTCTGTACTCCACCATAAATGTCTTGCATCTTTTCCCGAGTCTTTTCCAGAGATGTTTATCCAGTTTCTTTTGTTGTTTGCTGTTCTCTCTGATTTTTTTGCTTCAATACATACACAGTAGTTATATATATATTATATATACTATATAGTTATATATATATATATACCAGTATCACCTAATTGGAGGATTTTTTTTCTAAAGCTCGTGTGTGATGTTTTCCTTAAGAAAGTGCTCAGAGGTTCCTCCCTGGCAAGTCCCAAACAATATCAATCCTGCCCCTTTTGCTCCACACTGGTGTCTTCCTTTCCCTCCCATGATCCCCAAATGAAGTTCATTTAGCACGTGTCCCTGTTCGTTTCCTTGCACTGGCCTCCATGATATGATACAACCTGGTCATGCTCAGAAAAGGAAGCCTGGTCTAGCAAGACCTGTTTGTCTCATGTGGATGGAACTGTTAAATGAAAATCTGAAAAGAGCCAGGGGCTCCCACCCCCCCCCAAAAAAAAAACACAAAAAAACCCGAGAGACCTCTGAGGACCAGATCCTCAACTGACCTCAAGAAACAAAAAACCTTGGTTATCTGGTATAACTGTATGGCCTTAAGCATCCAAAAGGAAAGTAAAACCAGAAATAATCAGTAAGACAGAGAAATTGTACTTCAGATATAAACTTGAGATCTTAGTAAAAAGACAAAAAGAAAAAAAGAAAGCCTGTTGCTTGGCCTGTCTTCAGTTCTTACTGGAAAGTGCATACTACTCTGTGGCTGGCACTGCTTTTGCCACTCTTCAAAGACATGAGAAACAGCTTTTTAACCCTCCAATATGGACTGAAAACTCATGTCTCTCCAAGAATCCTCCGAAACCTTCAATGCCGTATGGGGCACTACTGAGATATCAGCTTGTGGATGAGCAGCTAAGGGGATTTTCAGCCTTGCAGAGTATGAGACTGCCTTGTAGGAGTTAATTTTATGATCAAACATTAATTAACAAAACCATCTATGACTAGTATTGTCATCTAGATGTCTTAGTAATGAAAATTTGAAGGGTACGTACTTTCGTTATAGATTTTTATGTACTTTCTCAATAAGTATCAACTTTGTGGCCATGCACATATTTACGTGAGGTTTTTAAATTACTATATTTAGTAATTTATCTGCTATTTGAAAATGGAATATTCATAAGCCCTTAAGAGAGGAATAAATTCATGCTTCATTAAAAAAAAATAAAATATGTGGCATTGGTCCTTTCTCTCTTCACTTTTAAGTAAACTACTTTGAAGTCTCCAATAGTTTCAGATACTTTTATGTTGGTGATAATTTGGGTTTTGGTTTGAATTGAGGTTTATTCAATCTGGAAATGCTTCTAAGACAATCTCTACAGCATCCTATGTGTGGATGTTTACATTCTCCATCCATTCAGTTCTTAGCTAATTCTAAGCAGTTTAATACTTCTAAATTAACAGAGCAGCTGTTTGCCTGAGTGGATTGCTTAATATTTGGTGACTAATGAGTGGGTTAAGTTCAATTCAGCCTACCACTGAGATCTAATCAATATACAAGTGGTGTTAGATCTAATTAAAATAGACTCTTTAAGTCTATGGAAGTTTGACTAAGACTTTAGTGAGTTTGCCAGGAAATTTCATACTTCAAAGGACAAACGTTTTTATTTCAGTGCAGGAAAAGTCTAAAGTATTTACACTCATCTCTTGAAGGGCCTTGATTTCCTGAAGATATAGCAGTAGGAAGAGAAGAAAGATGAATGTACTGTCTGCATGTAGGTTTGTGCACCCGTGTCGTGCAATGCCTCAGAGGTCAGAAGAGGGCGTCGGATTCCCCTGGAACTGGAGTTCTCCTGGAATTGGAGTTACAGACGGTTCTCAGCCGCCATGTGGGTGCTGGGGATTGAACCTGGATCCTCTGCAAGAGCGGTCGGTGATCTTAACCGCTAGGCTATCTCTCCAGCCCGACACATGGATCTTTTGAATGAACTGCAGGAGACTGTTTTTTCACTGAACGTTGTCTCAACACAGGTGGAACTCCTGACTATCAAGCTTTCTTCTCTTCCTACTGCTATATCTTCAGGAAATCAAGGCCCTTCAAGAGATGAGTGGTAAATACTTTAGACTTTTCCTGCACTGAAATAAAAACGTTTGTCCTTTGAAGTATGAAATTTCCTGGCAAACTCACTAAAGTCTTAGTCAAACTTCCATAGACTTAAAGAGTCTATTTTAATTAGATCTAACACCACTTGTATATTGATTAGATCTCAGTGGTAGGCTGAATTGAACTTAACCCACTCATTAGTCACCAAATATTAAGCAATCCACTCAGGCAAACAGCTGCTCTGTTAATTTAGAAGTATTAAACTGCTTAGAATTAGCTAAGAACTGAATGGATGGAGAATGTAAACATCCACACATAGGATGCTGTAGAGATTGTCTTAGAAGCATTTCCAGATTGAATAAACCTCAATTCAAACCAAAACCCAAATTATCACCAACATAAAAGTATCTGAAACTATTGGAGACTTCAAAGTAGTTTACTTAAAAGTGAAGAGAGAAAGGACCAATGCCACATATTTTATTTTTTTTTAAATGAAGCATGAATTTATTCCTCTCTTAAGGGCTTATGAATATTCCATTTTCAAATAGCAGATAAATTACTAAATATAGTAATTTAAAAACCTCACGTAAATATGTGCATGGCCACAAAGTTGATACTTATTGAGAAAGTACATAAAAATCTATAACGAAAGTACGTACCCTTCAAATTTTCATTACTAAGACATCTAGATGACAATACTAGTCATAGATGGTTTTGTTAATTAATGTTTGATCATAAAATTAACTCCTACAATGGCAGTCTATACTCTGACAAGGCTGAAATCCCCTTAGCTGCTCAGTCCACAAGCTGGATATCTCAGTAGGCCCCATCTGGCATTGAAGGTTTGGAGGATTCTTGGAGAGACATGAGTTTTCAGTCCATATTGGAGGGTTAAAAAGCTGTTTCTCATGTCTTTGAAGAGTGGCAAAAGCAGTGGCAGCCACAGAGTAGATGCACTTTCCAGTAAGAACTGAAGACAGGCCAAGCAACAGTGCTTTCTTTTTTCTTTTTGTCTTTTTACTAAGATCTCAAGTTTTATATCTGAAGTACAATTTCTCTGGTCTTACTGATTATTTCTGGTTTTACTTTCCTTTTGGATGCTTAAGGCCATACAGTTATACCAGATTAACCAAGGTTTTTTGTTTTCTTGAGGTCAGTTGAGGATCTGGTCCTCAGAGGTCTCTCGGGTTTTTTTGTGTTTTTTTTTTGGGGGGGGGGTGGGAGCCCCTGGCTCTTTTCAGATTTTCATTTAACAGTTCCATCCACAAAATCAGGTCTTGCTAGACCAGGCTTCCTTTTCTGAAGCATGACCCAGGTTGTATCATATCATGGAGGCCAGTGCAAGGAAACTGAGACAGGACACGTGCTAAATGAACTTCATTTGGGGGATCATGGGAGGGAAAGACCCCAGTGTGGAGCACAAGGGCAGGATTGATAGTTGTTTGGGCTTGCCAGGGAGGAACCTCTGAGCACTTTCTTAAGGAAAACATCACAGCTTTTAGAAAAAAATCCTCCAATTCATGGGACATGGGTATATATGTATGTGTGTGTGTGTGTGTGTGTGTGTGTGTTTGTGTATATTGAAGCAATAAAAGTCAGAGAGAACAGCAAACAACAAAAGAACTGGATAAAAATCTCTGGAAAGACTCGGAAAAAGATGCAAGACATGTATGGTGGAGTACAGAGACTCAGGTGGTGTGAGGGGCATGGAAAAGGAAGTGACTCTAAATTTGATTAAAAAATGATGTATGATTTATGGAAAAAGTTTAATAACTATAAATATAAACTAAAAAAGTAACTCCTATCTTTTTTTATTTATTTTTTTATTAATTTTATTTATTTCTGTATGTGTATGAATGTACTGTCTGCCTGCAAGTCTGTGCACCCGTGTCGTGCAATGCCGCGGAGGTCAGAAGAGGGTCTCGGACTCCCCTGGAACTGGAGCTCTCCTGGAATTGGAGTCTCAGACAGCTCTCGGCCGCCATGTGGGCGCTGGGGATAGAACCCGGGTCCTCTGCAAGAGCGGTCGGCGCTCTCAACCGCTGGGCCATCTCTCCAGCCCAACTCCTATCTTTAAATAATGTCTTTTCTTCAGACCTTTTCCTCATAACTGAAAAATAGTCAGCTATTACATTCTTTGAATTTGCTCATATGACATAATGTCAAATAATCTGAGTTTACATTTTTAGTTACATTATTTATTTATTTGTGTGTGTGTGTGTGTGTGTGTGTGTGTGTGTAACCATATGTAATGGCATACTTGTGAATGTCAGAGAACACCTTGAGAGAGTCCATTCTCTCTTTCCACAAGTTATCAGCCTTGGCTGAAATTACCTTTATCCACTAAACCATCTTGCCAGTCCCAGATAGTCTGTTCTTAAATTGACCAGTTATCAACTAACTTTAAATAGGTAGTCTAGGCAATTAAAATATCTATAATTTTAATTGTAAATGTAGAGTGTCATGTTGCTGCCAATTATCTTTAGTTATGTTAATAATCAGTGCAAATACAGTGAAACAACATACTCAACTCTAGGCAACAGGCATATTTTATTCCTATACATGGGTTGCTATACTAACACTTGATATAATATAAAAAGTTTAAAATACTCTACAGCAAAGCAAAGAGAGCATTATCAGAAGGCAAATGCTCTGGTAAAATTTAAGAGTTACACTGATGGGGCTGGAGAAATGGCTTAGCAGTTAAGAGCACTGACTGCTCTTGCAGAAGATCCCAGTTCAATTCCCAGCACCCACATGGCAGCTAAGAACCATTTTTAAATCCGGTTCCAGGGGAATCTGTCACCCTCTCTGACCTCTGCAGCTTTACATGACACAGGTGCACCTACCTACATGCAGACAGTACACTCATACACATAAAAAATTAAAAAAAAGTAAAAATAGTTATGCAGAATCTGGAGCTATTTGTGTACAACAAATAGAGCAAATAATGGCACTAATAATAGATTTGTAAAACATATATAATTGCCTTCTCCCAGGGAAAATGTTTCCATTTAGCAGTTAGTAATGTGCCATATTTTCTTTTCCTAGTCACTCAAAACCATTTTATCATATACTTGGGAATCACTGGACATAGTTAAATCTTCATAAAAATACAAACATATCATAACACCCACCACCACCACATGCACACACACACACACACACACACACACACACACTCACACACACACACACACACACACACACACAACTCACACCAGGTCCCTTGTTACAGTCAGTGGGCAGCCTGCAATAGGTATTTACAGGATTAGCTTTTCTTCCAACTGTGTGCAGGGTGCAGATTCTATTAGGAAGCCTGGCTGTATAGGGACAATGGTGCTCCTGCTTTCCATCAAATGCAGTCTTGAAGATAAAATTTCCAAAAATGCAGGGATCAGTGTAGATAATTTTTTTATTTGAAAATCGAGTTCTATCATAGGTGGATTCATGTAAGGAAAATCTAGCATATATATATAATTTGGAATTATGTTTGAAGCTTTTGTAGAAGATTTTGAAGATGCATTCCCTTGTAGAAACTTAAGTGATATTTTATGGGGTATAGACTGGGCCAGTACATGAAAACCAGTTTGGGCCTGAGCCTGGTCATCAACCAACAAACACTGAAATCCCCTTTCGTGACAGATTCTATGTGAAGCAGATAATTTTTTAAAGAATTAATATTCATCAAAATTCTGGGAGGGCAATTTTTTTCTATATCACAGACATTAATGTATTTTTTAGTAAAAACCCTATAATTAAAGTTAAAATTTCCAATATTTAAAATAGTGAATATGAGTTTTAAGACTTTAAGTGACTTTCTTAGAATGCCACAACTCATAAACCTAAGAGGTACAATTGAAACAGATGTCTTCTTATCCACTATCACCTACAGCTCAAGATAAACTATGAATAGAACACTGAGACTATTCTCCCTGGAAAATGAATTTTATGAAGTTTATTGTGAGTGTCAGGATAGACATATGTGTGTATGTGAAGTCCAGAAGTCAACATCAATTGTATTCCCCAACATTCTCCACCTCAGTATGTGTGAGAAAGGGTATCTCAGTAAACATAGAGCTCATTGACTTGGCGAGGTCAGGTGGCTAGAAATCCCAGGGATCAGCCTCTTTTCGCCTGATCAACAATGCAACTATCAGTGTAGTTAACCACGCTGGCTTTTTTTTTGGGGGGGGGCACTGAGCATTGAACTATTTCACATGATTACCAAATAAGCTATCTCTAATAGCTTGTACAATTTTACAAATAATTTTTCATCATGAGACAGGCTGGCGAGTGCACACCTTTTGATTCCAGTATTCAGAAGGCAGAAACAGGTAGATCTCTGTGAGATCAAAGCCAGCCTGATTTACATTGCAGGTTCTAGCCAGCTGGGGATACTGGGAAGCCCTGTCTGAAAATAATAAGAAAAAAATAAAAATTACTTTCAAAACAGTGTTTTTGTTTAAAATTTTGCTTTCATAAAACTATGTTTAATTAAAAACAGGTGCTTATTAAGTAATTTGCATGTAAATTTTATTTAATTTGCCAATGGTGGAATAAAGGTTGATTGTCAGTATTTAATAAATGAATAATCTGTGACTCAGGGTAAGAAAGAGATTGGTTATACTATTTGTAAGAGTAAAGTCAAAAACTAAATTGGTGCATTTTACATCTAAATACAGACACATATATATAGGCAAACATATGAGCGCATATATCATTTTGGTTAGTGGCAAAACAGTTTGAATGGCATTCCTTGACTGATTGACCAGAATGAGATCTGCACTGTAAGGCACAGCACAGTAAGAAGCCACGGGGGACTCCCACAGAGGCAGGAAGCAGGTGTACTGATTTATCGAATGTTCTTCTCTTTAGGCTCATTTGTCAGGAAATTGTCCTCGTTATTCAGTTAGGGAATTCCTCCTGCCTCTCTGGACTTTCTGCTGTATGCTTGGTTATGGATGACTCTTGCTGGCTATCATGAGTACTGTTGTTGCACTGAAGCAAGCCCAACAGACATGTTGCACTGCCTGGAGCTGGTGATGAAGATGGCTCATTCTTCTAGTCCAAGACAGGCTAAATGTATTTTTCCACTCCCAGTTGCATTTCTAAACTGGTCTCTACATTTTTATTTAAACAAATACCCTATCATCACCACCACTTGAAGACCCTCTTAAATTGTGTCATTTTAGAGCCAGTCCCAAGATGAACTTCCATAACAACATCTAAACAGCACCCCAACCTGCCCTATGGCCTCCATGCATGATAATAAAACTTTGAGTTCCATACTCTCACAAGCCAGGTCTTCCCTAGTTTTATCCTTTCCTTCCTGACACTAAGAAGTACAGAAAATTTTTCATCACCTATAAAAACCACATTTACATAAACATGCATAGGTAGCTGTTAATCAATCACTTCCATTTTTACTACATATAAAATTTATCTCATAGATCAGTGACTCACAATTTTCTTATTATATATATATATATATATATATATGCTAAAATATAATTTGAAAATGGGTGTAGAAACAACCAAGTGACTATAGTTATGTTAAAAGACTGTACTCACTTGCAGAAATTATGCCAATTCTCTCTCCAGTTCCTCCACATCAAAAGATAAATACATGATATAATAGATTTCCTAATTAACTTGATTTAACATTTGCATTATATGTGTGTGTGTGTGCCTAGGAATACCTATCTCATAACAAAATCAGTAAAAAAATAATTATTAACAATGAAAGAACTAATTTTAATCTCAAATTATTACATAATTTAGTAAATCATTAGTAATTATGTCAGTGATAATTTTACATATACATGGAACATTAATATTTCTGAAACAATCACAGAAATTCATAAGGACTACTAAGCACAGCATTATAATCTTAATTTCATGTGTATGAATGTATTTGCTAAGCTTAACTTTTCCTTATGCATTTATACCATGCTTTACAAATGTAAATTATGCATAACTAAAACAAGAACTATTTCCTAAATGCTTCTTTTGTGGAGGTTTTGTTATTTTCTAACATTAGAAAGTTATTCACTGGTGACAAGATATACACTAATATTTTATTTAAAATATTAATCTACATATAAACTCTCTTAATATTTTTTACAACTGAAATATATATGTTGTTTCAGATATGCATTTGTGAAAGTATCTAATTCAAAAGTTTTCACTGAAACCATTTGTTAAACAATTCACCTGTCTTCATTGATTTCTCTTATGCTTCAGAAACCTTTATTGTGTACACACAGTCATATCCAATACACAGTTTGTCTGTATGGCACATTTAATCTCTTACACCAGTTTAATTGTTTTCATATAATTCTCATACATTGTTTAAATATATACCGTGCACACACAAACTTTACTTTCTTAAAAACAGTCATATTTTACTTGCTACAATTTCTATATTGAAGATTTTTATTCATTTTTTTTAGTTTTGTATATTTTATACAATACATCTTAATAATATTTAGTCCCCCCTCTCCTATCTGCACTCTCCAATAGACCGCCCCAGAGGATTTCAAGCATTGATTCATATATGTTTCAGCCTATCAAGTCAAGTTTGTGTCCCCAGATATCCCTCAGTATGAGTTCATTCATCAAGGCCTTGTCAGCCTGTGTAGTGTTAATCCCTTAAAGAAGACCAACTGGACAAAAGACTGAGAAAGAGATGAAAAGCATGTTTGGCAGAATACATGAGCTCTGGTGGGGTGGGGGGATAGGGTGGGGGACATGGGTCTAGATTTGATAATCTTGTACAAAATATATAAAAAATAAAAATTAAAAAAAGATTGAAAAAAAAAAAAAAAAGAGAGAAGACCAACTCTAACTCCCCTAGCAGTAGTCAACTGCCAGTACTTCTTCTGCTAAGGTTAAATTGTGTCTGGAAGTCCAGGGGTACTATTTTTAAGATACTTGGTGGACCAGAATTTCCTAACGCAGCAGATGGTGATTAGCACAGAAACTTTCATTTGGCCAATGTGAAGAAAATAAGAGACTGCAGAGTACTTATCCCTGAATAGGACACCTGTTTCAAACTTCTGCCTCCTAAGGCTCATGTATCATTGTGGAAAAGAAGGGAGAAAAAATGGAAGATCCAAAGTTTCTGGGTGACTACAAAGAAACAGTTTTCTAGACAACTATTTAGTTATACATATGAACACACACAAATTTTGACAGAATGCTTGTGTGCCAGGCAAGCTCAAACCAGAAAATTCCTAGCATAGACATGGAGAAGTAGGTAAGATACCCCAACCAACCAAAAAAAAAAAAATTCTGGCAACTGATGGATGCTGGGAAGTGGGGAGACAGTCTTTTACAGGGATGGGACTTTTGTAGGTTCACTAGACTTCAATGGATGGACTTCTGCTGAGTTACATATGGGAACATAAATGAGACTCTATAGGCCATGTTTTATATATAGTGTAATTCGCTGAACTGGGCAAGAGAGCGTGGGGAAAGTGCAGATGGGGGACGGAATCTAAACATCGAGTTACATTGTATGGAAATTGCAAAATATAAATTTTTAAAAATTAAAATAAAACACCGAGTCATAGTTTTATACATCTGATAAAACTGAAATACTACCGTCTTAGATACAGACCCCATCTTGTAAAGTGAACCTTATATCCCATGAGAGTCAATGGTTACTGCAGTAACATTTGTGCCATCATTGCACCACGAGGCCTATTTTGCCAATTCATTTATTATTGCAGCTTGTATTACAGCTGAGTAAGTTTGATGTAGCCTTGTATCATCAACCTTGTAAGGTGGGTAAACTTCCTCTGCCAGTAATTTGCAATGCAGCTTCCAGTGCTGGAGAAAATACCCAGCATGCAGCTTCAAGATCAGTACTAGCTTACTCGCTTAATTACTCATTGTTTTTTCTATGACTCAGGTATGTGGTCTCTTCAGCAATACTATGTTACCATTCAGTTCTGGTGAGTAATCAGTTGTAACTGCAAGAGTTAATATTCTTTGATGGGATCAAGGATCTCTCTTGTCAAGAACTGCAAATAGAGGGTAGATTCCTGACACAAGGCTATTCTTTTGTTAGCCTGTGGTGTTGATTAAACCTTTGCTATAAAGTAACTACTTTTATATTTTATGTGTATATATTGAAAGTAGCTTCTATAGCAGGTTCCATATGACTCTTTCCAAATGTCTTTAGTGTTGGTTGTCACTTTATTTTCTCATTCTTCTGCCCTGCCTTCCCATTGCCACCCCATTAAACCCATCCGATCTACTACTCACCTTTCCAATTTACATCACTGTATTCTATCCCCCCCACCTTTGAACAAATCACCTCGGACCCTTATTAGTTTCTGATACTTAGGGATGTTCCAACTGACATACATATTTCTAAAGATTCTAAGCTTGCATCTACTCATGAGAGAAAATATACGAGACATTTGTATTTTGGGATCTAGGTTACCATACTGAGGATGATTGTTCACAGTTCCATCCTATCAACAGCAAGTTGCATAATTTTATTTTTCTTGACTTCTGAATAATATTCCTTTGTGTAAATGTACCATACTTTCATTATCTATTCACTGGTTGATTGACATCTAAATTGTTTCCATTTTCTGGCTGTTATTGTGAATAAGGCAGCAATTCCTCTGAGTGAACAGGTATTTCTAAAGTAGGATTCAGAGTCCTTTGGGTATATGCCCAAATGTTGTATGTCTGAATTATGTGGGAGATATTTCTTAATTTTTTTGAGAAACCTCCACATTGATTTCAGTAGTGGCTGCACCAGTCCGTATGGCTACCAGAAGTGAATAGATGTTCTCTTTTTGCCATATTTTACCAGCACTGATCCTTATTATTGTATTTTTATTTTAACCACTCTGTCTGAGATAAAAATCTTAGAATAGTTTTAAATTGCATTTTCCTGATGGATGAAAATTTTAAACATTTAAGAAAATATTTTTCATCCATTTGTTTTGCCTCATCTGAGAACTCTGTTTATCTCCATGTTCCAAATTTTAATTTTTTGCCTTTTTCTTGTTTAGAATTTTCAGTTCTTTATATATTCTAGATACCAACCATCTGTCACATATATATATATATATATATATATATATATATGTATATATATGTATATTTAATATATATACATATACATATATAGGCTACCAATCTGCTTAGCACATTAGGCCAAACAAAAGATGCAGGGAATGCCCTGTTTTCTACTAGCACATACTCAGAAGTCACCAGTTGGTTTGCTTTTCAGCACGCCCCTTTTCTGAATATGCCCCATGAGTTGGGATGATGTGTGATGGTCTGGAGATCTAAGATTGGGTACTGGGAGCTCATGTCCTGCGATGTAGGGGCTGCCTGTCTCAGACCTATATAAGCTGCCTGTTACATAGAATAAATGGATTTCACAGATTTGCATCCTCAGATGTGGTCCCTGTAACATTACTGGAGTAACCCTATGCCATACCCTCTTCAGCCTGTTCAACTGCAGGCTCAGCAGCCCCACAACTGGTTCCTGAACAGGGACACCTGAAGCAATCAGGGAAGATTGGGTACATGAACCCCTACAAAAATGGAAAATCTGCTAGCCGGGCATGGTGGTGCATGCCTTTAATTCTAGCACTTGGGAGTCAGAGGCAGGTGGATCTTTGTGAGTTCAAGACCACCCTGCTCTACAGAGTGAGTTCCAGGACAGCTGGGGCTACAGGGAGACCCTGTCTCAAAAAAACGACCAAAAAAAAAAAAAAAAAAAAAAAAAAAAAAAAGAGATATGAAGTTGAGTAAGGGTAGTAAGTTGGGAGCGGATGGGGAGTAGGGGGTCTAGTTATGATCAAAATACATGAAATGAAATTCTTGATTCATAAGACCTTTCTAAAACGATGGAATATTGGGGCTGGAGAGATGGTCTAGCGGTTAAGAGTGCCGACTGCTCTTGCAGAGGACCCAGGTTCGATCCCCCAGCACCCACATGGTGGCTGAGAACCGTCTTTAATTCCAGTTCCAGGGGAATCAGACACCCTCTTCTGACCTCTGCGGCATTGCACGACATGGGTGCACAAACCCACATGCAGACAGTACACTCGTACACATAAAAAATAAATTAAAAAATTTTTAAAAACTATGGAATATTAATAACATCATGGGAATGAGAGAAACATATAACACATTTGTAATAAAAAAAATAGAATGGCCTAATGACTTTGAAGAAAGGTGGAAACGGTAATAGAGAATATCTCCTCAAAGTCCTCAGAAAAAATAAAATTTCAATTTAATTTCTACATTCCACTAAAGTAATGTGACACTAAAGGGAAAGATCTTTCCACAGGCAAAAAATATTTTTCCATGCATACTTGGCAAAGTGTAACTGAACCTCATAGAAGCCAGTGAATGATGCTAGAAGCAGTGTTTCAGAATTGTACTGGGAAGTTTATGAATAGGTATGAAGACTCATACTGTGACAATGGAAATTACAATGATCAGCTTGGGGGTAAGTATGTATAATAACAAGACAGGATAAAACTAAATAAAATCAAATCATGGTACCTTTATATTATGAAGAAGGCTAGCATACTGATTAATGAATGCCTTAAGTTAATAGTATCTGTGAAAATGCAATGATTGTTAAAATATAAATGTACATATTTCTTGGAATAATCTTCCTATCTTTTCTTATCAGGGAAGTGACTATCGCTTATGAGAAGTATATTTCTTTCAGGAAGTAAAATGATAAATTCAGTTGTTTAATTCAGTCTCTTACATTGTCTTTGGACTGAAGATTTGAGAAAATTACCATTATTAGATAATTGTTACCACTGAAAGTTATTTATTGATTCCTGTCATTTTTCTGATCATGTGAAGTTAATTTTCTTGGCCTTCCTTTATTAACCTCTGGCCTAACTTTGTTAAATTTTCCTGTAGCTCCTTAGGTAGATTTGTATTTCTCCTAAGTACAAATTATCTCTTCCAATATCCTCTGGAGGGCTATTTATGGTGCTCAAAAATTCTGTTAAACTTATTTTACTGTAGAAAATGTTATTTTTCCTTTAATTGTGACAAATAGTTTTGCTGGGTATGGTAGTCTGTGTTGACATCAATGGTCTTTCAACGCTTGAGGTATATCAATTAAAAACCTTTTGGCTTTTAAAGATTCCATTTAAAATCAACTTTTAATATGATAGGCTGCCATTGAATGTGAATTTTCCTTCTCTCCTGCAGCTTCCAATATCCTTTATTTGTTCTGTACACGTAGTGATTTGGCTATTACATAATGTAGGGAATTTCTTTTCTGTTCTTGGACATTTGACAATCAATATGTCTTATTGCACGTGGATGGACAGCTCCTTCCCTATATTTAGGAAACTTTTTCTTCTATGATTTTATTCAAAATACATCTATCCTTTGACATGTATTTCTTCTTCTTCTTCTTCTTCTTCTTCTTCTTCTTCTTCTTCTTCTTCTTCTCCTTCTTCTTCTTCTTCAGCTCATATTAATGAGTTTTACCTTTACATGATGTCCCAAAGACCCTGCTTGTTCCTTTCACAGCTTTGTGAAAATTTATCATTGCATCGACTTAGTCATCTCGTTCTTCTGCTTTATCTTCAAACCCTAATGTTCTGTCTTCCACTTAATCAATTCTATTGGTGAAGCTTTGACTAAACTTTTCTAGATTTATTTAATTTTGCATTTCCAGTTTTGCTTCCACTTGGCTTTTCTTCAGTAATTCTTTCTCTTTGTTAAGTTTAATGTTTGTATCCTGAATCATCCTCCTTATTAAACTCTTGGTGTTTTCTTGTTCTTCATTGTGGTATTTATTTATGTCATATTGGAATTCCTTGAACATATGTTTAATATTTATTTTGAAGTTATTGTCTTCAGTGCCATATAAATTGCTCTAATTTCAACTACTATTATAGGAGTATTAATTTTCAAAGGACACATCTTTTGGTTTGTTTGTTTTCCCCTTTTTTGTGTTTTTACAGTGAGAATGGGGCATCAGGATTTAGGTTTCTGGTTCTGTCTTTGCAGTGAGTGTTTAACCCATAATTCTTAAGTAGGAGTTTGGATCTTTATTCATTGTTACTCTGGCTTGGCTCCTTGGGTATCAGCTGTGTGGTGTTTGAAGTTCAGTTCAGGAAGCACTTCATGATTATATGTGGTCAGTGTAGAAGAGGAGTCCCTAGGTCATTTAGGGAAAGACGTGACTTCATATTTCTCAAGTGGACACTCTGTAGAATTAGCAGGTTCTCTCCATGATTTCTCAGAGGTTGAAGTCAGAGTACCAAAGAGAAGCAAATGTTAGTTATGATGCACAAGTGTTAAACGCAGGTCCTGTTACATTAGAGTTAGACTCCCAGAGGAAGGGAAAGCTAATGACTATCTAGAGAAATAGCAGGTGCCTGTCACAGGCTACTGGATAATAATGGCATTACTGTCCCAGAAATAGCAGGAGGCAATGAGAATTTCCCAGGCTAAGTGGAAATATGGCACCGTTATGATTTTATGTGAACTCAAACGACTTTCAAGGAATCAGATCATATTTGTTAGTTGGTTCAAATTGATAAAGAAAATTAAATTATTTTTTGTAAAGTTAATAAAATTTTTAACAATATTCAAAAAACCAATAATTAAAATTAAACTGTAGATCTATTTCAAGTTTTAATACTAACATAGCAAAAACCTTAGAAACATCATTTTTTTGCATTTTTAATTAAAAATTTTAAAATACCATAAAATACACTTGATCATACTTAGATTCTCCCATATCTGTACCCAACTCTTTTTTCTGTATGCCCAATTCCATGTACTTTATTATATATATGTATTTATTTATGTATGTATTAATATCTATAGAATCAAATTTGTGTCCTGAAATGTCTTTCAGTCCAGAGCCATTGACTGCAGACTGATTAAGTTACCATGAGTCAGTCACAACACCGATTCTCTCCCTCCCACCAGCTACAAGTTTCCAATAGTTCCAAGGGTAGGAGTGGGTTTCTTCCCCCTTCTCCACATCTATGTTGGGGGGGGTCTCGTTTCAGTTTATATGGTACTTGTGCTTGCTGTCATCATTGCAGTGAATTCATTTGTATGAGTAATAGACTAGCTATCTGAAAAACTCTCTTTCTTTGTGATCATCCATCATCTCTGGCTTTTACAGTTTTCCATCTGCTCTTCTCTAACGAGACCTGAGCCCCGAATGGCTGAAGTTTAATAGAAGTGTTCTATCCAAGGATAAGCTCTCTGGAGCCTCTTGTCATCTGCATATTGGCCAGTTGTAGGGTTTTATGTTAATCACCATCTGCTACACAAGGAAAATTCTCTCATGGTAGCTGTAAGATACAATAACTTATAGGTATATTGATAAGTCATTAATCTATAGGTATAACAAGTCCTTAAAGAGTCAATTAAGTGCAATAATTACTTAGTAGAAAAGTAGTATTGGGTTCTCCCCTATGTCCTGTGACCTACCTATCTTCAAGTTCCTAAGACTGGTATCAATGTCAGTTGATTAGTCCCTTAATATTTACAACACTATTTCAACACTAGGCATATCTTGTCAGGCCAGTTGTTATTGTAACTCACAGGATTAAGAGCTGGCTAAGCTTGATGATTATTTTTTTTCTTCTTGGTAGTATGCATGGCACTTTCTAGGACTACCAAAGCTGGCAGCAGAGATGACAATTTGAAGTTCGAAGTAGTTTGATTTCTCCTTGTTTATTTTTTTATGGCTCCTGTATGATTTTACTGTCAAGTTCTGGTGTGTAAACAAGAATAGGGAGAATGACCAGTATTGTTTGAGTGTCTATAGGACTCCTGGTCAGCAGAGAAGCCTTAATCTTAAAGTAAAACCTCACACATAAATCGACAGATATCCATTCCAACATTAGGTAGTAACTAGGACTTCAAGATTTTTTTTTAAATGTACAGTTTCCAACACCAGAATCATATGGGAGGCTCTAACACATTACCAAATCCTGCTTCCAGTTTGAGATGGCAGCTCTGACCCACTCTGGACCACAACTTTTGCGTGCTGACCCTGAGGAAATTCTTTCCAGAAGATTTTACCACAGTGATGCTGGTCTCTTGTTACTTACAGCTGATTTTTCAGCATCAATTATCCCAGTAAAAAAAAAAAAAACATCAACATCAACAAAAAACGTTTCACTTCAAATTCTAGTCTCCTTAATCACAACTGATTCTTCAGCCCCATCCAACTAGAACTCATAGATTATCAATTCAAATATATCACACAAACAGCCTTGTTGGTCTCCACTTCTCTTTGAAGCTTCACAAGCCAGGCCTCCACCACCCACAGCTCTTCTAGCCTAACTGTTCCAAGTTTCACAGCAAAAACTCTAGGCACCTCAAATGACTTTTCTAGCTCAAAGTTCCAAATGCTTCCACAGTCTTCCCAGACCACCAAGGTCAGGTCTGTCCAACCAAAATCCAACTCTCTGTTACCAAATTCTGTTCTAGTTTGCTTCTCCATTGCTGTGACAAAACAGTGACCAATACCAAATGGGGAGAAAGGATTTATTCAACTTACATCTCATGGGAAGCAGGACTTGATAATGTGTAAGAGTCTCCTATGTGATTCTATTCTTGAAAGTGCGAATGGGGTCACAAAGTTGAGGCTTTGGCACCCTGAGAGGCCAGAAGAGCCCACTAGTGAAGGTGTGTCCTCAGTTTCAGTAAAGACTCCAGTTTTACGGAGATGACAGGATCATGGGACACCCACCAAGAGCATCAGCGAGTATGGAATGGAGCTGGCCTGGCCTTTCCAAATGAGCTCTGTGTGCCATGGAGGGCAGAACCAGAACAACGGTGCTGGTGCTGCCCAAAGCCTTTGGAGCCTAGAAGGTCATGAGGGAAATCCAGATGCCTAGTCTTGAGACACTTTGCTTGGCTAAGGTTTTGCTTAAGTGTGCCCAATTCTTCCCTTTGAAATAAAACAATACTTAACTTGTTTTTAATTTTGCAGGAGCCCACAATTGACTTTTAAAAAAGACTTTGAACGTTAAGGGTGTGAGAGTTTTTTTTTAAGACTATGGGACTTTTAAGTTTGTACTGTTTGTTTTTGTTTTTGTTTTTGTTTATTTTTTAGAATCCTAATATAAAAAAAAGATAATATCTTGGGAAAATCCTATCCAAAGATATTAAACACCTATTCAATAATAACTTTATTTTTCTTTTTATTTTTTTATTATTTTTTTTATTGATGCTTTGTGTATTTCATACATCATTTTCCAATTCAGTTCAGGCATATTTACCTTTCCCTTCCCCCCCCCCATCCCACCACACCCCATCCAAGATCATGCATTCTACCATAACTGTCCTGCATCTTTCTCTCAGTATTTTTTTCCATTTTTTAGCAATAAGTGATAATTTATGTGTACAAACATCCCTTGTATAAAACCAATTTGCAGGCTGTTGTGCCCAAACCCCCACAGCCCCACCATCCAGCCGGGGGGGGGGCTTATAAATTGATCAAATGAGTGTCCAGACTGTATTGCTGTAGTTTCACCATTCACCCCAATCGCAGCCCTTACATTCTACCATGCCCCCTCTTCTGCAGATTGTTCCCTATGCTTAGCAAAGGGGCACAGGTGGATGAGAAGCAAAACAGTCTACTTTCTCTGGCGCTGTTGTCTTGTAAGGTTGTACTGTTTTATGTTTTGATGTTAACATCATACCCTGGTGATAAGAAATGGAAAGCTTATGATTTAATAGTGATGTGTTTATGTGTCAAGTTTGCAAGGGGTCAATTGTGCTGGATAGCTTTAGTGTCAACACACCTGGATTGAGGGAGCCTTATCTCAGGAAGTACCTCCATTGGATTAACCTGTGGTCATGTCTATGGGTTATTTTCTTGATTGTTGAGTGGTGATGGAGGGCACAGACCCTTATGGTCTAAGCTAAGCTGAAATTGGAGCAATTTTCATGCTGTGTTGAGGAAATCTGAGAGCCTGGTAACCTGTTTCATAGCTTCACCTACTTCAAGAGTGTCTGTATGTCCACTAGAATAATGGGACAGACACTGAATCTGTCCAACCTGGTTGGGAGGTGGGGGGCAGGGAAGCATATCTAGCAAGGGCCAGGGGAGCAAGCCAGCAATTAGCATTTCTTTATGGCCTGTATTTCAGCTCCTGCTTCCAGATTCTTGCTCTGAATTCCTACCTTGGGCTCCCACAGTATGATCTGGGAGGTGAAAGATGAATGAACCCCCCCCCCCCAAAATGCACAGACAAAAATTGTACTTTATTTATTTTTTTTTAATTTTATTTATTTCCATATGTGTATGAATGTATTGTCTTCATGCAAGTCTGTGCACCCGTGACGTGCAATGCCGCGGAGGTCAGAAGAGGGTGTCGAGGTTCACATCTTTCAATGAGTACAGGAAGGAGAGAGAGAGAGAGAGAGAGAGAGAGAGAGAGAGAGAGAGAGACTGGAGACTACAAGTCTTGTTGAACTCACTAAGCCTGCCCCCCACCGTGGCATACTTCCTCCAGCATAGCCACACCTTCTAAGACCTCCCCAAACAGCACCACCAACTGGGAACAAAATGTCTGAATACTTGAAGCCTATGGGGGTCATTCTCATTCAAACCACCACAATAAGTATTTCTCAAATTTTATATTTGTCTAACCAGAGATGTCAACTGTATCCAACAGGTAATTTCATATAATTAAGACCAATTTGTAAATAAATTTTATTTTAACAAAAATTTGCCACATTTTCTTCAGATATAGGGTCACCCCTAATGTTGCATGAAGGGAGGAGAAATAGAGATTTGCAGAGAAAGAAATGAATCCAGATTTGCTCCCTATTGTTAACTTACTTAATAAGCGAAGACATCATTGGCTGGTAAGAAGAGTGCACCCTTGGAAAGAGTCAAAATTGGAAAAACAGCAAGGTGTCAGGCCACTGGAAATCACTGTTGTGGTACAGTGCTGTGGCTTTGGAGAGATTGCTTCTTGAAATGCTCTCATTAGCATTCAATAGTCCTTGAGTTTGTGCACTATAAACTCCAGTTTGGGTGGAAATTCTAGCCCTTTATGTATATGCTCTAAAGTACCTCTGGACTTGTTTATGAGTATTGAATTTTTCTTCTTTGTTCTCTCACTAAAACAGTTATTTGATGTTGAGCAGATCTCAACAACATGATCCTCAAATTTTTCATGTTTTAAAAATTCTTGTGACTTCAAGGATGAGCTCAAAAATTGTTCTCTACTTCAATAACATTTTGGTATCCCACATCCTCAAAACTTGGTAACAACTTAGGACTTAGGACTGTGGGCCTGCCACTTATATTATAATTTTATAACCATCACAAAGGGAAGTCCTGCATTCTTCTTGTCATTCTGATTATGGAGAGAATTTCAAATCTTGCTAGGAGAGTCCCCAAATGGGGACAAGCACAAGGCATCAGAGATCATGCAGATTTTGTGACACACCAAAGTGTGCTAGGCCTTTTCTGTGCTACTAAGAGCATTTTCTAGTTTTTGAGTCAAGGCATCTTCTGCCCCTTGGAACATATATTTACTCCCAGCTGCTGAATATAAGTTCAGTTAGCATGTGCATAGGAATGTCTGTGAAACAAGACACGTGAAGGCACAATTACAACTGAACACAGAGATAGTTTGGTTAGTAGTTTAGTGTCTCAAAATCTAAAGAATTTCAGCTACACTAGGAGAAACAAATTGCCCTTTTTATTGCTTTACTAAAACATGCTGCTTGGCCCTGTTCATTTATTGACTTTTTGTTTCAAGCACAAATTCTTTCCTGGGTAGAAGGTAAAGGTCCACTAATTGTGAAAACAAAAGTGGTGCTTCTACAGAATTCCAAAACTACCACAAATGTTTGTGAACTTGATAACTGTTGGATAAGTTAAATTTGAAAATGTTTTAAAAAATATTTATTGGAAATCAATCTCAATCTCTCTCTCTCTCTCTCTCTCTCTCTCTCTCTCTCTCTCTCTCTCTCTCTCTCTCNAAAAGAAAGAAGGGGAATAATGAATTAGGAAATGTTAAATGGGGTGTACAATGGGCAAGCAGGATAGAAGAGGGAGCATGAGGCCAATGAACAAGTTGTAGAAGCTTCTTAAAACATATGCATATATGTCCATTTTAATCTAAGAACAGATCTGAAATATTGAAAACCTATCCCCCTTAGAATTCTCTCAGAACTGTGTTCTCCAGCAAGAGTTCATTCTTTCATTGAACCAGTATATGCAGCATGAAGTAGGGAAAACCTGGATCTTTATCAGAGAAGAATTTTGCCCTTTCTGATCCCTAGACCTAGAGTATCATGCACACAACTACAAACACATATTGTCAATTTATTCCCTGCTTTTTGTAACACAAATGGATAATCTTCAGAATTTAGTTGTTTCCAATGAATAGCCCATCTCACCCCATTCTGTTGTCAGTGCTTTCTCTAATATACAAAATATCTACACACTCAATTATACATTATTTTGGGGAGTCAAGGGCAAGGAAGGTTCATGAAGAATTAAAGCTATATGACTTAGATTAGAAGAGGAGATCAAGGCTTAGTAAGCTTGTTTGCATTACAAACATGCTAAAATAAGATTAACTTTTTGCCCTAAGTTTAAGCAAATTTTTTTTTTGTTCAGAGTTTGTCCATGTTGTAAATTCATTCCCACAAGAGATGATAATTGAGGTAGAAGGGGCAGAAAGATGATAGAAGGCAGAGGTGATAGATGAACACGTGATAGATGAACACAACAGTGTTGTCTGGACATAACCCCCAGCACCCATTATGAGCATGCACAAGACCTGCAAGAACCCAGGCCAGATAAAAAGACAATAGGAGGTAGAAAGTGAGAAAGTAGCGCAGCCCTGGCTGAGGAACTACTAGCAACTTATCTTTGTTGGGAGAGAGACATGTATTTTTAAGGGTATGAAGCCAGGTTGACCAATCTTCAGGGGAGCATTTGGGGAATAAAAATTAGACTTGACAGGCCTTAAGAAAATCAAAGAGGGTAAGAAACAAGAGGGGCTTAGAAGGTGAAGGTGAATCTGAAACATGGGGAAGGGCTGTGAATACGATCAAAACACATTGTATGAAATTCTCAAAGAATCAATAATATTATTTTCAAATAAAAATAGGAAACTTTTGATAGATTCTGTTTAAAATATATTTTTCTTATTATCTTTATCCTGAGATGTTTTGTACATTAATCAAGGTAATATTTTTGGTCTAGATTTCATGATATTTAATTGAGCTATTCTTACTTCATTTCCATCTTAATAATCAACTTGAGAGCCACATGTGATGGTAAATGTCTGTAATCCTTGTGGTGCTAAGAATCCTCATTCTATGAGTTTGAAAACAAACTATACTACATAGTGCTGAGTCATGCAAGGGTCACAGAATGAGACCCTGTCTCAAATATGAATCAGAAAAAATCAATTTGAAAGTATTAAATTAAGTTCTCATGAGGCTTTTATTATTATGGTAAAAATACAAATAAAATTTATGACAATAATCTGTTTTAAGCAAGTTTGTGATAGTGAGGTTAACTATGTGCATATACAGTAGAATCTGATCAGTTTCAAATACATCATTATTTTCAGAAATAATTGTAACCCTGTATGCTACAAGGGTGCTTCAAGTATAATTGGTTTACTAGATAAGTAATGGAATTTTACATATAGTCCTAGGATGTATGTTTCTGTCTTGTTATAGGTTTATAGTACAATGTAATTACATTAATAGTTTTCTAAAACTATTAATGTTTTCATTAATTATGTCTGTTTTCAAATACCATTATTTTTATTATTCCCACTTAATTGAAGGACATTATTGACTTTATTTTTCTCAGTTTAACTGAAAAATTTAGAAATATGTATATATTATGTGTTATATAAACTATCTCATCTAAATATATGCACTGACTTACCTTCAAATAAAGAAATTTATCATAACTGACCAATAAAAATGAACAAAAGTATTTCTTCACAATAAGTATGTAAAATTTATTTAGATAGCATATTGTTATAGATATTAATTTAATTACATATTTTCAATTTTATAAATTATTGATGCCTCAAATCAGTGTAATATTACAATTTTTTTCTAGCTAGAACACTTGATGTACACAAAGAATAACTTTTTACTCTGCAAAATAACTTATTATATAATTTAATAATCCCTTGAAAATCTTTTGTCCTAGGGAATTTTAAAAAGTGCTTGGACTTTGGTTAAGTTATATACTAATGATCTATGATATCAATATGCTGAAAATGAAGTAACTCTAGATAAGGCACTTAAGTATGTGTTGAAAATGCCTTGTTTTTGAGTTCAAGGCCAGCCTGGTCTACAGAGTGAGTTCCAGGACAGCTGGGGCTACAGGGAGACCCTGTCTCAAAAAGACAAAAAAAAAAAAAAAAAGAAAATGCCTTGTTTAGCTGGGCGTGGCAGAGCGTGCCTTTAATCCTAGCACTCAGGAGGCAGAGGCAGATGGATCTCTATGGACTAAAAGGAGACCCTGTCTATAAAAGACCCCCCCAATAAAAGCCTGGTTTAATTGCCTTTCAATTTCTGTATTTAATTTTCAATTATCAAGTAATTAAACAGCAAAATATAATTTAGAAGTGAATTGCACCACAAATGTATTAGAAGTGAATTATACCATAAATATATGAAAAAATTTTCATCACTTTATAGCAATTCTACAAAAATTTGCAAAGATGAGTTTATGGGTTGAAATGGATCAGTTTACCTTTGAAAATAAAATACAGTCTAAAGGATACTTAATAACAGGAGAATATAAGCTTAGCTTAAGTGAGTATATTGCTAAGTGTGTGGTTATTTCAATCTGGAAAGCATATAAAAATTGAGTCTAATTAAGACAGTTTCTGAATGAAATTATCAGGATTCAGGTTCCTTGTAACAACTGTGTCAATGAATTATTTATTATGTCCATTAATCAGTTGAAAGGTAAACTCTCCATTTAGTATCCTCTGTGTACACAGACAGCCTTGGTCAAATTGGGGGTCAGGCCTTTTCAGGAGAAGCAATATGTATCATTGTTTATCACTCGAATGAAGGCAGCTATCAAATTCAGAGACTCATAAGAACAGATTCTTCAACGTGGGTATACCATGGACACTTTCAAATTGACATAGATTTTTATAGACAATTGAATGGAAAGAAAACTAATATTTTATTGAAGAAAATATAGAAATTACAGATGGAAATAGGAATCAAGTTCTAAAAGCTTCAACACAGTGAAAATCATTTGGGAGACTGAATTGAAGCAGTAGTTAGAAGTCTAGTTTGCTCCCCTTGTGTGGTGTTTATCATTCTAATTTTCATCCTTTTGCTCATTATTTTATCTTACCTATCAAACTTCAAATCAGCATTATTATTGTTTAAATATACTAATTATTCTCTTATATACTCAACTTTTAGGGGAAAAAAAGACAAAGGGAAAGAAAGTCCCTCCTTCTAATGAATGTAATTAGCTACCATGGGGGGAGGGGGGACAAAGGGGAAGGTGCAGTAATTACCAGTGCTGTTGATTATTCTTGTTTATACTGTGATCACAAGTACATGTTTTGAGTGGTGATTGAAACTGCAAAATATATTGGTGGGCCATTAAGAAAGGTTCACTGTGGAAAGCAAAAGGAGAAGAGCTTTCTCACAGTATGGCAGAGGACATGGAACCCTGTAGAATCAATTTGAAAAGCAAAAGTGATCTCTGTTGTCATCTGACTATGCCTTGAGCTCCAGACAGTAATAATTATGATTATTCCATGATCATTGATTTTATGTTTTCAAACAAATACTTGAATTTATAATCTATTTATCCAAATCTTTTCATATTAATGCAAACATTTATCAAAGATCTCTATATTTATAGATATTAGTGTATGTAATTAGCACAATTAAAATTTTACAAATTTGACTGAATATTCTTTCATGCTTAATCTAATATCCAAAATCTTTATCAATTCTAATTAGAAATTTAATATATACATTTATTTCTGTAAATATTTTAATGCAGAAACAAAACTCTTGACTGAAAATATGCTTAATAATAATCAAAATAATAATAAAAACCACAAATGCACATCGATCTCAAAAAAACCCACATTATTAGACTATTTCTCCCACTAAACATAAAAATAAATTTTAAAAAGAGCTATAAAAATTACTACACAACTAAATTTAGTGGTGCCATTTATAACCACTAATGTTCTTCTGTGATATATTGTTCTTACTGTTAGAGATGTGGCAAGATAATGGGATAATATGGACAAGTGAATGCATCATAAACTATGTAATAGTTAGGTAATGGAAGAATTATGGTGAATCTAATATAGCTTACAATCATGCTAAGTATAAAAATACAGTATTTGGTAATTTATGTCATGTTTAGAAATTTTTGAACATTTGCTACTTTATGACTTTTTCATTGAAGTTTTTTTTTTTTCTCTCAACTTATTTGAACTTCCATTTAAAGAAAATATACCTAAAGAAATAATTGTTTCTCCTAACACTCAAGTATTTTTTTTTCTCTTAAAAATTTTGGTTGATGGGTCCTGAAGAGATGTATCAGTGGTTAAGAGCACTGGCAGCTCTTTCAGAGGACCCAGGCTTGGTTACCAGCACCCACCTGGCTGGTAACAACAATCCTAACTCCAGTTCTGGGATATCCAATATCCTCTTTTGACCTCCATGAGCATTGTAAAACATAGGTGAAATAATACATACACATAAAATAAAAAAATATTTTTTAAAATCCTTTTTTGGTTCATAAATATAGTTCAAAATGTTATACATGATCAATTGTTATAATTTCACTTTTTCAAAATGAATTTTATTACATACATTTGAAGTTTATAAAGCAGTATGATATATTTGATGCTCAAACCAGGGGGTTAGAGTGAAGGCTCAGCAGTTTCAGGTCTCAGTCCTCAGGACCCACACTGAGTGGCTCAAAATTGTCTGAAACTCCAGCTCCAGGGGATCTGATGTCTCAAGATATGGTGAGTACCTGTACTCACACGCCTAAAGTCTAAAATATAAAATCTTTAAATGAGGTAGATTATAAAGTGTCTATTTTGTTACAAGGACTTTTATGACAGGAGCAATTAAATCTAGTATACACTCCAAATCAATAAGGCCTGGAATTTTATAATTTGATTCCTCAGGATTTTCATTAGCACTCACTCTGTTTCTCCTATACAAGTGCTAGTTTGTTGTCTCCAATCTATATTTTCCTATTCATCGCCCTTTGCCCCATGTCTTTATGTTTGAAATCTTTTTTTTTTTTTTTCTGTTCCATGCAGAAGCAAGACTGTGGAAAGGTCTTTTTTCTATCTGTCTCATTTCACTTAGTATACTACTCTCTTTGTCTAAGTGTCTTTTTATACCATTCAGGATTTATGTCTAAATTGTGACAAATATACAAAGGTAAATATAAAGTTTGTAATAAGGAATGCTCTACATGTATTTTTATAATTATGTGATGCCTGGCTATTTTCCCATAAGAATAAATCCACCTCTTTTCATTTTCTTTATTAAAAAAAGTGCAATCTTTAAGTTGTCATCATGGACAAATATCTGTGAAATCAAATGGATTTCAATTTTCGCTACAATATAACAATTTAATTTATCATATGTGTAACATTTTCTATCAATTTAGGGTAGTCTATTAGTATCAGAATAATTAAAAAGTAGATATTTACAGATTGGATCCCTCAATTATGAGCAAGATTTAATGTCTTCTGTATATTAAATACCTTGCATGGAATTATGACTCCTCAAAATAACATCATTTAGTATTGTAGGCATGGAAATGAAATTAGACATAATGAAATACATTTGTATTTCTTTTCTGTGAATTTTCCTATTTACATAAATTTTGAATAAGGACATATCTGAGGCAATGAATAAATGGATATAAAAGTAATATTTTCTCTACGGAAAGTTTCCCAAGAAGGTCAGAAAGACCCTGAGGCTCTTGGATGTGTCCTGGAGTGATGTTGTGCCACAGGGATCTCAAGCTCAGTAAACAGATTTTGCTTCCAGAAAAGCCTGCTTTTTAATGACCTGCAATTTTTGCTAGTTAAGTTCACTTTTATTTTATGTTAATTTTCATATACCTTTTAAATTTATTTAGAATTTAATACATGCATATAATTTTTTGACCAAATTTACCCCAGAATTTCCTCCCATTCAATTTCTCCTCTATTTTCTCCATCAACATCATGTGCTGATGGTCTGGGTAGTTTTATACTGCACTTTATTGGTTTCCATTAGTGCCCTATTTAGAACAGAAAGTTATGACAACATGGAATCTCATAGATACCTTTCCTTCTAGCATTTATGATTATACTCCTTGTGGCCAGTTATTAGAGTTTTCTTTCCAGAGAAAGCTTTATGTTTGCATTAAACTCTGATTCAAAAAGGAAATTTTTATCAGTATGGAGATACAAGTCTATTCCTGATCTTATATCCTGTAAGCTTCAGCTTGTGTTCTCTGCACTCCCACAGGGAGTTTTGCTTTGGGCTCTGAGGGAGGAAAGGTTGCAGACATATGTTAAGGAACTGAAGAAATAATGCTCATTTTCATCTTGCTTAGCAATAACCCTTACCCTGAGGCTTGAAGGATTTCCATATTAGCAATTTTAATGAAGGAGACTCTATTCTTTAGGAAGTAAATAAAACTGGACTAGGGAAACTAGTGCATGCAAATCAAAAACTTCTCAGTTTATGGATAAAGGAAAACAGTTACTTCTCTATCAAATGCGGCTCCTTAAAAAAACAGAACAAAACCCAAAGTAAAATTAAAAAAGAAAAAAAAAAAAAAAGAAACTTGTGGTGACAAAGAGAAAACAATCAGCTTCACTCTTGCTTTAGGATCAGCACAACAGTATTTAATTTTTTTTGGCATTTAAGCCTTAATTGTTAAAATGAAGATTTCATTGCATTCTAGAAACTGAAGAAATTCAGAAATGATCTATCTTTTAAAGGTTGAATGGAGGAATGGCATATCTAAGCCTGTTGTACAGGACTGTCAGGTGAGTCTGACAGATGCCATCTTGCTGAAGTCAACTATGCCCACTGGCCCAAGTGCATCATATCTGGGCTTGTTGACTATTGATTCCCCACTCTCTACATAAAAGGAGGGGTAGGGAGAGTCAGAGGACCATCACCTTCCTCATCTAAGTATCCAGCCACACCTCTAATCCCCTTAGCTGTCCTTGTACGTGGCCTCTTGGGGAAGGACTGGCATATAGAAACTGGAGAACATTGAGGGAGGGGCTCTATTAGTGTGGCTATAGGAAGCCTTCATCCATTGTTGGGTGAATATTTACACCCACACTCTTGGAAGTGACCCTCATCCACTGTTCTGGAAGTAAACCTAATATTCTCATTTGTTTCCCGGAGTGCACTTTAGTTGAATTGTATCTCATTTTGTTATTGAGACTTTGGAAGTGGAGCTGGACTTGTTTATATCTCTAGGGAAAGAGTTACATATATCATCTAATTTTGAAATGTTATTTTCAAGCCAGTTTTATAGCTTATATCTAATTCCTACATCTGGCAATTATATAAACAATTTATTTCTAAAACTAGTAACTATTATGTTCACTTCTGACAATTATGGGTCTTGTATATTTGCTAGAAGGATTTATTTCTCCCCTTTATAGATTTATCTCCATTTTAGGAAACAAAGCAATTCTTTTCTATGGAATACAGAGAAATGATGACATGTCAATGCAAATCCCATGCATTAGCATAAGGAGGCCTTGGTTTAGTAATTATTTCACTGTATTTATTCTTCAGTTTAACAAAATCTCCTTCCTGACCCTCTGTTTTTCCTGACTGTCTTAAGTTCCTCTATGGCTTTAGGTCTCTGTGGTTACTAGCTTTGATGATACTTTCAAAATATTTTTGAATGTATAGTGAACAAGTAATAATAGTAAGATAAAGGAAAACAAATTTTATGTACTTAAACTTCCTGCACTTGTTTTCTCTAAGACCTTAGAACCTAAATTATATTACCTAAGAGAATGTTAAACGAAGTATGGGTTCCTAAAGTTACTTTTGACTTATAGAGTAGATCAATTTAATTGACTTACAGTAATCACTTGAAGATTTCTTCTGTGTGATAAGTCATTTTGGTAAGACAAACAGGATGTTTTGATTTCTTGACTGAGTTGTGTGTGCATAATGAGAGAGAAGATTGAGAGTGCTTAGGGACTGGGGTACGCTTTTGAAGAAGTACAATTGTGTTAGCGTCAGTATTTTTGAATTACATGTGGACATTCTCCTGGTTATATGGAAATAACCAGGCTCTTTATTGTAATTCTGCAAGTCTTTGGCTTGGAGGAAAGAGATGAGAAATAAGAAAAATTGGAAGAAATCAACACATATTAAGTAACTTCTGTCAAGTTGTCAAGCAGGTTAAGTCTAGGAGGGACTGACCAATGAGCTCACAAGAACAGATTGTAATGATAATGGTTGATTTCTGGTCAAGATACAAAGACAGGGATCCTGCTAGCCTGAATAGGAGCTGGCTCAATGCCCTAAACACGTGACAAAGAATAATAGGTGATAGTGATCTATGTAACTGTGTCAGCTCAGACTAGGGCACCAGGGGAACACATGCAGAGTGCACTGACCTTTCCCCTAGTAAACTTAAAACGCCAGTACATATATTTTCTGAATTCCGAGTAAAATGAATTTCCAAGCATTCTCCTTTCTTGGACTTGACTGTTAGATCTGGGCTTCCCAGAATTCCAAGCGACACACATGTCCACTTCCTCCAGAGGCTGTCAATCTTCTGACCTCTTCCCCTGTACCTGAGGTCCTGCCCCAAGGCTATAAATGGGTGTGCCTCAGTCACCATCTTGCTACTGCTGTTGCTGCTACTCCACCACGTGCCAACAGGTAATCAGCCCTGGAAATTCCTGAAGTAAATTATGTTCCCTGAGTGACTTAAGTCTCATGTGCCTGTTTTTTATCGGGGGTTTGCGCCTTTATAACCAAACATTGTCTACACTCTAGAGGGCAGAAGGAGAGGAAGACATCATGAGGTGAATTAAGCGTGTCTCTCTCTGACCCGTGCAGCAGGTCTGTGGCTTAGCTAGCTCTTCTGTGCTCTAAAGAGTGCATTCATTTTCCCTCTCCTGCTGGTTTATTCTTATTTATGTCTGGAATGCTTGATATATTATTGTGTCCTGTTTGAATTCTCTTTCTGGAGCATAAGAACCCACACTTCTGCTGGAGTGGAGACCAGAGGAAACTAGACTTCCTTGCAATGTCAGTTGTATTCTCATTTTCATTATGTAATCCATTAAGAGAACCAGCATTCACAACTGATAACCTGATTTCTGGGACAGGTTTACAGTAAACCTGCACGCTTTTCTCAAACTCCCTTACTTAGGGCACTGTTAATAAAATTCCTTCCCTAGGGGAGATATAAATAAAGTCCAGCTCCTCTTCCTCCCAATGTCCCAGTGACAAATTGAAGTCTTTCACCAAAGTACACTCTGGGAAACAAATGAAATATTGGAATCACCTCAAGAACAAATCTAAGCCATAAATTAGAAGTTTGATGATAACATATCAAAATTAGAGAAAATATGTAACTATAAGCATGTGGGAAAATAAGTACGTTTAATTTTAGACATTTAAGAATATCTCCAGTTATGTGGTATCCGGACTGTAACCTGCTGTCTTCTCCTTTCCTGGCCCTCTTTTCTTTCCCTCCTAATCTCCCTCCTACCCTCATGTCACACCCTTCCTTTGTATTTTTCCCCTTTCCCTTTTTCCCTTGTTTTCTTTGTTTGCTGCCTCCATGCAATCAGGCACAGCTGTTTTACATCCTGATTATTATGATCATGTCACATTCATAACACTCCACCTTCCTACACCTCCCTCTATGCTTCAACACCCATTATCATTCCACCAGTGTTCTAGGGGATTCTGAGCCACATTAGAGTTATAACTGAGTAAAGAAACAGCCTTACTCAGCATTATTTTTAAGGCCAAGCACGGACCTTGTTAGGGCCAATTGGACCCTGAGTCACTGCTGACTGACAGCATGGTGATGACCACCCAGAGGCCAACATTCTAGGAAACAGAAACTAAAGCACCCTAGTTTCTCAGTAACCTCCTGACTAACTCTTGTTTTTAACAATGCAATTGCAATTATCCACTGGAGCCAATTTTCTATGAAAGCCAAATCGAAAAACACCTAACTGAAATTACCCGCAGAATACCTAACTGAAACCCCCTTACCAAGGCACCTCTTTTAACTCATCTCCCCATACCCACAAAACTTCTATAAAACAATCTCTCTGTCTCTTTCTCTCTCTCTCTCTCTCTCTCTCTCTCTCTCTCTCTCTCTCTCTCTCTCTCTCTCTCTCTCCTGTGAGGACAACTTGAGGTCTCTCCTGGTCTTGCTAATTTTTCTATACCTAACAGACCTGAACTCTGAGAATAACCTGTCTCAGGAAACTGCACTCTGGAGCCAGCCTTCATTCATACTTTTATTGAACTACTATCTCCAGCATGAATTGGCCAACTAAAAGCTAGGATTTACCCCAATCTCATCAGAGAATCATGCCCTTGTATCCCTAGTCATAAAATATCTTGAGCACACAATTTGAGACAGAGCTCAGTTTTTCTCATTGCTTTCTTTAGAAAAGCATTGCTTTCAGTAGTTTGATATGTCAATCAAGCACACCCACATTCATTCATTGTCTTGGGGGGAGCACAGTGAGGTCATAAAGGATTAAGGACATCAGGTCACAAAATGAGCACATGTGAGATTTTTTCCATTATAAACATTTCTATTATAAATTTTTGGGTGCAAAGTTAGACAAAAGTCATTACAGTCCAGATTATGTCCATATTGTAAATCATTGCTACATTCTTAATGTTCCTTGGGCCTCAGAGGGGTGACAGAAATGTCTCATTTGGAGCACAGTACTCAGTAGTGGTCTATTACCAGTACTTTGACAGTCTGAGTTACAAAGATAAAAACAAACAAACAAAGCACTAGGGATTGAACACATTAGAAAAATACTTGAGTACTGGGCACAAGATTCTGTCCTATATCCTCAACAACACAAAAAGAAATCATTGCTTAAAAATTGGTTCTTCAAAGGCCGGGTGTAGTGATGCATGCCGTTAATAACAGAACTCCAGAGGCAGAGGCAGGCAGATCCCTCTGATTCTGAGTTCGAGTCCAGCCTGTTCCACATAGCAAGTTCCAGGCCATGTGGGGCTACAGGAAGACCCAGTCTTAAGAAAATCAAAAGACCAAAAAATAAATAAATGTTTATTCGATCAGTAGACATGCAAAGATTTTTTTTCTTTCTTTTTTTTTTTTTTTTTTTTCTATAGGGCAATGTTCATGTGACTTTTTTCAATAACATGAAAGTGCTGGCTTTGGAAGGTATATTTATTGTTTGTTTGTTTTGTTGTGTGACAAACCAGGACTCAGTGTATAAGCTTTCTTGATCTTCCTCTCTTAGCTTCTGGATTTCTAGTATTTCAGGTGTGCACCACCATGTGTGATGCTTTTCATTTAAAGAGGGTAGGCAAGTAGGTAAGAAACCAGTTTCCTGGTGGTCATGCAGCCCTGCGAAGTAATGAGTGAATAAATTGACTGTTAAATGTGTTGATCAGTAGGATCTACATGCAGTATTATGAAAGCACTAATGCTAATAAAAGGTTATGTTGCTGAAATTTCTGAATATGAATTAAAAGAATATTTAACAGGGAAATTTTTTGGTCATTTTGAGACAGGGTCTCCCTGTAACTCCAGCTGGCCTGGAACTCAATATATAGATCATACTGGCCTTGAACTCACAGAGATCCCCCTGCCTCTGCCTCCCAAGTGCTGGGATGAAAGGTGTGCACCACCACACCCAGCTATAAAAGGAACTATTGTCCTAATCAATATTACATCAGTACCCCTCTTTCATACTTTCTTGCTTGTTCCCTTATTATTCCACAATGTGTATTAATGAGTTGGAATTTTGGAGGATGTAAGATTAATCTTTAAAATAAATCATTTGTTTATTGTGACTGATATTTACAATATTAATACTATTGTAATGATATCCTATTAGGTTGATAAGGATACATTTCAGCATTGTTTAGCTCTGGGTAGATACCAATATGCCAAACATAAAAATGTTCCAAATATCAATACATGTAATTTCCTACTAGTCATGAATAAAACTTTTTGAAATATTTTTCACTTATCGTCTGACATATGTGTGTGCATGCACACTTGCTCGTCTGCGTACCAAGAAATAAATAACATTAGAGAAATACAAATTTATATTTTAAATAGTCATATTTGTATATATGTATATATAATTCTTGTGACCGTTGGTATTGAGTGTAAACTGCTATCGTTTTATGCACAATAAACTATCTGTAGTTGGATTGTTGCCAGTTATAGATGCTCCTTTTATTCTGATTATTATATTAGCATGATACCCACAGTTGCAGTGTATAACAGAGGTAAGAAGAACCTACTAGCTTTATAGACACTCCTTTTATTCTGATTATTAAATTAGCATGGTTACCACAACCGTAATATAAAACAGAGATAAGCAGCATCTACTAACCAGGTCTCAGGGATTGTTGTTTATTTTATAGTTAGTCTACTGGGTACAATGTGGTACCCATTTTTTGGGAAGCTCAGGAAAAAGATGGTCAGCTGATGTTCTTTTCTGAACTCTCTTTAAAAAGTCAGTTTATTGGGTCAACCTTTTTTTGCACTGAGGTATTCCAAAGTACAGAAAATCCAGGTAGTAACAAATTCTCAAAGGTCCAGGTTCTCCAAGTTTTTGTAAAATAGCAAAAGAATGCATGTAACTAAAACCTTTCAGTATGCCTCTCTTTTAACCAGGGAGGTAGAAGTATCACATGCTTAGAACCAATTTACTTTCATGATTTCTCTTCTCCAAAATTTTCTACAATTTCTTGATTCTTAGAGACCCCAAATATAATGATTGTTATAAGAATAATACTGGCAATTGCCAACCATGATTTTCAGAGATACTTCTACAGATGTTTCTATTGTTCTGAATGTTGTATCTATTATTTCTGTTTTTAATTTATAGTCGTAGTCAACTTTTGTGATGCTTGTCACCTTAAAATTCAAACTGATACAAATATGAAAATGTTTTTATTTATGGGTGCTTTTTACTATCAGACATATGTGTATATTTTGCTTTGCTTCTTGAATCTCAGGGATCTCTTTCCATATCTACAAAATGGTGAACTTTGTTCCATAAAATTCTGTCTAATGGTCCCTAATGGCCTCAAAGTAGCAGTCATTTAACCTTTCACTTGGCCTCAATCACAGTTTTGAGTAGATGAGAGCTATAAAATCATTTCTCTGTGATTTTCTTGGTCTTTCCATTTCCCTGCCATATTTGCATTTTGCAATCATCATAATGTAATTATATTCAGAGAGCTGAATCTTTCATAAAGTATATGTTATGAAATCCAAAAATGCAATCATTGAGACCAATTTTAGATAAAATCAATTTCCATATTATCTATTTTTCACTCCCTTGATTTTGTGATTGGATGAGTGATGGCTTAGCACCAAACACTTGCCTCTTGGGGAAATCTCTACAAGAAGGTACATTTTGGATGCATGATTCCTGGGTTAAGCTTCATTCAAAGCTAATAATTTGATGCACTCAATTCCTTTATAGAAGGGAGAGAGTATGTTTTATGGAAAAATACTGACATATTAGAAACAAACAATTAAGCATTAATAAGTCAGCATGTGTCATATATCTATGACAGAAAACAAAACACAGCAGCCCTGGGTCCACAGCACAATCTAGAAGATAATGGTGTAAAACAGTTCACTCCTGCAAGTGACACCTTGCTTCCAGTAGTCTAGTTAGAAGTTATGTTTCATTCAACTAAGGGCCAATTGAGCTGTTTTCATGCTTCAAAGAATTGATACACTTGCATTTGTCCCAAGGTGGGTCACTTAGTCTTGTACTATTTGATATTACTTGGTTTTCCAATGGACCCCATAAAAGAGATTGATTCCTCTCTTTGGTCATTTTTGCCTCCCTTGCCATACGTAGGCCGGTGGAACATAGTTTTTTCATTGGTGGCTAGTCTGATCTATTGCTTGTTTCGGGGCTCCAGAGAAAGAAAACTGAATTGCTCCCTTAGCAAGCACCCTGCAATTACTCAGTCTGTAACTATATAGACCTAACAAACTGCATTACTCCCCAGGTGTTTGGTTTAGCTTCACTCTTTCCTCTATTAGGCCCTTCTGCTGCTCCAGGGATCTGGGAGACAGAACATAAACCTGTCCAGAGTCATCTGGTCCTTGAAAAGCTGATTCCAATGGTATCCAGAAAAAAAAAATGCTGTTAAAACTTCCTACTAGTAAGTCAATGAATTGAGATCTGAACATTGACACTAAGTATGGATATTTTAATAAAAAAATACCCAGTGCTCCTCAAAACAATTAGCAAAACCGTCTGTTCTTAGGTTATAAACATTTTAACAAGATGAGTAGAGATAACTTAAATGGCATGATTTAATGTATTTTAAATTTGGTGTCATATTTGTTTATGGTTTACTGATTTCTTTGATACTTCAACTATTTCAGGACACAAATATGTATTCAATAAATCATAAATTTGTAGCATGTCCTTTTTATAAAATTAGCTTACCTAGATAATGACAAAAATAGTCTCTTTCTTAATGAAAATATTAAATACATCATTAAAAACTGATGAAGTAGAAGCTAGGTATTATAAGTAAAGCAAGACTAACTTTTTATTTGACCTAATTAATAAATTAACTGCAATATTACTGTGCATGAAATAAAATATCATGACCATAAAATCTATATAAGTATGTGTCAATTTGGGTACAGGAATGTACACAAGAAATTTTGTTAATATTTTTCTTTAGCTAAGTTCCTAAAAATTAAAATACAATTTTTAAAATAATTTTAGTGTTTTTTTCTAATTCAGACTTTTATTTTTGAAAAAAGTAAACATTTTATTCAAATTTGCAATTCATATGACAATTATAAGTAAACCGTATGAGATATATTTACAAATCAATAAATAACTGCACTACATTTTGACATTGGAGACAAAATTGAAAGGAGCACATCATTCAGCCTGATTTAAAAAACACATATTATGGGGCTGGAGAGGTGGCTCAACAGTTAAGAGTACTTGCTGTTATGTTCTTCTTTAGACTCAAGTTCAGCTCCCAGTACCCATGTAGTAGCTAACAACTGTATATAACCCCATCTCCAAGATATCTGACACCCTTTTCTGCCTTCTGTGGGTACTACATACATGTGATAGATACATACACACGTAACACTCATACACATAAAATCATAAATATAATTTTAAAATACATATTTTCTTGGTAAAATTCTCTATAAAGGAGAGTTTTAGATTTTCTTTGAAGTGGAATTCACTGCAAAAAGAGTTTTCTTTGATGAGCGAGAGCTACACGTATCCGGATG
This sequence comes from Rhizomys pruinosus, assembly GCA_009823505.1. Taxonomy (NCBI): domain Eukaryota; kingdom Metazoa; phylum Chordata; class Mammalia; order Rodentia; family Spalacidae; genus Rhizomys; species Rhizomys pruinosus. The sequence goes on along the minus strand of VZQC01002594.1, from coordinate 577,105 downwards.
GGTATAAGGACAAATATTGAGAATATAGTTAGAAATTATATTGCTTTAGGAAAATGGTAATAGTACATTCCTCTAGGGTTTATGACCTCATGAGCCGAGGGTAGTTTGCTAAGTGCTCAACTTCAGGGATGAATTCCCTCCTATTAAGCAGGCCTTAAGTCCAATTAGACAGATGTTGGTTATCCTTAAGATAAGAGTGCTGCTATTAGTTGTGGTACACACCTTTAATCCCAGCACTCAGGGGGCAGAGGCAAGTGGATCTTTGTGTGTTCAAGGCGAGCCTGGTCTACAGAGTGAGTTCCAAGACAGCTGAGGCTACAAGGAGACCCTGTCTTGAAAAGACCCCCCCCAAAAAAGTGCTGCTGTTGCACCAATAGAGATAGCTGATGAGTTTGCCATTTCTGTGGTTAATATACATCACAGCTGTGTAGAAATATTGATTCCTTGACTCCCTTGTAGGTTGCATAGCGCCGTCCACTACATAGAGCTAGTCCTCAGAAGAAAGGCTTCTGCGTCACTGCCAGCTGCGTTCTACAAGTCCTGTGTCCGATGTGTGTGTGTGGTAGCTTCAGCAATGGGGTCTTTTGTGCAAGTTTTCATAGGCCACCAAGGGCAAAGACAATAACTTGTGCTATTTGGGGAGTCTCTTGCTCACCACTCAGACCAAAAATTTAAAGTGAGTTTTCATATGTGCATCTTTGGGGGTTTTATTAGACTATCATTCTTCGCAGGGACATTATCGCCCTGTGTTGCATAATTCCATAAAAATCCATAGATATGTATATATGTTTTAAATATGTATAATATATATATATATATATACACAAATATACATGAGCACACACATATATATGTGCTTATATATAGAGAGAGAGAGAGACAGAGACAGAGAGACAGAGACAAAGAGAGATTGGTTTGTCATGATACTGTGTAGATTTCATTGGTGCAGTTTCACTGTCATGTCTGGAATCCATTAAGTAGCAGCAGGTATCTTGTCTCCTGGCTCTTACTATCCCCCCACCCCCTTTTTGTGATGCTCCCTGAGTCTTAGGTTACTTTACAATGTACATGTAAGTCTAAAGAGTTGGACCTAGGATTCACAAATAAGAGGGACTTGTGTCATTTGTCCTTCTGTGTGGGTTACCTCACCCAGTAATAATATCTTCCAGTTCCATTTATTTACCTGTGAATTTCATAGTTTCAGTTTTGTTTAAAATAGCAAAGAATCAGTTGTGCATATGGGCCACATTTTCATTATCCATCATCAGTTGAAGAGCATCTAGGCTGCTTCCATTTCCTAACTATAGTGAAAAGAGTACCAATTAACATGGCTGAGCAAGTATTACTGTAATAAGATATGGAGTCTTTTGGGTATATGCCAAGGTGTGGGGTACCTGGGTCATATGATAGATAAAATTTGTTTTTGGAGAATTTTCCACATTGATTTCCACAGTCACTGCACCAGTTCACAATATCACCCACATCCTTGCCAACACTGGTTGTCAGTTCTTTTCTTAGCCATTCTGACTGGGATAAAATCTCAACATACTTTTAATTTTCACTTACCTGGTTGTTAAGAAAATGGACACTATTAAAGTTATTTTTAACCCATTTTTTATTTTTTTTATTCTTTTGAGAGTTCTCTGTTCAGAACCATTGCTAATTCTTTTAATTGGGTCATTTGTTTTCTTATTTCTTTGTTTCTGAGTTCTTTGTATAGTCTAGAAGTATAGCCAGCAAAGATTGTCTCTCTCTGGATTTTCTCTTCAGTCAATTTACTGTTTACTTTTCTGTATAGAAGCTTTTTAGTTAATGAGCTTTCATTTATCAGTCATTGGCCTTTATTCCTGAGTCCCTGAAGTCCTATTCAGAAAGAATTTTCCTACATATAAATCCCGCAGGGTTTTATTCTAGTGGTTTCAGTATTTCAGGTTTCAAAGTGAGGTCTTAGCTACAGATCCACAAGTGGTTGAAATGCAGAGGACAAGTGACTATGCAGTGTTGAACCCCAATTGCCATATCTCCAATACAACCCCTATGTCTAAAGCTTAAGAGGATGTGGAAAGAGTATAAATGCTAGAGTTGTTGGATACCTGCTATGAGATAGTGTCTTCTAGACAGTACTGGGAAGATGCATCCAGGAAATCTCAGCAATTTTGTTGCATAAATAATTCACAAGATAACGACCCCTGTGGGGATGCAACATAGATGGGAAAATTTTATAAGGTCCCACCAAGAAAGAAGAGATACACATGACTAATGACTGCTGAGACCTATAGATTTGTTTTCCTTCAGGGATAAAGCCCCTGATAAATAATCCCAGTCATCAAATGTAAACATATATGCATATGAGTAACAGTAAGTGGATTCAGATGTTATGGATTTGAGAGGAAATACGGGGCATTGGCTGAGTTAGTGGTGGGGGGAGTGATGCGTATAAATGTAAATATAAAGCTCATGTATGAAATTCTTAAATAATTAAAATTAAAATTTATAAAAGTAATTACTAAATTATTCTCACTATTTTAAGATAATAGAAAAATAGAAGAGGAGTTAGGTATTTTGGTTATTGCTTCTTTTCTGCTAATGCTGGCTACTAATAATTTAAAAATCAAACAAAAACTACCTTAAAACTTTTGTTAAGAAAGGAGATGAAAGTGTGAAGAAAAATGGAAAACAAAATTTGTTATCTGAGATGACGGATGTGACCAAGCTTTGGGACACAAGCATTGCTGGACCAACAGAAGAATTGTATTTTCACTTGCACCACCATGTTAGGGTTAGGTGCAACCTCAGGTGCCTGTGGCTGTTTGTGTATTCTGGACAGAGATTCCTATGGTAGAAGTAAAGCTTATGCATGTCCAAATGCCTCCATAAAGTCTATGTCTGGAAAACTGGCAGAATAGTTCCTGCAAATTTGGGCTTTGAGAGGTGAAGTGGATGGAATTCTGGAAGTAGAGGTGGATGGAAATTTTTTGATTTTTGGAAAATAAGATTTGATATTGTTTTTGGCTTAAAGTTTGAAATATAAAGAACTGAAAAGCAGTGATTATTAATCAGTTTTCAATTTGTGTTGTGTAACTTGATTCCAAACACAATATATGCTGAATGCAAAGTAATAAAGCTTCTCATTAATTTGAATGATAGATAGAATTAGGAATACAATGAATTTAAAATGATATAAAGCAAAAAATATTATTTATAATATATGAAAAAATGGATAAATATGAACTCTGCACAATCTGTATTGTGAAAATACCACAGGAAGTCTGAATTTCATGGTAAGTATATACACTTTCTACTCAGCACCCCACGGAACATTCTCCAAAATCGACCACATCTTGGGACACAGAAGAAACCTCTACAAATACAAAAAGATTGAAATAATTTCATGCATCCTGTCAGACCACAGTGCAATGAAGCTCAACATCAACACCAGGACAAGCCCTCCTGCCTACAAGAACACATGGAGACTAAACAACACACTCTTGAATAATGAATGGGTCAAGGAAGAGATAAAGAAAGAAATAAAAACATTCCTGGAACTGAATGACAATGACAATACAACACAACAAAACCTATGGGATACCTTAAAAGCAGTCCTAAGAGGGAAGTTTATAGCCCTGGGTGCCTACATTAGAAAAACAGAAAGAGCACAAGTGAATGATCTAACACTACAGCTAAAAGCACTTGAGAGGCAACAACAGATGAACCCTAAACGCAACAGACAGGAAGAAATAACAAAAATCAGAGCAGAAATCAATGAAATAGAAACAAAGAAAACAATACAAAAAATCAATGAAGCCAAAAGTTGGTTCTTTGAAAGAATAAACAAGATAGACAGACCTCTAGCCCAGTTAACAAAAAGAAAGAAGGAACAACTCCAAATCAATACAATCTGTGATGAAAAGGGAAATATCACAACGGACAAGGAAAAGATCAAGAAAATTATATGGGAATATTACAAGAACCTATATTCTACCAAGTTTGAAAATCTAGAAGAAATGGATGAATATCTGAAATCCTGGGAATCACCAAAGCTTGGCCAAGAAGAGACCAGCAGCTTAAACAGACCCATAACATATGAAGAAATAGAGGATGTAGTAAGAAGCCTCCCAACTAAAAAAAGCCCAGGCCCAGACGGTTTCACAGCAGAATTCTATAAAACATTTCAAAAAGATTCTATAAAACATTTTCAAAAAGATTCAAAAAAATAACAACCATTATTTCTGAAACTGTTTAGAAGTATACAATCAGAGGGAATTCTCCCAAATTCCTTCTATGAAGCCAACATCACTCTATTACCAAAACCAGGCAAAGATCCACTTAAAAAGGAGAATTATAGACCCATCTCCCTCATGAACACAGATGCCAAAATTCTAAACAGAATACTGGCAAATCGCATACAGTATATGTTAATAATTATTTGAATAATTCTCAGCAAAATTTTGGGATAAAATCAGAACTAATGTGTGTGTTTCACTATATCCTCTAGTAAGAGCACTACCTTGAGTACTTTGAAGAAAGGAGCCTTCTTTGCTTTTAGAATTCAGTTGGAAGCTTCCTTGGAAATGAAGACTTACTTGGCCAATTATATTCCCTGCAATATACAGGATGGGCCAGAGACTGCTTCCCAGTGAAAAGTCCAAACCATCTTACTTTAATTGGAGCATTCTCCTTCAAAAGAACTGAATGATGGAAATTGTGACCTTTTAGCTTCACTCGAAAATAAAATTTGTACTTATCTCAAAATTAGACTTGATCTTCTATTATGAGCAAATGGGAAAAAAAAAACAAATTTTGATACAAATAATGGTGAATTTTTAGCTCATTAAAAGCTCTGCCCCTTGCTATGTGGAGAATGAAATGTTCCAGGTTATTTTCTCTCAAAAATGACTTTCGTTTCTTCCATTTCTTAATTATAATCCAGATTTCTAACAGAAGGTCAAAATGGTTTCTATTAATTTTATTTTGTAAATAAAACATTTTAAATATTATTTTTAAATAAGTATCAGCAAGCATGATGTTTTACAAGTGAGTATTCATAGATAAATGATAAGGCTTCCGAAGTTTGATTCTACATGTCACAGCTTGTTTCTTTAAGATTTGCAAAACCAAAATGATGGGTTTGAAGGTGTACCTTAGAGAAAGCTAACACTCCGTGTAAAGGTTCTCTCTTTTTTTTCTCAAACTTATTTTTTTAAAGGCAAGGATGGATTTTATTCATTAACCTATATCTACAATTTAATTTGAGGTAAAATATAAGGAACACATAAAAATGCCTGATTCTGCTACCATGTGGTTAAGTTTGCCATGTGAAGGTGTGATGCAGTTACTGAACCTGCACAGCACCCTCTAGTGCTCACAGCTGCTGTCCAACAGCTCTCATTGTCTGTGGGCCCTGAGCAAAGCCCATACTTCTATATCACCATCACTAAAAAAGGAGTAGGTGGTCATGAACATGCAAAGTTCAGTGTGTAAGCACACTCACTAAGGAGGGAGGATGACAGTGACCATAGTGAGGAGGTACATTGCAAGAGAAGAGAGCTGACCAAGATAGTTTCTTTCTTTTTGTATTTTTAAAAACATTGTATTTATTCTTTTTATTTTATGTATATGAAGGTAATGCCTATGTGTATGTAAGTGCACCCATGTAGTACAATGCCTGAAGAGGACAGAAGAGGATGTCCGATCTCCTTGAACTGGAGTTATGGATGTTTGTTAGCCACTATGTGGGTATTGAAATTTGAACCCTCCTCTGCAAGAACATCTAGTGCTCTTAATTGCTGAACCATCATTACAGACCCTCTTTCTTTTTCCTTAATTAATGTATTTTGGCAAGTACAGTTGGGTTTGAACAGTCAATTAAATGAATCAGAAGTTCTAAGACATAACTACTCACCATTGTTAAGAAATGATACACAGCTAGAAATTTAATTGTGATAGAGTTGATGTCTTTGCATATGTATGCCTTGGCTTCCGTCCCAATATAGCCGAAAAGTAAACAAGTAAATCTACCTTTCTTATCTTTTGCCATAATTTTCCCAACATTCTTGTGCCCTCTATAAGACCAAAAAAGGATCTATCAACACACCAGAAACATGTTATGATGAGAACGAAGATAGAAAACAGGAGGGCACAGCCAGCAGAACATTGTCATCACATCTACACTGGCACTCAGAAGGCACAGTTTTATAAATGAGGGCCAGAAAGTTGGTTCACCATCTCATATCTGTGAAAGCCAATTGCAAGATGGAGATTAATGAATAGAAGAAACATTATGGAACAGTCTCTAGGTAACGTGGGGAACCAGGAAGGATGACGACTGGGGAGGTGAAGAAACTGACTTTCCATGTAGTCCAGGAAATCCTCAATCACCTGGAAGGAACAAAGATATGACCAATGTTCAGACTCCCTATGTGGCACGAAAAGAAGGATAAAGCCATGCTGGGCGGAAGTCTGATGCAAGGCAGGTGCTTTCTTTCAACGTAAGGATTCTGCCAAGAGGACAAAAAACTGAATTATCCAACTGACACTCTCACCACCTGAGGAGATGTTCCTCATTATTTTTTTTAATTTATTTATTATTTTTATGTGTATGAGTGTACTGTTTGCATGTAGGTTGGTGCACCCGTGTCGTGCAATGCCGCGGAGGTCAGAAGAGGGAGTCAGATTCCCCTGGAACTGGAGTTAAAGACGGTTCTTAGTCACACTGTGGGTGCTAGGAATCGAACCCGGGTCCTCCACAAGAGCAGTTGGCGCTCTTAACCGCTGAGCCATCTCTCCAGCCCTGATCCTCATTCTTAAAACAGAATTTAAACTGGAAGGAAGCCAGGTGTAGTCATACATACCTTTTATCCAGCACTTGGAAGGCAGAGGCTGATTGAGTTCCATGTGACCCAGGTCAGCCTTGTCTACCCAGCAAGTACCAGGACATTTGGGGACTACAGAAACGAACTGTTTCAAATAAAAGGAAGACCGGGTTTCAATTTCAGTTTTTTGTTTTTTTTTTTTCTGCTAACTTCCTCTTTGTCTCTTCAAATACATCCTCAATTTATCTACCAAAAATGACCCATTATTTTGTGATTCTGCATAGGCTCCCAAATGCATTCTGGGCAAAATTTTACTAATTAAATTCTATTGTCCCTTTCAATCTGCCTTTTCTCTTGTTAATATATATATATATATTCCATGTTATTCTTTCAAAATGATTTGTCTACATAAAGGATTTTGAGTATCTTCACTACAAAGAAATGACAGCTGTTTGAGGAGAAAGTATGATTAAAACAACTCAAACACTATACAATATATATGTCAAAACATCATACATTATCATATTTGCTACCTATGCTGAGATATCAGATCACTTTCCTGATCCTCTCTCTTAAAAATAGACAAGTATATTTTAATTATTTACAAAATTCTCATGTCTTTTAACATTTTAAACCATTTAAATGGTGATATGACACATTGCTTTAGTCTCTATCTTTGTGAAATTTTGAATATCAAATCCATTCTTTCTTATGGAAAAGCACCCCAAATTTATTGAGATAATGATATGATTTTAAGACTCAAAAGGGTTCAGTGAGTCTGGAATGGAGTATGTTGGAGGGTGCCAATAAGAGTCATCATAAAATTGTTGCTTTAACTAATTATTGTCCTTTGGAGAAATATATTATAATCAAATAGTATATTATAATTTGGTGATATGTTCAATGAATTATAGGATGCCAAATTTTTTGCTAATTACTTCTAAATTGACTAAAAATTTTGCAAACACAAAATGCATTTGTCTAACTGGAATTTGATCACTTTGCATATTTTTGTAGTAAAGTCTTATGAAAATACATTAAATTTGTTTTCTTTTGATGCTTCTTAATTAAAGTCATATTGCATACATTTTCCTGTCCATAAATTTATTATTTTTATTATTATTATTATTATTAATTATTTTCTCTTTCCTAAATATTAAATATTATATGGTAGTGTATGTTATTATCTTATTTTTTGAATGTATATCTTGGAATTTCTGATCTTATAAAGTGCTTTGCCCCCTCGCAATAAAATGATCTATCTTATAGCTGTGACAAGCGTGTCCAAATTTAAAATTTAAGGAAAATTATTTGATGTTTCTTCTGTATTTAATGAATTGTTCATGAAGTTACTGGAATATTTTGCTTATTAAAATAAGATATATCATTTGCCCCTTCTTAATGTTACCTAATTAATAACTTAATCTCAGGTGCTTTAATAGACTCACTGAGCTAAAATTCACCAAGAACACAGACCGAACACTGTTGTAAAATTTACATGTATTTTAGAAGACTTAGGAAGTTGCTTTAGAATCCTCTCAGAAGTTTTAAATCCGTGGGTAAACGTTTTCTTTTTACATATTTCCCATAAAGGCTGGAGTTATAATCTTTACATATAGTAAGGTAATATATGTAGAAAATAGAGAGAAAAATAATATATAACTATTCTCTAGGCTTCTAAAATATTTTTCTATCATGACATCACCAAAAAAATACACAACACTTTTGAGGTGAACATGACATTCATAGAAAATTTTTTCAGCATTCTTCAGAAAGATTTCATCCCTTTAAACAAAGATATTCAAAGAAAAATTATTGGTTTTTCGGGCAACCTAAATATTTTCTTAACCACTGTAAGATTTTAATGTGAAAATTATGCTTTGAATATTCAATATTCTGTTGGAAAAAATCTCAAACAAATGAAAACAGTTATTTAATGTACTATATTTATGGACAAGTATCTACTACTTTAGGAAGCATAGGTATCAATATAAAACACATTTGCTATATTTTAAGATTTGCTGACCGTTTTCCCTTTTATATTGACTGTACAATTTCATATTCAATTTTCCTTTTGCATAGTTTCCAGATAAATATATAATTACATCTACACAGTGGAGTTTTATGCAATGGTAAGAAAGAAGACATCATGAACTTTGCAGATAAATGGATGGAACTGGAAGTTATTATGCTAAGTAAAGTAACACGGTCCCCCAAAAAACAAATGGGGAATGGTTTCCCTCATTTGTGGATGTTAGTACCAAATTCCCCAATTGAAAGGCAAGCTGAGTAACATTATTGTTATATCTCTTTCTATCTGAAAGCAACTGTGATATTATAATATGAATCCCTTAATGAGCCTTAGAATTATCTTACCACTTACTCTCACACATGGTAATTAATGTATATGGGTGGAAGGTATATATTCATATTTTAGAGTAATATAAAATTAAAGGGAAAAATGTGAACTCCTAAACATATACTGGAGTTAAAATACAGTTTATTCCTGGAGGACATAATTCTGGTAGATAGATGATGTTCATATAGGCATATTTTGGAGCAATACAATAGGGAGAGAACCACAGCAACATAAGGACTGGGTCAAAGAACAGACTGATATAGCTAAATTCTGCGCCAAACAATAAACCTTTGCAGAGAAAAACTTTAAAAAGACTGAAAGAAATATGCAGGACATGTATGGCAGAATGCATGATCTGGGATGGGGTGGGGGAAAGGGAAAGGGGAATATGTCTAAACTGAACTGAAAAATGATGTCTGAAATACACAAAACATCAATAAAAGTATTATAAAAATATATATACTTTTAGAAAACCTGATCAAATATATGAGGTTCGACTTGATATAAACATACTGTGATGAATTTAAAAACTCCAATATCAGAAGAGCAATTTTGTCATTTATGTAATTGGACTATACTTACTTCGTCTCATTTAAACTACAAAATAAAGACAAGTATGTAAGAACCATAGTTAGAACAACTCACTTTTCTTTTGGTGAGCTCCATAGATTTGCAGCTACATCGCATAAAAGTTAATTCTCATCCCAATTAACCTTTGCTCTTGAACTATGATTTTCTAAGTGTGTTGATGCTGCTCTGAAGATATAAATTGACTCAATTTTAACATATCTGAACAATGCTGAAAAAAAGCAAAGTAAATTTTCATTTAATGTAATTGAACATATACTTGGTTCTCTAAAACATATTAATCAAATAGGTAAGTATCTTTTCATATACCCATTTGTGATTGATCCCACTTGGTTGGGTCCTATGGAACGCTTGTTTTCATGGCATTGATGGTATGAAGTGGATAAGGATAAACAATATCACCAAAGTAGAGGGAATTCCTGTCATTATTTGTAAGAGTCCTTTAACTTGGAGAAAAAAAGTTCTGTGTTCTGTCTTTAAGAATTATTATAATGCTTTTATAGTCTTAATAACCTTTGACATGAATACTCCTGCTGCTGTAACTTCCTAATCAACTATGTAGCACCAGAGAATTCAGAGCCCAATCAAGCATCCAACTGTAGACAATCTGATCATTTTCTCTGAATCAGTCACCCTTACATAAAACACTGAAATATACATCCTCTGCATACCCATTCTGTTTAAAAAAGCATTTTCCCAAAGATTATAAAATCTCCATTTGAACATTTCACAAGTAGCTGAAATCATGTAGCATCTCTAATTAACTTCTAAAATTCCATACCATGCAGAGAATACCTTGCCCATGGTGATAGTAAAAATTCATATGAATTTTATGAAATTCAACATAAAAAATGTAACTTTCAAGTTACATTTCACATTGGGAAATACTTTGGATTCACAGTGCTAGGCAAGAAATCAAATTAAAAGCATATCTCACTCTTTCTGTTCTAGGGTGGAAATGATTTTCCCTTCTACCCATAAATCAGATCATGCAATTCCATTGTAGTATATATACAGATAATATGGATTCTTTTCCTGGTTAACATAACCAGTGTACTCACTGAATGTGCATGCGTCTTCTGTAATACTAAATTGCATTCATCTACCTGAATCTTGGTATTTTGCCATACCTCTGCTGGATTTGGCAAAAATCTTCCAAAATATTTTTACTTTAAACAATTATGAAACAGTACTTACTATATGACAATGTACATTACATAAGATTGTGCAAAAGGAGATGATATGTAGAAAATTGATTTTATTTCAAGTACAGATTTTCCATAGTGCTGCAAATATCTTTCCTGGCACTGTCTTCCATCTGCACTTTGTGCATTACAATACTTAGTTACTATGAATTATTATGTTGAATTTTGCATGTTAAGTTTTCAGTTTTTGCGTAATCACATCTCTTATGTTTTATATAGTAGTCTTCATATTTCCAAAATCAAGGGATGAAACTAAGTCTGCTTTAAAAATTTTCCTTAATTTACATTTTGAAATTGTGATTAATAGAAATTCTGCTGAAATGAGGCACTATCTAACTACAGTGTTGGTTTGGATAGCACCAATAGTAATGAAACGCAACACTACTTCATAAATTTCTTAGCCTTTAAATTCTCATTGATAGAAGTGTTTGTTCATCCTTTCACTCATTTTAACTGGGTTTCTTGATTTTTTTAACAAGTTTAATTTTCTTTATATAGTTTTGAGGCTAATCTTTATCATATGAATTATTTTCAAATATATTTGCCCACTCTGGACATTGTCTCTTCACTCTTACAATGACTGCTTTATTGTGTAATGCGTTTTTTTTGCTGTTTATTTGCCAGTTTGTTTTGTGCCAGGGTCTTCCTGCAGCCCCATCTGGCCTAGAACTCTGTATATCCATCTGGCCTCATTCCCACAGGGATACATCTGCCTCTGCCTCCCAAGGTCTAGGACTAAGGGCATGTGCTACCACAACATCGATGTGCCATTGGCCTTTAGTTCGATATGAGGGCACAAAGCTGGCTCTTGCATTTTAAATTCATTAAATTATTCCTTATTTTTTAGTGGGAGAAGTTATCCACTTAAACTCATGGATGATCCACATGAATATCCTGCCGTGACTTTTCTTTCCTTTCTTTCTTTCTTCCTTCCTTTCTTCCTTCCTTCCTTCTTTCCTTCCTTCCTTCCTTCCTTCCTTCCTTCCTTCCTTCCTTCCTTCCTTCCTTCCTTCCTTCCTTTCTTTCTTTCTTTCTCTTTCTTTCTTTATCCTTTCCTTCTTTCCTTCTTTCCTTCCTTCCTTCCTTCCTTCCTTCCTTCCTTCCTTCCTTCTTTCTTCTTTCTTTCTTTTTTCTGTCTTTTTGAGACAGGGTCTCCCTGTAGCTCTGGCTGTTCTGAAACTCACTCTGTAGATCAGGCTGGCTGGCCTTGAACTCACAAAGATCCACCTGCCTCTGTCTCCCAAATGCTAAAAAAAAAAAAAAACCTGAAAGATGCAGGACAGTTATGGCAGAATACATGATCTGGGAAGGGAAAGGGAAATATGCCTGATCTGAATTGGAAAATGATGTACGAAATGCACAAACCATCAATAAAAATTAAATTAAAAAAATAAATAAAGTCGTGCACCACCATGCCCAACAAAATGTCAGTCCCTGAGGTTTCTAGCATTGTTGTAATGCCACTCTTCCTTCCTCCCTCGGGTTTATACTTCCTTTGTTGTTAAGCAGCTTACTCTNGTCTCCCAAATGCTAAAAAAAAAAAAAACCTGAAAGATGCAGGACAGTTATGGCAGAATACATGATCTGGGAAGGGAAAGGGAAATATGCCTGATCTGAATTGGAAAATGATGTACGAAATGCACAAACCATCAATAAAAATTAAATTAAAAAAATAAATAAAGTCGTGCACCACCATGCCCAACAAAATGTCAGTCCCTGAGGTTTCTAGCATTGTTGTAATGCCACTCTTCCTTCCTCCCTCGGGTTTATACTTCCTTTGTTGTTAAGCAGCTTACTCTTGTAGTATGCTTTGGATAAATTACTTTTTATATAACTTTTGTTGAACATTTTTACAATTGGTACAGAGTTTTTTGATCAACCCATCACTGCTGCCCCCTACCCCCACCCATGACCCCCAGGTCCCAATCCCCCTTCAGAACCCATGCATTGCAACATCCACACTAAGCCCTACCCAGTCAAGCTCCCAAACCCAGACTTCCTTCTATGCAAATAGATCTTCTGGAGCCTGTTCAGCATATCTTGGAATCCTAGGAAAACCATACTCTTCCTCACCAAGCAGTACTCAGTCTCTTGTAGTTCTCAGTTAAGGGTCAGTCCCTTTCTCATTTCTCTTTTTCCAATTTTAGACCTTGTCCCACTTGGCACGGGTCATGTGCCTGATGCCAACATTGCCACAAGTTCACATGTGAAAGCTTAGAGTCCATTGTAAGACACTGCTTCTCTAGGTTCATGCACCAGTCCTGGCTCTTACAATCTTTCTGCCCCCTCTTCTACCAGTATTCCTGATCCATGGGTGGGTGAGGCTTAATATAAGGGCCCCATCCAGTGATACACAGTCTGGAGGCTCCCATTCTTTGAAGCTTGACTAGTTGTGGCTTTTCATTTGCATTACACTCTTTGGTGAGGGTTGATGGATGCACTTGCTTTCTCTCTGCTCCTCATTGTGAGTGTAGTGGTTCAACTGTAAATGTGTCTCCTAGGAATGGGGAATTTTCAGAAATATATGTTCTGTCTGACCAGTTGTGGGATTCTGCAATAGTCTCCATCTGTTACAAAGAGTAACTTTTTGGATGAGTGGCATATGATATGTTTGTCTGTAAATACAAGATTCTGTAGTTAGTGTATGGTGGGAAATTTCATTTATCTAGAGATTTGTTAGCAATAGTCTTTTCTCTAGGCTCTGTGTTCTCTCTAGCCCTGGCCAGTTGGCTTTTTACAGTGCTTTTCATGGGTTCACTCCCATTGAGAGGGTTTCAAGTCCAATTAGATAGCTGTTGTCCATCCCCCCAGAAAACAGTGCCCCCACTGCACCAACAGAGGTAGTCTTCTGGGCAGCTCACTTTTTCTATCATATACTTTGGTTTGTGGTTTCCACGAGACTTATACATATCCTTTTATTATGGCAAGCTATACTGAAATGATGGCAGCATAGGACAGAGAGGAAAAATGGATAAAGAAGAGAGAAAACATCATCACAAGAAAATTACACATGGTCTGTCACTAAATTGTGAATTATCAATATCTGATTTATATTTTATGAAACAATAATTCAGTTACTTTGTTTTTCATGAATTATCAATATCTGATTTATATTTTATGAAACAATAATTCAGTTACTTTGTTTTTCATGAACTTATGTAATAATATAATTGGTTAAAGCACCATACTTGAAAAGATACACCATTCTCATAAGCTTCTAGAGTGGAAATCCATGAGTTAAGGGCATGAAACTATCTTACCATTCTCTGACCAGTAAGCAATTTTTTAAAAAATTATTGAACTTTTGTGCATTTCATACAGAACATCTCAATCAGTCATAATCATATTTTTATCCCCTTCCCTGAGGGCATCCTCCCTCAACCCCCCCACTGGAATTCATACATTCTACCATTTGGACTATTGTGCAAATTCATCTCTCTGGCTATTCCTCGGTGTAAGTTCATCCACTGAGCTCTAGTTAGCATGTCGAGAGTCCCTCCCTTAAAAAACAAACAAGCAAATAAACAAACAAGCAAACAACAAAAAACCAGTTCTTTCTCATCCCAAAATAATTAGCTGCCAAGATTTCTTCAGCAAAGATTGAGTTCTGCTGCCAATTCCCCAGTTCCATGCTGGGTTTTTGTCTGGTTGAGCTTGCATGGATCTTGTGCATGCTGACATAATTTCTGTAAATTTATTTGAGCAGGGTCCCAGGAAGTTGTAGGTTTCTGTTTCCATATGGTCACACATCACCTCCCTGGCTCTTACAATCTTTCTGCTCCCTCTTCCACAATGGTCCCTGAGTGAGTGAAGCTTAACAAAAGAAACATGTACATAGGAGACTCTGCAAACTCCTAATCTTGCTTTGTCCATTTATGACCTTTAGGGTTCTTGGCCCCCTGTTGCATGATGGAGCATCCTTAATGGGAGTTAAGAGATTAATTAGTGTCCACTTGTTCCATGTTGTTTGAGTCTTAGGTGTAGAGCTTGCTTTGTAGATGTGCTGCTTAGACTTGGTCAATTCACAAAGTCTGTGTTGACCAGTTCTGGTATGCTATAATAGTCTTCATCTGGTGCAAAAGAAGCTTCTTTGATGAGTAGTGTTTGGGATATTTGTAAATATAAGGTAACATATTTTGCACTAAGTAAGTAGTTATATTAGCCTAGGCATGTAACATCCTTGGGAAATTCTCTAAGATCTATGACCTCTCTAGCCATGTGTATTTGGCTATGTTTACAGTACTGCATATGAGTTTTCTGCCACTGACTGGGCTTTAAGTCCAATTAGTTCTCTCCTGACTGCCCACAAGATAAAAGTGCCTCTACTGCACTAATATTGTATGCTGTGCCAGATACTAATCTGAATATTTGGTCTTAAAGCTGGTGTTAGACCAACAATTGCTGTGCTCCCGTAGCAGTTTGTATAGCGCCCTCCAAAACTATGACAGCTAGCCTTCAGGGCATGTGGGTTCCAGGTCAATTCCAGCTCCTTTTTTCCAAATCCTGTCTCTTACTAGTCTTCTCTCTCAGGTTCCCTCTTTCCCTTTATCTCCCTGGTTCCTTTCCAGTTTCCTGGTTCCTATAGTTACATCAAGATATATACTCAGAAATGAGGAATAACATATGCCATTTGTTTTTCTGAGTCTGTGTTACTTCACTTAGCACGACAGCTTCTACGTCTACCCATTTCTGTGCAAATTTCATGATGTCATCTCTCTTTACCACTGAGAAGAACTTCATTGTATAAATGTACCACATTTTCATTATTCTCTTATCAGTTGAGGGGCACTTAGGTGGCTTCCATTACTTAGTTATTGTAAGTAACTTTTTATATTTATCTTCTTTGAGAATTAACTGTTTAAACCTAACAGTGAGTAAGATGGTGAGGGCCTTATCTCCCAAGACTGAAGCTGTCTTTCCCTGCTTTATAACTGCAGAGAACTCTGATAGTCTTTGGTAGGTGTTCCAGACCCATTCCAAGGATGGCAGCATCACTGGAAGAGGTCTGAGTCTCTCATACCATAATACAGGTCTCCATCTTTTGCCAGGAATAGTCATTATTTTTCTATTCAAGCTTTGACCAGTAAGTATAGGAGCCTTCATAATCTCAATACAGAACACCTCATATTGAGTACCAAGGAAAAGTCTTCCAGTAATGTTCATGTCCTGATCTTCAGCAGAAGGAATCATGTAAGACATACATTTTCTTGTGTGTGGGGTAGTTTAGCCAGTCTCATAGCTGAGTGGTTAATACAACTTTTGTGCCTTCCTCTGTGACGTTTAAATTTGGTAGCAAGAAACATGGGGGTCTGTTTGGAATTAGGTTTCACTATGATACATGTCTGCTGTTGGGTTAACCTGTAGATTTCATTATTTTCGCTCACAAGTTAGGAGTTATCTCACTCCACATTCCTTAGAATCAAGGGAAGGGCAATTCTTCCTTTTTGTCTTTTTCAATGTATCTTTGCTCATTATTATATTGAAGCCTGGTACTGTGTCCTCTCATCCCAAAGGTGCATAAAGATAGTTTGGTGCATTAAATTAATATGTGTTTAAATTTACTCAAGCATTATATTATGTTGCCTCAGGGGAAAAAATAAACTCAAACTTAAAAATAGATCAAAAGATTCCCAAGGAGATTTTTTTTTTTTTTACCTCTGGCTCAGGGTAGACTAACAAAACAAAAGTTTTAAAAAAGAATCTGGACAGGGGTTGGAGAGATAGCCTAGCAGTTGAGAGTGCCGACTGTTCTTGCAGAGGACTCGGGTTCAATCCCCAGCACCTACATGGCTGCTGAGAACCGTCTTTAAATCCAGTTCTAGGGGAATCCGATGCCCTTATCTGACCTCCGCGGCATTGCATGACATGGGTGCACAGACCTACATGCAGGGAGTACATTCATACACATAAAAAAAAAAAGAAGCTGGACAGATTATTTGATTTTAATATATTTTATCAATCTTGCAAGCAATGGCAATTTAAAGGCTTTCCCGTATTACAAATATTAATTGAACTTCATTGTGGTCTCTGTTGATCTTTGGAACTATTAGCATCCCTAACAACAACTAACTAAAATCTTTCTCTGCCTCCCTGCTTCATTGCACACCACACACACACACACACACACACACACACACACACACACATTTAAAATTCCAATTGCAAGCTAAATAAACAAAAAGCATTATTATCAGGTGGCACATGCCTTTAATCCCAGCATTTGGGAGGCAGAGGCAGGCCCATCTCTGTGAGTTGAAGGTGAGCTCCAGAGTGAGCTCCAGGCCAGCTGAGACTAAAGGGAGACCCTATCTCAAAAAGACCAAAATATGAGGAGATTTCACATGGCTTTCTTACTTTATATACTGCATTTCATAATATTTTGCTATTTTACACACATACCAATACCATTTCTTCATGGATAGATTTTACACAGAAATTTCACCCCCAGAATTAGGCAACTTTATCATATCTACAGTCATGTAAACATTGTCCTCGGAACACCTGGTTAAATGGAACTTTTTGTGCACACAGAAAATATGCAATCATTTCCAGCTGTAATCTCCATCACAGTTCTTCATCTCACACCCTCGGGTTGTTGAGGGCATAGCTCCTTAAGTTAACAAAAAACTGAAGTAAGGCAAGTTTCTTAGCTTCTACAACAGTCTACTATATCACCTTAATTTGAACCACAAAGAAACTGTGTTTCATATCCTATATTAAGATGTGTTAAGATAAAAATACCTGATTGGCATATGTTGAATTGTCAGTATATTTAATAGGTTTATTAACAATAATATTCATAACCTCTGAACCGTAGAGTTATATGTTATCACTCCAATATGATCAAGCAGAGAAAAGCTCATTAATCCTTTCTCTATTCAAATATTATAAAACTTTTATTAAAAATTTTTCCATTTATTCATTTTAATTCTAGCTCCACATAAAAAAATGGCAAATAGAATTCTCAGAAATTAAGTAAATGTTACAAAAGCTACATCTTTAAGAAAAGGGAACACAAGCACTGATTCACTGATGTCCTTTCTTTGTCCCTGTGTTGTACACCATATTATTTACAGTGCTTTTTTAAAGGATGCCCCCATCCATATTTCAGACTCAAGTCCAGAATCACACTGTAGCTATGGCAATGGAGGTGGCATTAAAAGAATGCATTTTCAACTAAAATCACGGGAAGTTCTTTGAGCCTTATTAGGATATTCAACACACCCAAACAGAGATTGTGGAAGGTTCCTGAAAATCACTTCAATGCCAGGAACAGTGAGAAAAGTCAGGACAGGAGATTCTAAAGACAAAAGGCAATATTGCAGACCTTGAAAAAGCTGGCAGAGCACTAAATTTTAGGATTTAACTTGTCTTTCAATTCTCTTTTTCAATTAAAGAAAGTAGGAGAGGAAGCTACATAAGGAAAAAAAAAATGAATTGATTTGCCAAAAGTGACTCTGACTTGGGAACATAAATGAAACGTCCAGACCACCAATGTCGCGCTCCATTCAGCTCATCACACTGGAATAGGTGAGCTGCTGTGTAACCCATCTTCCAGACATCCAGGGCTCATGCCTTGTGAAACAATTTTCATGGAATGAGCTTTTCCAGCAAACTCACTGGTGTAATAGCCTTTCCTTTTGATCTTTAATTCATTTATTTCACTTTCTCCTGAGTTGATTTAAAGTAGAACTTTAATACTTAGTTGCAAGTGCTTTGAGTTGACTGCTCATAGCCCAAATTTACATTCTCTTGAGCATCTGTCTGTGCCTTTTGAGGAGCATGAGTAAGTAGGAATGTAGACAAAATTTTATCAGTAGTGATATTAGAACTACAGAATTGATTGTGACTATAAATGCTTTATGATTCATTTTTAATACTACTAAAAGAAAGTCCTTTTGGCCTGTCTACAATTCTTACAGGCAGGTGCATATGCTCTGTGGATGCCACTGGTTTAGGCACTCCTCAAAGACATGAGATACAGCTTTTTTACTTTTTAGCCTTCCAATGTGAACTGAGGACAGCTGAGATACTCAGCTTGTGAACTAAGCAGCTAATGGAAATTCAGCCTCCTCAGAAGATGGACTAACATTGTTGGATTACCTTGGCAGTATCATGGAGGCCAGTGCAGGGGGATCAAGACAGGACGTGTGCTTACTGGACTTCATTTGGGGGCACAATATTAAAGCAGAAACATGTCAGTAAAGGTTTCCTTCTGCATAAGGTTTTTTTTTTTGTAGTGTAATGTCTTAATCATAGTCCACCATCAAATATTTTAGGAATATTTTTAATGTTTAGATAGTATATTAGCAGCATGCAATAATTATATCAAATATAATTATAAGCAGAGGCAGTCTATTGCAAGGACCTTTTTTGCTGCCAGTTATCATAGGCTGTTTAAAGTTAGAAAACTGAATAGAAACACTGAATACTGTAGAAATGCACTTTGCTCAGCAATACTTGAGTTGTTGCAATATTAGATTACCCATGTGGTTGTTACAGAAAATCCTTAACTGTAATTAATGGTTGTTGCCGCAATAGTACATTGCCTGTATTTCTACTTCTAGTAATGGGCTTTATGTGCTAGATTTCAATATCCTTGAGCTTGGAAAATTGCACAAGTCTTTTTAAAAAGAAACATGGTTCACTTGCACAAAACTGAACAGATTTGAGAGGTCATTAATGCCCTTGAAGTGGTTTTTATGGGTGTGAAACAAATGGTGAGAATTTGAATTGTTCCCTTAATTATAGTATTGAAATTAAGTCTACTTAATCTATCAAATCATGTTCATGCCCTGATTTTATATACTTGAATCTATCAATAAACATAAAAAAGAGAAAGTCCTAAAAATAAGCATGCTTATCAAATTAAAGTTATATCCCAAATGGGCATTGACAGATATTGTATATTTAAAAGTGAAACCTATGTTGTTGATCTGATTATAGATTTATGCTATCATTAAGATTCACCATATTCCAGAGCCAGCCATGGTAGTAAACACTTGTTACCCACACATTTAAAGACTGGAAGCAGAAGGTGGCCAGGAAGTAAAGGCCACCCAAGAAGTAAAGGCCACCCAGGAAGTAAAGGCCACCCAGGAAGTAAAGGCCACCCAGGAAGTAAAGGCCACCCAGGAAGTAAAGTCCACCCTTGGCTATGCAGTGAATTTCTGTCTCAGAAGAAAACAAAATGATTAACCTAATCCTCCTCATTATAATTTTTCTTTTGTATTATATGAATCCATTTCAGAAGAGTTATAACAAATGTAATATTAAAATTAATTATGTACCTAAGTACAGATTTTATAACATATATCATATGTGACGATCCCCAGCACCCACATGGTGGCTAAGAACCGTCTGTAACTCCAGTTCCAGGAGAACTCCAGCTCCAGGGGAGTCTGACACCCTCTTCTGACCTCCGCGGCATTGCACGACACGGGTGCACAAACCTACATGCAGACAGTACATTCATACACATACAAAAATAAATTTAAAAAAATGCTAATGTTCCCTATAAGCTCCAAGTATTTGGACATTTTGTCTGCAGTAGGTAGTGCTATTTTGGAAGGTTTCAGGAGGTGTGCCCTTACTGGAGGAAGTGCATTTTGAGAGTTCTTCAGCCTTGCCTGATTCCCAGTCTCTCTCTACTGCTGTGTCTACTTGAACATGTAATTGCTTGGCATTCTGAGCTGGCTGACTGCCACTGTGCCTCCCCCACAATTGGACTCATCCCTGGAAAAATAACCTTAAGTAAACTCTGTCTTCTATAAGTTTCTTTGTTCCTGATGTTTATCACAACAACCAAAAAGTAACTAATATTTAATATAAATAGGTATTTTTAGAAAAAAGAATTTTAAAAATTACTGTAAATTAAGAATTTTCATAATCACTCCATTGAAGATTTTGTTGAATCTTTTCTGTTTAACATATTTGCCTGTTACTTTTACATGAATTAATAACTACTGCCTCATTTGAATATGATTTTCCAAAACTAAGGGGGTTTATATTTTTTCTTTTAGACAATGTCTTCCTATAGCCCCAGCTGGCCTAGAACACTCTAGGGAGACTAGGCTGGCCTTGATCTCACAGAGATCTTCCTGCCTCTGCCTACCAAGTAGAATTAAAAGCTGGCATTAAAAGCAGGCAACAATATGCCCCAGGTGGATTTACTTATTTTTAGTTAATATGTATAAGAGTTTTTCCTTTATGTGTGCTAGTGCACCTGGGTCATTCAGTGGCTGTGAGGGCCAGAAGAAGGAGTAATATCCCCTGGAAGTAGAGTTAGAGATGGTTATTATGCACCATGTAGGTGCTGGGAATTGAACCTAGGTCCTCTGCAAGAGTAGCCAGTGGTCTTAATTGCCCCTCAATATAATTTTTGACCAGAATAAACTTCAAAATTTATCTATAATGTCATTTTGTCATGACTCATATAGATCGATTTAATAGGAAAATAATAATAGTTCTCGTACTCAATTACTGTTAGCTGAGAATTCTAGCTTAATATAATAGGACTCAACTTCTCTTTGCCAGAAATGGTTCTATTGACATATACATAGTTCAGAATTAAAAACATTGTGTATGTTACTATGAACCCTAAAACTTATCAAATCACCATGCCTTTTAATCACATTGATCCAATATCTTTTTCCATGATAGCACCCTCTTTCTAGCCATAACTGTGGAGCAGAAACTTTTATAGTACATGTCATTTTGGTCAAAATGGTCAACATATTTTATCATTTTTTGCTTTCTGATATACTACTTTTCTATGCATTATTTTCAAGCCAGTGCATGACCTCATGAGAATGAATTTGCTGTTTCTACCTTCATGACCATCAATCTTGACTCAAAGCTTCCTTCAAAGATATTCTTAGAGTATAACTTGCAAACATTTCAAGTGTCCAGATGTCCATGTATCTGAATTTTGTGCCCTCCATCAATACTGTACCCACTTTTGTTTCTTAAGTTTCCAATTTTGGAGCTTGAGGTCCTCAGTATTGCTGGAGCACAATTATATCCAAGTCTCTGAGTCTAAAAAAAAATTATAATTAAGTTTCCAGATTGTACTTTCAGTTGATGTTACAACTGACTTCACTCTCACTGTCTTTGATGATTTCATTTTCACTTAGACTATTCCATCACTTTTGATATATTTTCAATGAAGGTCCAGAACTTTGTCCACTTATGGGTTTATTCTAATTGTCTTGTTCTCTAGACTAACCTTGAAGCATGTGACATACACATGTAGCTATTGAAAGTAAACTATCATCGGGGCTGGAGAGATGGCTCA
This sequence comes from Rhizomys pruinosus, assembly GCA_009823505.1. Lineage (NCBI taxonomy): Eukaryota > Metazoa > Chordata > Mammalia > Rodentia > Spalacidae > Rhizomys > Rhizomys pruinosus. The sequence continues at coordinate 554,845 of VZQC01002594.1, read as the reverse complement.
GTGGTTGAGAGCACTTACTGCTCTTGCAGAGGACCCGGGTTCGATCCTCAGCACCCACATGGTGGTTGAGAGCCATCTGTAACTCCAATTCCAGGAAAACTCCAGTTCCAGGGGAATCTGACGCCCTCTTCTGACCTCTGAGGCATTGCACGACACAGGTGCACAAACCTACATGCAGACAGTACATTTATACACATACAAAAAGAAAGTAAACTATCATCATAATATAAATCTCAATAGGCAATTCAAAGCCTAACAGAGCTTCATAGTCTTACTATTGTTTAAATATAACTCATGCTTCTTAATAAGACAAGCTTATTTATTAGATTGTAGTCCTCAATAATTCTGGGTTTGTCTTTATTTTAGGGTATTTTCACCTGAAAGTATATATATATATATATATATATATATATATATATATATATGACAGATAGATGGATAAGATCTTTTTTCCTGTATAGAATCAAACAATCTGATTAGTGAGGTTTTTAAAAAGTAGGAACATTTTATATAGATAGATAGATAGGAGAGATAGGGTAGATAGATCTTATGTATCCCTATATATATATATATATATATATGTACATATAATGTAGATGATAGAGATATATTATAGATAAATAGATGGCAAATATACGATAGAAAGATATTTGATAGATAAATAATAGATGATGATAGATAGATAGATAGATAGATAGATAGATGTCATAAACTGGTTGAGGAGCACACATATTACAAAGAAAATTTATTTACGGCTAAATAATCATGAAAGTTATACACAGGCAGAAATATTCTACCTGAAGCATCCAAACCACTCTTTAGCCCTGTTTACTGAATAACTTGGTACCATAGTTTAGCTAAGCTGCCATAGCACTGGTCATTATATCTCTATGTATTCCTTGCATAAATTCAATTTAAAATGTCATTTAAGAAAATTTGACAGATTTTATGTGTGTCCAAGGTTAACTGAAACAATAAAGTCATTCAGATTTAAAAGTTACCTTGTATCTAACTGAACTGTCAAAACTAGACATTCCTGAACAAACAAACAAAAAAATTGGTTAGAGTATAAAACATGCAAAATTAGCTCCAGGACATTTAAAGCAAAACTATTAATTATAATACTTTGAAGGAGAAATTTTTGTAGATAAAATCTTTTATTTTATGAACTTCTTATAATAAAAATACTACAAATATAAATAGTGGAGATTGCCCTTGGGTTTCCAGTTGAGACAATTTTATTAGGAAGGTTTCTATTACAATTTTTCTACTTTTCATATTATGTCAGTTATTTTATATCTAGTGTAATTTGTACTAGATTTCCCACAAACTCTGTTTTTATAGCTTTCTTGTTGATTGTTAGAATGCTGTATGACACCATCTTGATTTATTAAGTAATTTGACAGAAAGCCACACAGTTTTGCTTTCAGCTAATAAATAACTGAAAACTAGCTAGAGATATTATGACTCACTACCCTAAATTATGTTTTCCAGAGGCAATAGCTAGAAGACTTCATAATTTGATATCAGAGTTTTCTTTTTGGAACACATGATGTCGTCCAATGTGTTTACCATGGGCTTAGCACAAAGACCATTAGTTTCCTTATGTGGCCTTTCAGAAGAGTGAAAGAAATGAAGACAGAATCTAAGGTCACCTTGATTGTCTTGAAGCCATGTTATATGACTGTAACATTATTAGTCCTGCATGCATTTATATCATTTAAGAAAGTGAATGTTGCTCAAGACTTTTTACCACTGGGTTCATTTCTCCCCTCACTTGTACAATGAGATGATTGGAATATCTATCATGTTTACAATTTCTTAAATTTATTTCATCTTTCACATACTTGTGAATCATTCACTTTTGATTGGTAAAAGTTTACACCAAAATAAAATTTCCAATCTCTTTATTTATATAAATGCAAATATCACATGGTACTTCAAATGCTAAGGCTTTTAAATGACACTTATTTTGATTCTGAGAGCATAAACAATACTCTGGATTTAGTTGCATGTCATTCAAGAGTAATAGAAAAATTCTAGTAGCTTTAACTAATGAAGGACGAAATACCAATGTTTAACACAATGGCAGTTTTCTTGTTGCACAACAGTAGAAATGATCCTTCCAGCCCAACAGGCAGTGTTTCCACATAAGGGATTTTTAAACACAGCTTTAAATTCAAGGCCTTCCGAACCTGACTGCTGAGGCAGTGAGTGGAAAAGAGATAACAGACAAGAAATATCTGGTTCAACAGTTATATACATAATTCACATATAATCCATGTATTGGAATCAAACATTAAGCCAAATGGAATTGTCTATGAAGCGGAAATCCACATTCTATAATAAACTTTAGTGCCATATTGGATGTAGATTTTTCTCATGCAGTTACAATTATAATTCCACTTGGAACCACCCATTATTTTGTTTTCTACTATATTATAGAATAAGAGGATGGTAATTTAAACTATTTTGAAAATGTCTGGCTCTGTAGACAAATCTATATATGTAATATAAAAGCAATAAATATTTCTTAAGCACTTTGTAAGACCAAATACTTAGATGTCAGTATATAATGTGAAGTAACCACAGGATCCAGGAAAATAAAAATGAACCTTGGGGTGAAGGGGATGAAGGAATTTGAGGTAGAGGGATAGTAGGAGACCAGTTTTATCAAAGTAGAAATGGGTAAAATGGAGTATTTGAGGAGGGAGGAGAGAAGATTATACAGCAGGAGTGAGAGGTGAGATAATTGACACTAAGATGCTATGAAAAAGCAGAGGAAAATATGTTAGTTCAAAGTCCTTCTGAAATAGAGAGAGAGAGAGAGAGAGAGAGAGAGAGAGAAAAGAGAACATTATATAGAGATATTATGTATATATGTATACTGATATATGTATATGTATATATATATATATATATACATATACATATATATGTGTATGTGTGTGTGTGTGTGTGTGTGTGTGTAACCCACATAACTGAAAGCTATATAACCAAAAACAGTGCCAAGGAGGAGAAACCTTCCTCAACATGAAACCCAAAACTCTGGAGGCAATAAAAGAAAAACTTGGCAGCAGACTAAAGACATAGGCGTAGGAAAAGACTTCCTAAATCAGACAGCAGCTGCACAAGAAATAAGATCGATAATTGACAAATGGGACCTCACCAAAAGAAACAATAAAGGAAGTGAAGAGAAAACCCACAGAGTGGGAGGAAACCTTTACACAGATACATCTGACAAAGCGTTGATTTCCAGAGTATACAAACTTCTCAAAAAACAAAGAAGAAAGAAAATGAACCACTCAAGAGATGGAGCAAAGAACTGAATAGAGACTTCACAGAGGAGGAATTAGAGATGGCTGAGAAACATCTCAAAAAATGTTCAACATCACTAATAATTAGAGAAATGCAAATTAAAACCACTTTAAGATATCATCTCACTCCGATAAGACTGGCTAGGATCAAGAAAAGAAATGATGCCAAGTGCTGGAGAGGTTGTGGGGAAAGGGGAACACTCTTCCATTGCTGGTGGAAATGTAAACTTGTACAGTCACTATGGAAAGTAGTGTGGAGATCCCTTGGAAAACTCAAAATGAGCTTGCCATTTGACCCAGCCATAGCACTCCTGGATATATATCCACAAGACTCATCTTACTGCAGAAATACATGCACAGCTATATATATTGCAGCTCTGTTCACAATAGCAAAAAGCTGGAACCAACCCAAATGTCCCTCAACTAACGAGTGGGTAGAGAAAATGTGGTACATGTACACAATGGAGTTCTATGCAGCAGTAAAGAAAGATAACATCATGAACTTTGCAGGTAAATGAATGGAACTAGAAGATACTATGTTAAGTGAAGTAACACAGTCACAGAAAGACTAAAGACGAATGCTATCCTTCATCTGTGGATGCTAGTGCCAATAACCCAGTTGTAAAACTTCTTGTGGGGAGGGATGCATATTGGAAAGAACAACAAGAGAAAGACTGCATCAAAAACTGACTGAAATGGTGAAACTGGAGGGGTGGGAGTGATGGGAGAGGTGGGAAAAGGACACGGGTCTATATTCAATTAATGTATATTTAATCGATGTGAGTTTAATGAGCATCCAATTTTGCCCAAACTCTATCTACAAACTACATGGTATTTTAGGACTCAGTAAAAGTAAAAATATCTATATTAAACAACATCAGTTTAAAGGTTTTAATAAAAATGGTAATACTTCTAAGTTAATTGGAAATATAAATTGTTGTCCACATTTGTTCTACTCAAAATCTGTGTATGGGGTGAAGAGATGGCCTAGCGGTTAAGAGCACCGACTGCTCTTGCAGAGGACCCGGGTTCAATCCCCAGCACCCACATGGCGGCTGAGAACAGTCTTTGACTCCAGTTCCAGTGGAATCCAACACCCTCTTCTGACCTCCACGGCATCACACGACATGGGTGCACAAACCTACATGCAGACAGTACATTCATACACATAAATACATAAATAAAATTAAAAAATCTGTATAACAATAACCTTGGGATTAACATATACAAATGTTCTCTATAATTTCTGTGTTATACAGTATCATCTTGTAGCATTCTCTTTTTCCTGTAGGATAATTTAATTTAAGGAATTAAGCTCGCTTCCTAAATTAACAACATATGGTCACCCAAAACAGTTTGGATAAATTTACTGAAATTTACACCTTGATTCCTGACTATAGGAATGTGTACTACAACTGCCTTTTGGGGACTCATGGGTCAAAAAATAAAAACCTAAAATTTAAAAAAAGGGGTGGATACAGTTATATATTAAAACTTTTTGTCAAATTTTCAATTTAAATCTTAAAACTAACTATGGGAAAAGATTTATATGTTCCCACAGGTCAAAATGTCACCAACTTAATGACTGAGAAAGAAAAGATACAGCTTTGCATTGTTCAGGATGTACCAAGAAATATTAGCAGAGAAATTGGCCCATCTAAGCATTAAAATAAAGAAAAGCCTCAGACTGCAACAGACATCAAATATAACAGCTGTTTATAATGAGTCCTAATGAACCTTACCTTCTAGGGGCCGCAAAGTCTGAATATGAGAGACCTTCTTACCTCCTTTTCATAGAACAAAGAAATACACGATGACAATGAAGTCATTCTCTAACCATAATTTAGAGCCAACTGGTATAGAGGTAATCTCTTACAAAACCGGTATAACTGCTTTCTTTCTTTAACTGACTAATAGACGTGGGAAATGTGAAAAGGATTATTCTCTATTCAGAGCCGAATATAATACTAAAGTCTTTTCAAGCTGTGCATTTAAGCAAAATATATTAATACAGGAGAGCTCTGATATCAGCAATGGAATGTTTTGTAAAGGAGATGTTGGCCAGGGGATTCAAGCCCCAAAAAGGTAAAGGTTTCTTGCCTGTAAACTGGGATGCCTTCAAGAGCAGAGGTGGTAAGGCCCTACTATCAAAGACCTGATGCAAGCATGGAAAAGATGTATTGAGACCGCACTTGCAAGTGTACAGTTGGTCTCTGGAATGCCAGAGAGTGTTACCAAAGGCCACTAAACCAATAAAGCAAAGATTGGTCTCCTTGAGTCAAGCAAGCCTCCTTTGTCAGCATCAGCTACATCTCACCTGCCTAGAAATACTGTGCAGCAGTGGCAGCCACATGTCTGTATACCCCAAATCTAATTGGCTATTAGCTCTCTCCTTGGAGGAATAATTCATGTCTGATGCCATGAGCTTACATCGTCTAGTGGTTAGGAGAAGTTATAAGCCACAGTAAGACCTTGTCATCTTTTACAGAAAAAATATAATTCATGGATTAGCATACCATCCAAACATCTGTGTCTATACCAAAGTAACCTACCATAATAATCAGTACTGTTTAAATACCTATATATCTAATTGCTTGTGCTTCATTAGTAGGATTGAAAGGTTATTCCTGGACAAACTGTCAACCCATGAAAGGAAACAGCCAGAACTAATCAGAGTCCAAAACGACATCTCCAGAGAAAGTAGACTGTTTTGCTTCTCGTCCACCAGTACCCCTTTTCTAAGCCTAGGGAACAATCTGCAGAAGAGGGGGCATGGTAGAATGTAAGGGTTGTGATTGAGGTGAATGGTGAAACTACAGCAACATAGTCTGGACACTTATTTGATCAACATGATTGTACATATAAGCCCCACCAGCTGGATGGCGGGAGACATGGGCTGTGTGGGTTTGGGCATAGCTGCTTGCAAATTTGTTTTACATGAAGGATGCTTGTATTCATAACTTATTACTTTTTTAACATAAGTTAAAAAAATAGAAAAAAAATCATCTGGAAACTTACTACTGTAGAAGCTTCTATATATTTTTTTTTTTTTTTGTCTTTTCGAGACAGGGTCTCCCTGTAGCCCCAGCTGTACTGGAACTTGCTCTGTAGACCAGGCTGGCCTTTAACTCACAAAGATCCACCTGACTCTGCCTCCCAGGGGCTAGGATTAAAGGTGTGTGCCACAATGCCCAGCTACTGTAGAAGCTTCTTAAACTAGGTTCGTATTTGTATATAAAAAGTTTAATTGTAGTTACCTTATAATTAGGAATTACAATGCCTGAATAAGATACCATAATGATACCAAATTAAAAGGAGACTACCAGGAATGGATTCTCTCTTTTGGATTTGTTGACCAGAGGGTTCCCATAGATTATTAAACCATACTGGTTATTTCCATTACTCTTGGTTACCCAACATAACTTGATCATAAGACTATTTTGCTTAAGACACTGTATGTGTGAATTTCAGAATAAACATGGAAAAATCAAGTTACCTTAATCTCAAAGTTTCATCTCTACTGACTAGCTTTCATAGTACTCAATGACACTATGCATGCTACCAGAAAAAATAATCATCAATTCTTCACATCTGTGATCCCTGCAATGTACAATAATGACTACCCTGACAGTATATGCCTATTAGTACAATAGTGGCACAAATGTTATTGGAGTAAACATTCACCTTCTGCTTGGACTGAGAACCAGCTTCACAAGATGGAGCCCATATATGGTACTGTTATCAAGGCCAAGAACCTGTGGCTATAACAAGACACAGGATGTAGAGGAGAACCTACTGCTATTATTCTCCTAAATGGATATAACATTAGACTGAATCTTCATGATTTATACTTATAGAGTAGTGCATCTCTCAACTCACGGGTGTGAGTTGAGAGATGCACTACTCTATAAGTATGGCGGGGCTTCGCTTCTTCTTATAGAAAATGACAATTATATTGAGACCCACAACTGGTTAGCTTGCTGAGAACAAGACTGACTGCAGAGTCCTCAGCCCTAAATGGGACTCTTATACCCTCTCTTCCCAAGACTTAGTAATCGTTATGGAAGGAGGGAAAGAAAGATTGTAAGAGCCAGAAAGGTTGGATGAATTCAAGGTAACTGTGCTCTCTAGGTGCAACAAATCAGTTCCACACATGAACCTCCAGCATTGTGATATCATGCACAAGACCTGTGCAAGTCCTGCCTGACAGAATCCCAGCACGAAACCCCTATCCCAACTGAGGAACTGTGTTGTCAGTTGATAACTGCTGGGAAACAGAGTCAATTTTCCTTAAGTGCATGGTGCTGGTCTGGTTGACCCTGCTCTAGGGGGTGGGCCTACAGTCAAGATTGTTTGAAGAACACAAATTAGACTCAATAGGCCTTAAAAATATAACAGAGGCTATAAAATGAAGTGCAATAGGAAGGTGGAAGTGGATCTGAGAGAAGGTAAGAGAGGGATTCTGAATGTGATCAAAATTGATTGCATGGAATTCTGAAAGAATCAATGGAACCTCCACATCTGAGCCTCATGGAACACAGTAGAACAAGGAGTAGAGAAAATACTAATGTATTTCCAATCTCTCATCAGCAAGCTCCCTTCATGCAACAGAGGGAAATGAACAAGAAAGACTACGATTGTCAAAGTATAGAGAATAGTCTGCAGTGTGGGGTTCCTGGACAGGACTCATGTTAAAGATCATCCACCCAGAGCTCAGGGAGAATTACAGAAGAGGTAGTGGAGCAAGAGGAAGAGGTACATGACTACAGGGAAGAGAATCCTACAGGCCCCTGGGAACTTGCTCATAGGAATTTACAGCTATGGTGTCAGCATGCACAAGACCCATGAAAACTCAATCAGGCAAAAACCCAGCATAGAAGTGAGGAAATGGACAGCAGGCCCCCAACATAGCCAAAGAACTATAGGGAGATGATCGCTGCTGGGTGAGGGAAAGTTGAAAGTATTTAAGGGAGAGATTCTAGAATGTTTGATTAGACACCAGTTGATGAGACTGTACTAAGGGACATCTGGGTGCACAAACATGACTCCTTAAGTCTTAGTATAAATGACATAATGTATGAAACTTGATGAGTAAAGGGACTAAATGAAAGTGAAGATGTGGGAGGGGGTGTAAAGATAATTAAGTTGTTTTGTGTGAAATGCACAGAAATTCAACAAATTCAAGAAAAATACATTAAAAATAAGAAAGTATTCTTACAGCTAAAATATTATTTAAACAAAAGAAATAACATATTTTAGCTATTTCATGTTATAGCTACACAAAATACCCTAAATTAGGAGCACAATTATCAAGAGGCATTATATAGAATGTATACATCCTGAATTAATAAGCTCAAAAATGCATAAATGGCAACCAATAATTGTAAATTTTGAGAAGGAAGTATTTTATGACATAGGTGAAATTCCAGTGCAATATTCACAGAGAAAAACAATTCACAGACTGAAAATTTAAAGAAAATATTTCATGAAAAGAATTATTTATTATTCAAGGGCATGCTTTTTTAAGAAAGTTGTGAGACAATTTTTAGTGTTTTATGATGCATATGGGTGTCAGATAGAGGCAAAGAAGACTTAGAATTTAAAAGAATTCACATTAGGGGGATTAGTTTAAAGTACTCTTTAAAGACGTGAACCAAATTTCTTAGTTGAAGTAGTACATTGTAATTCTAACCATAATAAAATTAATTTGAAACTTTGAACCTTCACTGTATCAGCTATTAATTTGTAAAATTGTATTTCACACATACTATGATATGATAGGTTGACCTAAAATTTATTAACTTGCTATGTGAAATTTTTGTCTTTCCTCATCCTTTACCCTTATAGAAACCTTTACCAATATTTGTTTCTAAGGCTCTTCTTGGCTTCCAGGTTTTCTTTTAAAATTCTCACTGTTCACCATTCTTTTCTCGTTTTCTTACTAATGTGCAGCCTATTTTCTCTCAACAACAAACAGGATTATTTTCTGCATTTGTTTTACAGGTGTTATGACAGATAATGCAGTTAAATGCAAAGCGTGAAGTGCAGGTACTTGGCCAATTCCTTAGTCAAGGTCTTTGTGTTTCATAAATGAAGTGTTACTCTTGTAATAGGAAGTCCTGTCCATTCACAATCAGAGGTACAAAGTGAGGAATATCTGCAGATCATTTGTTTCTGCTATGCCACTAAAGGATTAAGCTGGGACTGTACCTTCAAACACCCATCAAAGGGTTTTTCTAAGCATTTAGAAGTAATATTTTTCATTAAATACTTAACATACTGACTTTATAATATATTAACGACTATATCCCTCCTGTGTTGTCTTCTTCCATAGAAACAGACCCATTTTCTGCAGTTAGACATAGTGTTAATCATTCTTTACATATTAAAAGACACGTTTCTGGAACATTAAATTATAGGGTAAACTATATTAGTTCTCTTAGGAAGATAACTGTTTTTCTTATGCCCAGCATCTAAAATGAAAAGAAAGAAAATTACGTGCTTTATGCAAGTTTTCCACAAAATTTTCAGTGAATTTTGTCCTTAAAAAGTGAGCTCAAAAAATTATTTGACCTAAATCTCATAGTGATTTGCTGCCAATTTCTTCCATGCTAACCTAGAGGAAGGCCGAATGTGTGCAGAATAAATTACCTGTCCAGTCACAGTCTTTCTGTCTAGGACTGAGGTACAACATTATTTATGTTATAGTGGCATAGTCTCCATCAAAGATTTAACAAATTCATCTCCTTTCCTATTCCCAGACCTAGATGTCAGGTTATTCCTTCATCACATCATCGACATCACTTTGATGTAAAAGTTTATTTTTTATAACCCTTTCATTATTTTTTCATTGTTTTCCTTGCTTACTTTTATATTCATAAAAGCAAACTCAAAAATATTGTTTGTTTCCATTCTGTGAATGTAAGCCACATAACACATGTACTTGGATTTCTAATAAATTTCACATACACCTGCAAAGTCATATACAAGAGTTGTCATTGCTTTCCTTTTATCAAAATAATTATTTGGTCTTTGTTGAGGATTCTGTTAATTTGCAACACTGCCTAATACTCAGCCAGGAATCGTATTTCATATTTATCACCATCACCACAATCATTTAAATCAGACCTTACAGACCTTGTTAAACCTCAACTCCCATTTTCTTCATTTTTCTTTTTTATTTTTATTTATTTATATTTTTTGGTATTTTTGAGACAGGGTCTCCCTTTAAGTCCCAGCTGGCCTGTAACTCACTCTGTTCAAGCTGGCCTTGAACTCAGGAGTGCTAGGATTAAAGGTGTGCAGCACCACGTCCTTTTCTCTTCATTTTTCTACACCCATTTAGATTCAGCCTCTTAACATCCCTCAAATAGACCATAGTTATGAAACTCTCCAGTAGTTCTTAATACTGTCAACCCTTCCCATTGTTCATAACTTTAGCTTGGACTCTTCTGCCCTCAGAGATATTCACATACCACTTTCTGGTCACATTGGCTACCAGATAGATTTCAAATAGCCTCTGGCATTCTGCCCCAATTCTGCTGACTTCTGCCAAAGACCACCACTCTCATTCTCAGTAATGTCTCTAAAATTGAACTATATTCTCCTTGTGTGTGTGTGTGTGTGTGTGTGTGTGCGTGTGTGTGTGTATGAATGTATTGTCTGCATGTAGGATTGTGCACCTGTGTCGTGCAATGCCACGGAGGTCAGAAGAGGGTGTCGGATTCCCCTGGAACTGGAGGTAAAGACGGTTCTTAGCCGCCATGTGGGTGCTGGGGATCGAACCCAGGTCCTCTGCAAGAACAGTCAGAGCTCTTAACTGCTAGGCCATCTCTCCAGCCCCTGAACTATGTTCTCATCCCTCAATAAACTGATCTTTTTGTGTTATGCACCCACATGTGCTTCCTCCTGGAGTCCATGAACTCCTTGTTGGTTTATAAACTCCTTTGCATAGTGACAGAATTTATCCTGGCTCTTTCTAGGTGCAGTGCCTGATATTCTCTCCCGAAATTAAATTCCTGTGTTTCATATATTTATAGCATATATAACATTGACTTATAATATTTCCATATAGGTATGTTTGATCATTTTGTGCAAAGGTTTTATATTAGTTGATTTTAATTTTATTTCTAATATTTTGCATTTCATGTGATGCCCACAGATGAATCCATTGGAACTGGATTAAGGGTGGGTTGTTAGCTGCCATGTGGGTGGGTGTTGGAAATGGAAACCTGTCCTGTGGAGGAACAGCCACTGCTCTTCAGTGCTAAGCAGTATTTCTTGTACAGAATGTGATGTTTTTTAGCACAGAGTGTGATACGTAAAAATGCCAAAATGCCCTTACCCTTACCCTTATCCATTTCATTTTGGTAAATTACTTTAGCAGAACTTGTGTCTTTACAGAAGAGGCATAGATTTTCTTTCATATCACATGAAAAAGTAAGTCAACACACTGAGCATAAAAAACATGATATGATACTTACCTGGCAGGGGAGATACCATGATCATGAAGGTGGTTTTCCCAGCATGAGGTTCCTCCATTGCACTTGGGATGTGCTGACCCCTGCAATTTCCCCAAATGCAGGAAACGCGACTGCATAATTTGTGGTAGTGGGGGACTGTGTTCCTGCTCTCCCCTGTAAAAAAAAAAAACAAAAAACCAAATCATGATATGTGGTTCTTATCCTAAATAAGCTGCATAGTCACATGAGCATGCATATATCTATATATCTATATATCTATATATCTATATATCTATATATCTATATATCTATATATCTATATATCTATCTATCTATATATCCTCTCACAGGCTGTCATAAATAAAATTAACTTAAAAATTTGAGATTTATGTTTAGGTATTTTCTATTTTGATTATTGTCACAGAAATTTTAGGGAAGCAATCTCTTTGTATATGTTTTAAGACCATGGACTCATCAGTATGACTTCCTTGTTTAAGCCCAATTCAGGTACTCAGTATTCATACATTCTTTTTAATCACTGCCCCTCTACCACAGTTTACTCTATAAAACATTGCAAATGGAATGAAATGAAACAGTAGTTGAGTGTTCTTAACTTGGGAGTACTACACCATGTACTTCAAGATGGTTGCAAACTACCAAACATCCTGCTGCAGTCCTACAATTTGAGATAAGAAATCTTGACCACCATATATCCAGGTTCCTTGAGATAATTAAGATCCCAAAATTAGGAATCCATGAGAAATCAAAGGGTCTATATCCTCATGTGACTGTGTTGTAAATTCTCTATCTTACAGGAACTGCAGAGCGGCTCTGGCTGAGATCGAATGTCTGTGGGCTTATGTAACATACACTGCACCTCTGTTCTCGCTTTCCTGTGAATTCCTCCACCTAGAGTCACTTTGGAGATCTCCTTTGGTTGAATATGTCAGATTCAAATCCCTGACTTCACAGAGATTCTTTGAAGACACATTTATTAAAGGAGCCATTGCATTTATAAAGATGATAAATTAGCAGAAAGACATTTTTAGTAGAATTCATTATGTGGCCAATGTTCCTTTCATGATGGAACATTTTCAGTGTTTTTAAAGACACCACCTTTTAAGCTGGCTCATTCCACCTGTCTGCCCATCTGGGAGAAAAAAGCCTATAATAAGAATTAAAGGTTAATTAGAATTATGGAAGACTTAAGATATGGTCAAGCCTCTATTGGAAAGCTAAATCAAGCACTCACTCTGTGTCATGTACTCAAAACAATGTAACTATTTGGAAATGCAATTATGTAGTGTAAGGCAAATTATAGAGACTACATGAGACTTTTTTATTCATTGCCTTTTAAAATTATATAAAATAATTACCTTGCAAATTTTAACTAATAGTTCCTTTAAAGTTTATTTACTATTAGTATATTTCCTCATCAACATGCACATTTGAAGTAATGTATATATATATATATATATGTGTATATATATATACATATATGTATATATATATATATAGTGAAAATGTTAAATCTTTTTTTTTAATTTTAAAAAATATTTTTAAATATATAATATTTATAATATAAAATATTTTTATTGTTATTAAATAATTTATAATATAAGAATATTTTTATTGTTATTAAACTCTTTCCATTCATCATGTATCATTTTTCAATCGAATTTAGAGTCACTTCCCTTTCCATGCCCCCCACCCCACCTGAGTCCCTGCACTCTGCCATACATGTCTTGCATCTTTTTCTGAGAAGAAGAGACTAGTTTTTTTTTTTAAGTTAATTTTTTATTGAGTGCATTTTTGTCACACCTGTCTGGACTTAACGAGTTTCTTCTAAGCCACTTTTAAAATAGAAGTTTCTACAACTGAAGACAATTGTTTTGCTATGGTTGGAACCAAACCAAAATAAAGATGAGCATGATGGGATACACTTGTAATCCTAGCAGCAAGGACGTGGAAACGGCAACATTAGGAGTCCAAAGTCAGCCTAAACTATACAGTGAGACCCTATTTCGGGGCCGGAGGGTAAAATAGAAGGAAAGAGAGGAGAGACACATCTGGTTAGTTCTAACAATTGACTTGACATAATCAAGAATCATCTGTGAGCCTTGTATTAATGAGGACTGGTCTACATCATTGCATCCTGTTGGCATGTGGGTGTCTCTGTGGATGATTGTCTTGATTATTATTTGAGGTGATAAAATCATCCTGTATGAGGGCAACACTATTCATGGACCCTGCCTTGAACCGTGTGAGTGAAGAAAGCTAGCAGAGTATAAGCACAAGCAAGGGAGGAAGAATCTATGCCTCACTCTGCTCTTGACTGGAGGCGATACTTTAAGCTCCTGCCTAGATGTACGAACAGTAATTGACTGGAACCTGGAACTCTGGGCCCAATAAACCCTTTCTTCCCCATGTTGCTTTTGGTCAGGATATTTTATCACATCAACAGAAATAAAACCAAAACAGAGAGAGAATAATTGAGTTAGAGATGTTTATTTCCTATCAGTGAAGAAATAGACAAATTAAGAAATAGATTTTTATGGCTGCTTCAGAAGATTGAAACTAGTTTTTTGTGAACATTAATTGAAATTCTGAAGTTAATTTTAAATACCTAGCATAGTTTTTGCTATAAAGCTATTTTCTTTCAAATCAATTTAATGCAATTAAATTTTTTGGACAGAAGATATCCCTTGAGTAACCTTATAATTATTTTGATTAAAACTGTCTTGTTAACTTTGGTCCATCATTTGAGCCTGTCAAGATCTTGGAACATAATTCTGTCATAACGCCTCTGAAATTCATATAACACATATTATTTGAGCTTGCCCTGAATATTCTATTGTAAAGCATTAATAAAAAAACACAATGCATTCTGTGATTTTCTACCATATCAAAATGGACATAGCTCCCTTATCAATATCTGATGATAGTCAGTTCATCAACTGTCTACCTAACTGCACAAATATCAATCAAAGTTAAATGTGGAGATGAGCAAGTCTCTTCTCATTTGGAGAAATAGTGAACTTGAATATTTTAATCACTTGAATAAATAGAAAACTACCTCACAAATATTGAGCCTAAGTAGAAGGTATGTTTGGAATTTGGTATACTAGTATTTATATAGTTTGTCAGCCTCATAAAAGCTGGTGAGATGGCTCAGTGGGTTAAAGAGCTTCCTCTGCTCAAAGCCTGAATTCAGTACCTGGATCCGACCTGTGCACTGTGGCAAGTCCACACCCACACTCACAATAACTACTACTACTCCTAATAATAATACACTTCATTTTTTTTTTTTTTCTTTTTCATCTGTTTGGGACAGGATCTCCTTGTAACACCAGCTTGCCTGAAATTCACTAAGTAACCATGCTGGCCTCTATCTCATAGAGATCCACCTATGTCTGCCTCCCAAATGCTGGGGTTAAAGGCATGTACCACCAAGCCCCAGCCCTTAGTTCTTTTTTAAAAAGCACTAAAAAGTCATACCTTTTTATAATAAAGGAGACTATATTATTTCATATTGATTCTTCTTACAGTCTTCTGTGTTGAAGGAAGTAAACTAAAGCCGTTGTAAACTGAGCTACTGTCCTCTTTCTCTGTCACTCTAAACATGATGTACACAGAGAAATAAACAGAGGCACACTCAAACACAAGGCAAACAGTGCCTTGGTAAAGATGGGTCAATTAGAAGTAAGTTCCGATTTTATGGAAGAACCTTTTAGAATCACTATAAACATCAAAGCCCTGGCTTTATTTAAGTGGTTTCTTTCTGCCACTTTATTCTCCATATCTGAATGAACTCCTGTTCGTATTCTCCAGTTCTCTAAATTGGGTAACAGATCTGTAGTGAAACATATCACACAACAACAATGCCAGCTCAAAAAGATGGATTTTCAGACTAGATCAGAAATTTAGCAATGGAAAACGCAATTTATCCAGGTACACCACAATCAAACTTAGTTGGCCTGGGAAGTTAACAAAGGAACACAAGCTGTTAAAGGAGAATTAGTTGACTGTTTTGCTCATATCTAAGAGTTTAACATTGGAAATTTCCCTAATACTCAAATCTAGTAGTACTACACTAGAAGATGTTATAATTTATCAAAATAATGCAGCAATTTATGTATACAACTTTTCTTTCTATATTCACAAGCCCTTTTCACTTAATTTATTTACCAATTTATTTTCATATTTGTAAACAAGTGGAGTTATTTTATTTTATGTATCCATTTATCTGTCTATGCATGTATTTGTGTGTTTGTATGATACAGTATTTGCTTGTGTGTGTGTGTGTGTGTGTGTGTGTGTGTGAATGAGTGAGAGAGAAAGACAAGAAGAGGGAGTGAGACAGACAAGAGAGAAGACACCCACACGTCAGACCATTCCTATGGAGGTGAGATAACAGCCCAAGGTGATAGCCTTTGTTTCCCCCTGTTTGAGACAGAGTTTCCTCATGGTGCATACCCCAGACAGGGTCTTCTCACAGCTATATATCCCAAGATGACTGGCCTAGGATATCCCTGCAATTCTGTCTCAGCCTGCCATCTCCAGGTATGGGCATGCCACTAAAGAGCACTGCCCACTGAACCAGCTCTCTAGAAAGTAGAGTTCTTTAAATAACTTAGGCATTACTAAATTATTTGAAGAGCCCATGATTCTTTCCACATGTCTTGCTATTTGCACATATCTACCTGATTCTATCTTCCCTTGATTAGTTTTGGTTCCTTCAGAGTGATTGGTATTAACCAACACTTTATGTCAATTCGAAAGATATTTTCATTGATTCCTCTTCCTTTTATGCATATAATGTATTACATTTTATTAATATTTATAATTCTTTAATTTTACATATATAAATATTTACATATTTTACAAATATATTACCTAATATTCTGTGAATATCATTGCATTATATGTTGTGACTGAGAAGAAAGAATGAGGAATATAGTTGGTTTAATGTACATATTACATTATATATTATTTATAATATGTCTACTACAATACACAACATGCCATATATAATGTAACATTGTTTTATAATTATTATTACTTCATTGCTCTGACTGTACTGCTTATCCTTTCTTCTCACTCAACTGGTCATCACCTGTTTTTTGTTCTGCTGAAGACCTAGTGGCATTTCCATTTTTCTTCCAATAAACAGTTCTTTGTGTTTGTGTTGCCTTTTTGAGATGGGGTCCCTCTGTAGCTCAGCTGGCCTAAGACAGCCAGGATGCCTCAGTCTCAGAGAGGTTTGCCCACCTCTGACTCCTGACTTCTGGGATCAAAGGGCTGTGCCACTACAGCCAGCTTATTTATATCGGTTATTTATATCAGTTATTAGATGTATTTCTCCATTTATAACCCACAATCTAGGACTTTTTTTATCTTTTTTAAATTTTTTTATTAATTTTATTTATTTCCGTATGTGTATGAATGTACTGTCTGCATGTAAGTTTGTGCACCCATGTCGTGCAATGCCGCAGAGGTCAGAAGAGGGTGTCGGATTCCCCTGGAACTGGAGTTTCAGACGGCTCTCGGCCGCCATGTGGGTGCTGGGGATCGAACCTGGGTCCTCTACAAGAGCGTCGGCGCTCCTAACCGCTAGGCCATCTCTCCAGCCCACAATCTAGGACTTTAATACAAAAACAGTTACACAGAGAAGGATTTTGTAATTAGTTAGATCACACTGCAATTTTTGTATTTTATACCCTCCATATGCCTCTAACTCATATTTATATATCCATTTTAATAAGTATTTTTCTTCAGTTTTTATGCATTTCATATAATAGCTCTTAATCAGTTGGTGTGTGTCTCAGGTTTTCCCTGGATAGTAGGCTGATCTGCGTAGTAGGTAAGTCTGTGGCAGGCAGATCAGGAGAGTAGGGGTCAATGGCAAGTCAGGATGGTGACAGCCTGTGGAGATTTAACACAAACTGGAGAATTTAATTGTTCTGGATGCAAAGATCAGGAGTCATGGGTGACCGTGGATTAAGACTGCAGAGATCTGTGGCAGAAAGAGCAGAAATAGGTCTGAACCAAAGTCTAGAAAAGGACCGAGTTTGGGACTAGAGAGTAGTTGCTTAGGGTTCAGCATATCCGGCATAGTGGACAGGATCTGACTCACGAGGGTAGAAGGAAGGTCTGTCAGATCAGGAGGTCAAGGGCAAGGAGGGAGATGGGGACAGCTTGTCTAAGGTCTAATGATCTAAGCTGGGGAATTGAGCTAGTCTGGGTATAGATTACTAAGAAGTAGTGGGTGGGTCTGGAGTAAAATGTTAGTCCAGAGATGTGGGAAGGAAAGAGCAGAAGTATAGAAGCTTAGAAGGGGACTGAGTGCAGGGAGATAGTGGAGAATCTCAGTGTGTAGGGTATCAAGGTGGTACCCATATCTTTTGTGGTTGTTTGGTGTGGTGGTTTGAATGAGAGTGTCCCCCCATAGGCTTTAAGTATTCAGACATTTTTGTCTCCAGTTGGTGGCACTGTTCTTGGAGATCTTAGAAGGTGTGGCCCTGCTGGAGGAAGTACGTCATTGGGGGCGGGCTTAGTGAGTTTAACAAGCCTCGTAGTCTCCAGTCTCTCTTTTTCTCTCTCTCTCTCTTGATTTCCTGTGCTCATTGCGAGATGTGAACCTCAGCTTTCTGCTCCAGCTTTAGCCATGCTTCCCACTACAATGGACTCTAATTCCCTGGGACTGTCAATCATAAGCTCAAAAACTCTTCCTTTTATAAGTTCCCTTGGTCATGGTGGTTTTATCACAGCAACAGAAAAGTGACTAATACATTCGGATACACAGTGTCTAGTCTACTTAAAGAGCAGACATTATATATTATCTCTCACTATTAAATTTTGAAGATAAGTATATCTGTTTCACTCACCAAAGCACATACAGTTCATGTCAAGGATCTGGAAGATATTGTGTGTTCAATAATAAATTCAATAAAAAATATATAATAAATTAAGTGAATTACTAAAAAAAAATTCCTCTTTCAGTTATGATTAATAAAAACAAAAGCAATTTGCAGAACATTTTATAATTTCTAAGACAAATCTTAGGACACAAACATTTCTAGTTGGTGTTTCCTTTGATTTAAGGCTGAGACAATTATTTTAAAAATAAATTTCAGTACTTAAAATTATACATAAAACCTTTTCATAACCTATATCTTGGTGGAATTGTGATTGTTCTGTAGGAATGAAGACAATGTAGTACCATTCTTTCCAGGTAGGCTATTATCATTAGAAATGTCAGTTTAGTAACATTTTTATTTTCAGGATGACCTTTTCACCTTAGCTCTTGTCACTCAACATCAAAATTTAAAAGTTCAATACTTCCAGTGAGATATATGATTTGATCATCTGCCACTAGCTCTATGCATCCTCCATGACTAATATCTAAGTGTGAGCCAGAGATAATTAACTTAAGAATTGTGATTTTAGTATGCTTAAAGGATGTTTCTTTTCTTCTCAAAAAGATGAAACAAAAATAGGGAGAGATAAATGGACATGGTTTACATAAACCAACATATGTGTGGATATATATTCAAAATATGAACAAATTAATATAGCAGACTTTATTCACAAGCTCTGAAGCCAAGTTATCATGGAGATTATGGAAGATAAGGTACTTTCGTCAATCCATTTTTTAACTTACCAAATATGAATGCTAATATTACCATTATTTGTACAATTCTTGACAAGTTTCTTGTTTGATATGGAAGTTTGTGCTCGACTTCTTTTTATAAATATTGTTATTTAAAACATATAATAGCCTGAACATTAATAATAGATTATTCCAAAGAAAAGTTATTTCTTATTGTTATAATTGACTATCAAGTCTTTTTTTTTTTAATTTTTTTTTAATTTTTATTTATTTATTTATTTTTATGTGTATGAATGTATTGTCTGCATGCAGGTCTGCGCACCCGTGTCGTGCGATGCCGCGGAGGTCAGAAGACGGTCTCGGATTCCCCTGGAACTGGAGTTCTCCTGGAACCGGAGTCACAGACGGTTCTCAGCCGCCATGTGGGTGCTGGGGATCGAACCCGGGTCCTCTGCAAGAGCGGTCGTCGCTCTTAACCGCTAGGCCATCCCTCCAGCCCCGACTATCAAGTCTTTTGAAGTCGGTAATTCATATAAAGCATAATATTAGTAAGTAACAGGTGCATTATGGGCAAATTTATTTTTATTCAAATTATTTTCTTTTTCCCGTCTTACATATTTCATGAATTTTATAGTAAAAACATGTTAAAATTGCTCATGTTTATTGAATGAGTAAATATAATTCTAAATTATTGTACATAAAAGAAATAATTCACTTTGATTTTTGTGTCTAATCAGAAAAAGTTGATTGGTGTTATTTAAAAATGTAAAAATGAGATAATTCTCAAATTATCATTATGTATTATAAAATTTGATTTATTTGTACACATCGAAAAAAAATTGGAGGTACAAGAAGATGGATCAACGGGTAACATGCTTGCTGCACCAGCATGGAGACCTGACATTGGATCTCCAGAACTGAAATAAAATCAGGAGCAGAATCCCATCATTGGAGGAGTTGAGACACAAAGATTCCTAGGGGCTTGCTTGCTAGCCAGTTCAGTCTAACTAGCAAACTCCATTTACAATGAGAGACTAGGTCTCATAAACATAAGGTGGATAGTGGCAAAGGAAGACACCTAGTGTTGGCCTCCAAACATATTTGGCATTACTAGGCTGAAAAACCTGCTGTTCTACATCTCCAAGCCTGTGTCTCTGAAATTCAAACCACTTTTGCTGTCTTGTTTGTGTCATAATGCTGCCTCTTTAAAAGAAGAATTCATCCTGCATCTTATCATGTCTATCTACAAATTATTTTAATGGGTCAAAGGGAATGTTTAAGGAGATTTTAGTAATTTATCCCAAAGTAACACAACATTGTTCTTAACTTTAGAACATTTATAAATGATTGGACCTGTATTGGCAGGATCAGTTTATGAGGCAAAAATTAAGCTAAACAAAATTTGTTATGTCACAATGTATTAAGGGAGATATTGGTGAGTGCAACTATTCAAAATAGATTCTACCTTAATAAAGAAGGATGAGATCCAGGAAAATTCAGATTTTTCATTGAAATTAAGCAGCTACATCTGGTAAGGCCTATCTCCTCCTAGTTACACATGAGGGGAGAAATATAAAACAGGGACATTTAGAAAGGGGTAACAAGATACCCCTAGCCTGTATACATTTGACCTAGATGACTTATTTTATGTATTAAAATCTGGACTGAAATTAAACTAGTAAATAAAACTTCCTTCTAATAGAAAAATATCATGGAGGGAGAGAATTTTAGTTTGCCTCCACCTAAAAATACAAATTAATTAATTGCAGGTATAAGACTTCAAACATCTGTGCCCCTTTTCTAAGCCCAGGGAATAATCTGCGGAAGAGGGGGCGTGGTAGAATGTAAGGGCTGCGATTGGGGTGAATGGTGAAACTACAGCAATGTAGTCTGGACCCTCATTTGGTCAACCTGATTGAACATACAACCCCTCACCACACGCTGGAAGGTGGGGCTGTGGGGGTTTCGGCACAACAGCCTGCAAATTGGTTTTACATGAAGGATGCTTGTACTCATGGATTATCACTTATAGCTAAAAAATGAAAAAAAAAAAACTGAGAAAAATATGCAGGACAGTTATGGCAGAATGCATGATCTCGGTTTGGGGGGGGGGGGGGGGAAGGGAAAGGGAAATATGCCTGAACTGAATTGGAAAATGATGTATGAAATGCACAAAGCATCAATAAAAAAATGTTAAAAAAAAAAGACTTCAAACATCTCGTCCACACATATAGCCAGGGAGAAACTTGAAGATGATAATGGCAGATACATTTGCTGGCTTATCTTCTTTGATTATGAGTGCCAAGTGCCACACACTCATGAGCTTACATAAAAATTTACAGATGTCAAACAGTGACCCTTCAAAATCAAGTGCTGTGACCTTTATCAGTTCCAGGTCTCAGTGCAAGTCTCAATATACAAAATCTTTAAAGAAGCAAATGCCTTTTAATATATGACTAAATTATTGGATGGTATATTTAACTCCACAAAGAAGCTGTCTCTAAAAATGGGACTTGGCTCACCTATTTTAGACCCATCTCAAAATGTCTTCTGAAAGCTCACAAGACAAGAACAATTCTATAATAAAACACATTATACCCTTGAGAAAAGCTAAGTAATATAATATTACCAACAAAGTTATTGCTCTACCAATGCCTGTTACTTAGGCTACAGGAAGAGGGGAAACACCATTAAGCTTGCCACACCCTAAAAATGGTAAGAGGCAAGACATCTTCCTCCTTGGCTATAAGATAATAGAGAATTTCCTTATCAGGTTAAGTGAGGTGGATGAATAAGATAGTCTAGAACTTGGGAGGAAAAGTCCAGATGGCCTTTTAAGATTAGGGAGGAGCAAAGCTTGTAGTTCCACCAATGACAGCTCTAGAAACCAGTCTGAATAAAATTATGGGCAAGGCCAGACTCAAGGATTCAGTTCCATTGATGAGTTCCAGCATGACAGTTCCATTAGCACAGTTCCAGAACAGTTCCAAGAGAGATATTTGGGGGAATCAGTGGCCTCTGATTTTGAGGCCACTGTTAAAAAACTATAATGTTGGCAGAGTAATGCCACAGTATTGACTTCTCACTTGGTAAGCAAGATAGACAATCTCCCTGAACTTTGGATAGCTGACTTGTTTCTGCTTAGCATATCAACCATTTGAGCACTGTCCATCTAACAACCAGTGATATTTGATCTGTCTCATCACCAGCAAGTCTAAGGCACAAAAATCAGAGTCATTGTCTTAATATACATTCACCTTAGATTCCAGAAAAAGCAAATTGTTGCAGTCAAGAGTATCTCAACAATGAGGTCAGGTAGCTATGCTTATGCCAAGGCTTCCCTCTGGAGCAGAGATAGTCATGGTGTAGACCAAGATTGTTCCCCTGAAGCAATAACAATTACAATGATAAGCATAACAGTCTCTTGGGACCACCTTGCAGACCTAGCATGACAGAACTGGTCTGTTTTGCATACTTCTTTTCCCACATTCCTTTTCTTCCTCTATTTAAACCGAAAGTTTATAGCAGTCCCCTGCAGATCAGTTGGGAAATCATTGCACCCTTACATTTCTTTATTTTCCCGGTATGAACAGTCATTACATCTCTGTTTTTCACCACTATTCATATTTTTAATTTTTATATTGGAGCAGTGGCCAATCTGGAACTTTGAGACCCACTGAGCTTCAGTCTTGCTCTTGGTACGAAAACACAACTCTCACCTTAAAGGGTATAAAGAAATAGTTAATACAAGAGCCAAAAATGGGTGGCTATGGACAGGGAATGCAGATTTAGGTTACGCCAATTTCCTTGGTCCAATGTGAAAGCAGTTTCATGAAGTTTTTATTGAAACAGAACAAATAAAATAATAAATCAAGGTACAGTTGGGCGTGGTGGCACAGGCCTGTAATCCTAGCACTTGGGAGGCAGAGGCAGGCAGATCTTTGTGAGTTCAAGGTCAGTCTGGTGTACAGAGTGAGTTCCAGGACAGCTGGGGCTACAGGGATACCCTGTCTTGAAAAGGCCCCCACAGAATAATAAATAAATAAATAAACAAAGAAAGAAAGAAAGAGAGAGAGAAAGAAAGAAAGAAAGAAAGAAAGAAAGAAAGAAAGAAAGAAAGAAAGAAAGAAAGAAAGAAAGAAAGAGAAAGAAAGAAACTTTTCAAACAGATTTGTGGAATTATTTAGTGTGTGGATTCAAACAAAGTGGGAAACTGCTATTGGCCTCATGCTACATGACAGGATTCTTAGCTGGCTGGTAGATGGTGGTTGTCTGTTTGGACATTCTGACATATTAACATAATAATCACAAAATGTTAGGTCAGGTAGAAAGGAGGGTGATAAATATTATTAAGAGGGCTAAAGATTGGGGCTGGAGAGATGGCCTAGCGGTTATGAGTGCCGGCCGCTCTTACAGAGGACCCGGGTTCCATCCCCAGCACCCACATGGCAGCCGAGAACCCTCTGAAACTCCAATTCCAGGAGAACTCCAGTTCCAGGGGAATCCGACACCCTCTTCTGACCTCCACAGCATTGCACGACACTGGTGCACAGACCTGCATGCAGACAGTACATTGATACACATACAGAAATAAAAAAAAAGAGGTCTAAAGATGCCTTGAGATAATTTGCCTCTGAACTTACAGCAATACAGACTCTCCACAATCATTGAAGTTGTAATCATCTTATCAGTCTGCAGAAAGTTTGGTGGAAAATACGTTTATTCCTCAGAAATGAAAATGCCTTAAATATATTATGACATCATAAATCATGTATAAATATGTATAACATAATAAAACCACATTAAGATATCATCTTACTCCAATAAGACTGGCTAAGATCAAGGAAACAAATGATACCCAGTGCTGGAGAGGTTGTGGTGAAAGAGGAACACTCATCCACTGCTGGTGGGAATGTAAACTCTTACAGCCACTATGGAAAGCATTGTGGAGAACCATTTGAAGACTTGGAATGAACTTGCCACCTGACCCAGCCATACCACTTCTGGGCATGTACCCACATGACTCATCTTACTGCACAGAATACATGAACAGCCATGTTTATTGCAGCTCTCTTCAAAATAGCAAGGAGCTGGAACCAATCCAAGTGCCCCTCAACTGATGAGTGGATAGAGAAAATGTGGTACATCTACACAATGGAGTTCTTTGCAGCAGTAAAGAAAGATGACATCATGAGCTTTGCAGGTAAATGGCTGGAGCTAGAAAATATCATGCTGAGTGAATTAACACAGTCCCAGAAGAACAAAGGACAAATGTTTTCCCTCATCTGTGGATGCCAGCACCAATTACCTAATTGAATGGCAAACTGAGCAATGTCAATGTGATCTGAAAACAACTGTGCTCTTATATTGTGAATCCCTTAAAAATAATAAATAAATAAAAAAACATAGAGACCCAGAAACACACACACACACACACACACACACACACACACACACACACTAGGTAAAGTGACAGAGAGAAAGAGACAGAGAAATAAGATTATTCATATTTCTTCCTCCTCTTCCATCTCTTTTTTTTTTAACTCCCTCTTCTCCAGTGTTGATTGAGCCTTGGTAGAGTTGGTGTGTAGGGGTGACATGTGTCTGCTGAAGAACTGAACACTCAGCAGTCATTTATTTTAGCACTGTGAGCTGCCATGATTCTGTGTTCACTACTGTTCAGTATAAAGGGAAACTTCTCTGAGTGAGTGAGAATAGCATTTGTATATAAGATATAAACATAAATATTTATTCAGCAATTTGGTGGCATATGAATTTGCCTAAACAAAGATACTGAGTTACCACTTAGGTCCTACTATGTCTTCAGTCATGGGTGTTTCGCCTTGATCACAGTATTAGGCATGTCAATTTGAGAGCATTTGGTTACCCTCAGAACAGCCATGTCATTATTGCCCCAATCAGCACGTCTTGCCTGGTAGGTTGGCATTGTAGTTCATGAGGGTTATAGTTGGATAAGACCACTGATGTCTTCTCTTCCTCAGCAGCCCAAAGAACACCTGCAGGCACTTTGGATCCTCAACCGGAGGGAGAAATATTCCAGCTCAGTTCCAACTTGCTTTCTCTATTCCTTGCAACCAAGGTGTGTGGTGTTTTTACCAACAGTTAAATACAAACTATTTCTGGTGAGTGACAAGAAGAATGGCAATAGCCTGTATTGTTTGGGGAGCCTCTGGGTCCTTCTTGGCTAAAATTAAATTAAGAAGGTATCACACATTTCTGGTACTAAAATGAATATTTATAAATATGCTTCTGCCGGGTGTGGTGGCACACGCCTTTAATCTTAGCACTTGGGAGGCAGAGGCAGGCAGATCTCTGTGACTTCAAAGCCAATCTGGTCTACATAGAGAGCTCCAGGCCAGCTGGGACTAAAAGGGAGACCCTGTCTCAAAAAAGACCAAAAAATTGCTTCTAAAAACAGCACTATCTAGTCATACTGGATAGCTCCCCTTATAATTTTTAACTCATATTTTAATTGGGCCAGAAAATGCTACCTTTATTTAATCACTAGTATTTGTTTACTTAATAAGAGTTGAATACAGTGAGACAACATGCCAAATGTCTGTCATCTCAGTACTTGGGAGATTTAGGCAGAAAAATCTTCAGTTTGAGGTTAGTGTGGACTACACAGTGAGAAATTGTCTGAAAAAAACAAAGGCTTGCAATAGAACTCAGTGACAGAGTGTGTGTCTGTCACATGCAAGACCCTGAATTTACTCTCTTGTGCCTTAAGGGAGCAAAATGAGAAAGGAAAATGTAAAAGTTACAGTATTACAAATTTACCAAAATAAACACCAGTACATAGATGTAAATATGACATAATTTCCTATGAGGTATAAACATAGAAAACAAACTGCATATTCAGGGTATACTAATTTTTATAACATACATATTATGTTATACTAATTTCAAAGCTTAACTTTTTGTAATGTGAAACTATAGGATAAACTTAGAAAGAACATGTACATACATGTTCTTTAGTCTACTTAAGTATATTATTTTAAATATTTTCTATTACACATAAATTTTCATCTAAATATCCAATGTAAATATTATTTGTTCAAATATTTGTTTAAATTATCTGGAAATACTTTCATATTCATGTGTATGGATTTCAATGTTCATACCTAGGGAGTGCCATATATAGTCATAATTATACTTTTAGTAAAAAAATCCTTGAGAGAAAATTATCCTTAAGTTATGAAGACTGACTTCCTTTTTTCCCCATCAATGTGAATTTGTAAGTATAATGGTAATAAAGCTGAAGGAGATATTTGTTGGAATAAAATAGATCATTAATGGAGTCATAACCAAAGACTACATTGCAATATGAATTGGATAAAGGGAATAATATTGACAGCTTCAAATTAAAAAACAAATCTGTGAAAGCACAGAGATCTTCATTGTGCTTAATTCCTTTTTGTTGGTGTTCAAAGTCAGATATAAGTTTCTATGTTTTCACAAAGTAAGCCACAGTAAGTTGCATGATCACATTGAGCACAAAGTATTCTCTGGTCTGCTCAGTTCTCTTTTTCTCATTTCTGATCCTTTCATCCCCTACCCTGGGCTCATCTTATTTTATTTATATTACTCTCCTTTTTAACCTCTCTATCATTCTTGTTATACAGCATTCAAATTTATTTCTTCTAGATCTATTATGCTAGAATCCAATTTACAATTTGTGATGGCCAAGGCAAAATAGCCTAGAAATCAATTTCTCTAAATTTACAGTGGAAAGTAATGTTCTGAGATGGATTACGGGTTCATTTTCTATAATAAAAATTAGTGAGGTTTGAATTATGGTACATAGTTTGACCTTTCTAAATCTGAAGCAAAGATACTGCTGTTTCATATATGCAATATATGTCTATAAATATCTTGAAAGGAATTTGATACAATATTTAACTCTGGAGAAAATCAGATTTAATAAAAATTCCTGCTTGTACTCATGGATTATCACTTTTAGCTAAAAAATGAAAAAAAAAAAAAACTGAGAGAAAGAAGCAGGACAGTTATGGCAAAATGCGTGATCTGGGATGGGGTAGGGGCGTGGGGGGGTAAGGGAAGAGAGGAAAATCAGCCTAAACTGAATTGAAAAACAATGTATGAAATGCACAAGCATTCAATCAAAAATTAAATAAATAAAAAAAATAACAGCCTGTCCTTCCCCCGGAAGAGCATAGGACAGTGTAATAAAACACATAGGCAATTAAAAAAAAAAAAATACCAGTAAGGAGTTAGAGCTACCAGTGATGATCCACGTGTTCATTTTCCACGTTTGGTGCTGTGCAATCATTTTCTCAATTTTGATCATAACTCTATAAAATATATTGTATCCCATTATTTTTCTCGTGGATCAAACATCAAGGCATATGAAATAAATGAGTATATAACCATTCAATGAAAAGCAATTCTAACATATCCAGCTTCCTACAGTTTTAGAAATAGGGCTTAGAAGTACTAATTTGAACTTTCTAGTCTTGCATTGAGAGAGGGAGGGAGACAGAGAGAAAAAAGGGATAGAGTTTTGTGATTCATTGTGCATACTATAAAATAATACATGTAATAGAAAATTGGAAAATTTACACCATTGAGTAGCAATATTTTGATTCTATCTTTAGTATATTGTTGTCACCATAAAAAGAAATTTAACATTCATTTGCCACTTGTGCTCAAAATCACCAGTTTATTATTAATCAAATACTTATTTTCTTTTGCAAATTCTGTGCATTTCATATAAATGGGGTCATGTTATATGTAACTATTTGTGACTAACTTCATTCACTCACCATAAATCTTTCAATGTTTATCCATGTTGTAGCATATACAAATACCTCATTCCTTCTTATGACCAAACAACATCTGCCACTTTGGACAGACTTATGTGCTGCATTTCCTTTGTCTATTCAGAAAATGATAAGAATATGGGTATTTTCAACTTCTTAACAATTGTGAATAAAGTAGCATTTAACATATAACATATAAGACTTGGTGTGATACATTTCATTCCTATTTTGTACACATACAGAAGTACAAGGGCAAGTTAAGGTAAGGTGATATCAGCAATATATCTTTCAGAGATGTGGCCTACATATCTTCGGCAAGTCTCTTAACTTTTCGAATAATGAAATTTATAGCACTAATTGGTTTACTTCTCATAAAGTCAATTCATCTCATTTTACTTTTTAATTATATTTAAGAAACCATTGCTTAATGCAAGAAAATTTTATATACATTTATAGATTATATATATATATATATATATATATATATATCTTTCTCAAGCTTTTCCTTTAAAATTTTTGTTTGATTTATTTTTATTTAATGTGTATAGTGTTATTTATGCATGTATATAACTGCATCTATGTCATGCAATGCCTGGAGAGGACAGAAGAAGGCATTAGATCCCCTGGAAATGGAGTTACCGATGGTTGTTAGTCACCATGTGTGTGCTAAAATTAGAATCCAGGTCTTCTGGAAGATAGCCAATGTTCTTAACTCCTAATCCATCTCTCCAACCCCTAAACTTTTTCTTTTAATGCTTACATTGAGTTACTCATGTCATTTTTGTCATTTTTTGCAAATAGTATGAATTTTCACCTTTATCCTTTGAATTTTTTCCTGTGTGCTTGTTTGTGTTTATGTTACTTTATGTGTTCATAGTCGTGTGTGTGTGTGTGTGTCTGTGTGTGTCTGTGTGTGTCTGTGTGTATTGAAATCAGATGAAAATATTTGGTGTGCCCCTCAATTTGTCTCTGCCTTATTTTTGAGGCATTCTCTCAACAAACTTAGGGCTTCCAGATTCAGTTGTTTGGCTGGCCAGAAAGCCCCTGGGATCGTCCTGTCTCTGATTCCAAAGTTAAGTTTTACAGGTTTACTCTGCAGTATCTCTAGTCTTTTTTTAAGTATATGGTTGTCAGTGATCTGAACTCAGGTCATACAATATTTATCTTTGTGTGTCTGTCTTACTTCACTCAATGCATCTTGTAGATTTGATCATATTTCCACAAATGGCAGTGTTTTACTCTTTGAATAAGCTAAATAAATATTTCACAAAAGAAGCAGAATGCTACTTATCTTCATTATCAACAGGTCTGTTATGGCTTGGGCTGACTCCATGTGTGGCTACTATGTGCTGCAATGACAACGAGAGTGCCTTTAATTCTTTGCTATTTCCTCAGCATAAACCTAGTTGTAGGTTTGCAAGAACCTGTGGTATTTCTACTTCCAGTTTTTTGGAGAAATCTCCATATTATTTTTTTACATTTCCTCCATCACTGTACAAATACATTCCAACCACTTCTTATGCTTCATGTGTTTGATGACAGTTATTCTGACAGGAACAGTATTTCATTATATATTTTGATGAATTAATGAGAAAGCCAGAAAAGTCTTAGAAATGTCAATCTTTAAGCAGCACTAGAGAGAAAGAGAGGAAACATTCAAACATCTATTTTTTTCAGAGAGAACACTTGAGGGTGTTAGATTTATTAGCCTTGTTGACATCCCCTGGCATGGACTAAAATCATATTACTATCAAATCTTTCAACTCTCCTAGGGTGATTAACAATAACTTTCCCTGGATAGGGATGAAAAATGTGACCTTTGTAGCTTTAGGTATTGGGTAGGCCACCTCTGCCAGTCTGGTACATGCTCCAAGGCAAGTTTCATTTGCAGTGGATAGGTACAGGACACTGTTAGCCAGGTTCGTGCCATTTTATAAAACTACACAATTTTGCTTGAACTTGTACAGTTCTGAAACTACAATAATTTGGTTTCTAGAACTAAAGTAACTTGTTTAGTTTCTAGAGTCTTGACTTCCCTGCCCAAAGGACCTCCAGTAAGGACCCGCCATAAGAAATTATTATCGCTGGGCGTGGTGGCACACGCCTTTAATCCTAGCACTTGGGAGGCAGATGCGGGCGGATCTTTGTGAGTTCAAGGCCAGCCTGGTCTACAGAGCAAATTCCAGGACAGCTGGGGCTACAGGGAGACCCTGTCTCAAAAAGACCAAAAAAAAAAAAAAAAAAGAAAGAAATGATTGTCAATCATCTCACAATCTTCTACTGACTGTCTCATCACTCCTAACAATGGCCTCCCCTCGAACCTCTGCCCCACAAATGGGCAAGCCTATAAGTAGACAGAGGGTACTGATTCTAACACAGACCCTTCCCCCTTGCAGATACTGTCTCCAAATAAAAACGTGAACCACCTTAAGTCACTAGTTCCTTCCCCTGTCTTTCCTTCTTGCTAGACTTCCTCATATAATAAAGGACACCAGGCATACATTTGCATGAAAGCAGCGTCTTTGTAGAGTTTGATTTTTCCCATCATTCCTATGAGAGAACTGTTCTGCAGAGATGGAAAATGTATAGACCAGCAGGTAAAATAAGGACTTAAGTAGAAATCATGGTGTCCTGCAGCAAAGCAATACCTGCCTTCTGAGGTAATGTGGTTGAGGGTACCCTGGTGACCGTACCTGGCATCTCATTTGAGTGATGAGGATTTGATCTTGGGTGTTAATGCTTTATGCAGTAAACAATTTTACCCACTCAGTCATCTCCCCCACCCTCTCTTTACAATTTTTGATAGTATGACTCACTTGAAATTTCCATTTAATTTCAAACAATCATTTTTCATTGTTCTTTATTAAATTTTAAAAATGTTAGTGAGCATTATGCTGTGGATTTCTATTTGTTTATCATATTCTGACTACTCATACACAATTACTGCACTTCTTGATATCTCATTCTCCTTTTTTAAAATTTTTTTTATTTAATTTTATTTATTTATGTATGTGTATGAATGTACTGTCTGCATGCAGGTTTGTGCACCCGTGTCGTGCAATGCCGCGGAGGTCAGAAGAGGGTGTCGGATTCCCCTGGAACTGGAGTTCTCCTGGAATTGGAGTTTCAGACGGTTCTCGGCCGCCATGTGGGTGCTGGGGATCGAACCCGGGTCCTCTGCAAGAGCGGTCGGCGCTCTTAACCGCTAGGCCATCTCTCCAGTCCCTCATTCTCCTTTTAAAAATAATGATTTTAGTAATTCTTTGAGAACTGTGTATAATGTATTTTGATCAGATTTATCCTCCATCTCATCCCAGATCCACCCTAACCTTGCTACCCACCAAATCTCATGTCTCTTTTTTTTTGTTTGTTTTAAGATCATCAAGTTTGATTTGTATTGACAAAATACCCTTGTGTATGAGGCCATCCCCTAAAGCATTGTGAACCTACCAGATCTCATACTATAAAAGAAAACTCTCTCTCTCTCTCTCTCTCTCTCTCTCTCTCTCTCTCTCCATCCATTATCAACAGCTCCTCAAGCATAGGTGAAAATTCATGCCCACTCCTCTCCTCAAAACTGTCCTTAAGATTTTTTTCTAGTTTAAGATTGTGCATGTTCTGTGGTCCTGGGCTTGCTGTCAAAACTATTAAGTCTATAGTTACAACTGCAGTGTTGCGTCTTGAAAACATGGAGGGTTTCATTTTTGGTTTTGTTTTGTTTTGTTTTGTTTTGTTTTGTAGCCATCCACCTCTTCTGTCCCATCCATATTTGGGTCTCTGTTAAATCTCATCTACTGCAACAATTTGAATTGCACAAAAAAGTTTAAGGTTGAGGGTTTCTGTTTGCTTGTTTAACCAGTATAATTTATGCAAATTTTTTCATGACTATATTTAGTTCTGTCTTCCATTGAGAGAGTGTATGGTTTACAACATACCCATTTACAGAGTAAGAAAGGAAAGTAATTTTGTGAAGATCACATGCTTAATAAGTAGTAGAATTCTTTTTTCTTTCATTTATTTAATGTGGAGGTGCTTTACAGGAATGAATTAAGAGCATTTATATTGCAAGAAAATATTTAAGAATAAAAATCTGATCTAGAGGGATGGCTGAATCAGTAAAGGAACCTAATTGACTACTGGTTTAGACCACGAGGAACCATATGGTTAAAGGAGAGAACAGATTCAGGCAAACTGCCTTCTCGCATCCTACTTGCAAGCACAAGGACATTTTTCAACATTTTAAGAATATTTTATTAATTGTTTTCATTTTATGTGTATGAGTATACTGGTTGCATGTACTTAAGTGCACCTGTGTTGTACAGTGCATTAGGAGGTAAGAAGAGGGCATCACCCCCCTCCGGAACTTGAGTTACAGAAGGTTGTTAGCTCCCATGGAGGTGCCAGGATTAGAACCTAGGTCTTCTTAACCACTGGCCCATCTCTCCAGTTCGTATTTTCAACATTATTCCCATTTTGGTCTTTTAATATCATAGGTATATTAACTTTGCATTCTTAATTCAATTTACTTTGAGGAAAATCAAAATGAAAACTAAAGTTTCTAATTATGCTTTCCCCATGAATTCATACTTGCATCATGTCTATTCACACATATGCATCATACTTCCCTATTCAAGTTCACATTAAGTACTACTGCTGGTAGCTGATCAATATGGAGCAGCTCAATCATTTCAATACACTACACTGTTGATCTCTGCAGATGTATCATCCATGCTATTCTGTATACAGAGGCATTATTGTATTTGTGTAGCCTCTCAGAGACAGCAGCCTCTCTGTCTTGGCTTTATAATTTTGTTTGCACTCTGATGTTACCCAAAGTAACACTTCTTGTTAGACACATTTTTTGGCTCTTCATATCATTGTTTGGGAACTTCTGGGGTACTCACATACCCATGGACCAGTTTATCCATGCTTTCTCTTCTTGCCATCTGATGCTTTGAGAATTTAGTAGGCAGTAGGGTGAGTGCAAGAGCTGCGCGATACTGACTTTTCTGAATTTTTCTTCATTTGCCCTTGTACAAAAATGTCAATTAAAAAAAAACAACATGAGTGCAGAATGATTTTAGGTCCTAGGAAAATAGAAAGCAAGTTTTATCATTTAAACTCCTACTGAACTATTTTGTTCATTCTGGGGCATGGCAGATATTGAAGAGATTTTTTTTTTTTTTTTTTTTTTTTTTTTTTTTTTGAGACAGCATCTCCTATTGCCCCAGCTGGCCTGGATCTCACTCTGTAGACCAGGCTGGCCTTGAACTCATAGAGATCCACCTGCCTCTGCCTCCCCGAGTGCTAGGATTAAAGGCATGTGTGTCACGGTTCTTAGACGCCATGTGGGTGCTGGGAATAAACCAGTCCCCTGCAAGACAGCGTTAACCACTGAGCCATCACTTAACACCAAATGAAGAGGATTTTTAACATGGCTCACAAAAAAGTCATTTAGGCTCATGTCAGAAAAAAGTGTTGAACTGATTTTGGATTTTTTTTTTTTTTTTTTTTTTTTTATTTGAATGGATTTTTTTTTTTTTTTTTTTTTTTTTTTTTTCTTTTTTTTTTTCTTTTTTTTGGTCTTTTTCGAGACAGGGTCTCCCTGTAGCCTCAGCTGTCCTGGAACTTGCTCTGTAGACCAGGCTGGCCTTGAACTCACAAAGATCCACCTGCCTCTGCCTCCCAAGTGCTAGGATTAAAGGCGTGTGCCACCATGCCAGGGTTGCAGATGGAATTTTAACTATTTTTTAATGAATGGAATGTGTTCTAGTTTCAGAAAACATGGAATTTTACAAGGGAAAAATATAAATATCCCTGATATGGCAGTAACAAAGTTTTGTATTAAATTTTCATTGTCATCTTCCTTGAACAGAGAACAGGCAGCACTGATCCTGAAGGGAATCTCATTTGCATGTCGCACACACCCTGATGTCCTCAAATGAACAGAGCCAAGTGCACAATTGGCCTCCTGATTTTTTCCTGGCAGAATCAGAATTGCGAAGTGCAAAAGCAGGAGTTTCTTCCACTCTATTTATTTGGTTTAAGTTCATTTTGAGAACTAGAAGATGCCTTATTCAGTTTAAAGTATGCAAATGAAGCCCAGAGAAGATGACAAAAATCAACTGCAAAGACATTCCCAGATGCAGCAACTCAGATTCCCAGATGAGACACGAGAAGTTCTGTATGAGGTTGGAGGAAACGCCACAACTTTGCTTGGAAAGTAGCTGGAGACTGTCCGGGACAGGGAGATGTGGAGAAGGTTAACAATCTGGGATGGAAACTCAGGGGAAAGATAATAATTTAAGAAAACATTGATTCCTTCTACATTATTTTGGGCCTGTTTCAAGTTTGAAAAAGGCACTTAAAACTCTATATTCCTTTGGCAAAGAAGCATACATCAGGGAAGTTCCTCAGCTAATGTAGCAGAGAATATCCACTTCATGGGAAACAGGAAAAAAATCAGAGCAGAAAACAGACACTCAATGTCTTTGGGATTATGTGTTTGAATTGTTACCACTCTAGTCAAATTTCTCCTTGCATTTTAATTGAATTTCAAATAGAAAAATTAAAAGTCTGTGTTTTGAAAACTGAAACTGAAAATTTCAGTTGAGATAAGGCCCTTATATGTCCAATGTGTACTTGACGCACAAAAAAATGGGACTCTCAACTCAAAGAATGAAGTTGTTCACTTTGGAACCAAATATAATTGACCATGGTTGAGGTACCAAGATTTAGGTTACATTAGACTCCATGTTCCAATGTAGAAGAAGTTTCTTGTAGTTTTTGTAGTAACAGAAAAAAGAAAGTCAGATAGGCAGACAATTTTACCATACATTGTCAGAAACATTCTATAGGTGGTTAAAGCAAAGCAGGAAGCCTCAGAAACAATCTGATGACATTCTTAGCTGTTTGGTTGGTAAAAATGAAGATTTAGTTAAGTTTATGCATTCTGAAAGATTTTAACTGGTAGTCACTGTAGTTACTGTGTGCTATGTCAGGCAGGGAGGGAGGCAAGGAATGGCTATTTAGGAGGTGTAAAGATAGCCCAAGATGATTTGTAATTAGACTGTAGAACTGAAACAGTACAACCTCTTTAGAATCATAGCTGCAATCAGTTAATCTGCCTTGTAGATGGTTCAGTGGAAGATATGACTTCTTTCTGGGAAACTTCTGCCTGGGAACTTGAGTTGTATCTTTCACCAAAGTTAAACTAATTAAAAAAAAAACAACAAAACCACAAAAAAAAAAAAAAAAAAAACACCAAACGAGTTTTGTCTTAAACCTTTCCTTTCCTTTTTCACTACCTCATTCCTTCCCTCCCCCCTCCACTCCCTCCCTCCCGACCTCCCTGCCCCTCCATCCCTCCCTTCACCTTCCCTTCACTTCCTTCCTTCCTTCCCTGTCCGTCCTTCCTTCCTTCCTTCCGTCTATCTCTTCCCTCCTCCCTCCCTCCCTTTCTTCCTCCCTCCTCTCATTCCTTCCTTCTTTGACAAGCTCATATTTAGCCCATATTAATCTCAAACTCATTATTACAGGTAAAGATGACCTTGAACTTCTAATCTTCCTGCTTCTACTCTGCAGTAGGATTAAAGGAGTACACCACCACACCCACTTTGTGCAGGGATCAAACTCAAGGCTTTGTACATTCTAAGCAAGCATTCTGTCAACTGAGGTACATCCTCAGCCTACTTTGCTGTGATGGAGTTTTCATAATACTGTTTCTTCAAGCCTTACCTTTCAATGTAAAAATGTCAATAAATTTATGTAAAATTTGACCGATTTTGACTATTAAGAAAAATATTTTTAAACAAATATTTAAAAAAATAGTGTACATAACTTTATTTATTACAGCTGTCTGGTTATAAAAGATGAAGTGTAAGTTATAAAAATTTTTTAATCAAAAATATCTGGGTATTTTTTACTGTTGCAGGAATTAGGCTTAGTGTCAATTGAGGATAGACCCCACATCTGCATTTCAGCTTTCAACCTGACATTACATTTACCTGGTGACATTTGAAAAGTAAACCTCACAACTGCTACTCTGGTATTTAAAATACAGCAAGCTAAAATGGAGATATCAGGGAATTATTTTGAGGCCCATTAAAAAGCTCTTTCCTACTAGCCAAATGAATGGGATCTGTATCTGGCCCTGCATGGGTGACAGGAAGTTCTTATCTGCTTGGTGATTAGAACATTGCATACTCTTGTCTTCTCCTTGAAGAGTTGATTCAACTGGATCTGTCAATTACATAGCCAGCAGGTGACCCCACAGAAAAAGTGATTCACCTAAAATCGTGCTAAGGCCATGGCAGGATTAATTGTAAGAAGAGGGAAAAGAAACAGACCTTTTACAGAGCAAGCAGAATTATTAGAGAATAAACCTGTGCCAGCACCCTCCCACACTTGTCACAGGGAAGAGGTGGGAACCTCTTCACAACCTGGGATCTGGAAAACAGCACCTTCCTTACAGACTCAGGCAAGAGATTTCGGCTCTATTACTTGTTATACCCTTAATAAGATAATGCACCTATACTTTCCAGAAGCCCCTCCCTTAATGAGCCAGTTAAGGGCCTCTGCTGTACAGCACTGCTAAGCCTTCCTGCTGTTCTCCAAAACGGGTAACTTTCCTTTCCTTCTTTGTATTTCTTTTTCACATGGATATTTATCAAAATCAATGGGGCTTTGTCACTATTTCTCTAAAGGCTCCCTTTCACTCTCCACCTTGAATCTGCTTGCCAGCCTCCATTGCTAAACATGCCTGTTTTCTTGGACCATGAGCCAAAAGGGCATGCCTTTGTTCCTCTTCTCCATCTTCTTACTCCTGACAGCTGCAAAGATTGACAGCTGGCCTCCCCTGTTGTGCCCTTGAAACGCAAATAAAATGGAGACCGAGCTTCCATCTGAGTCTGTTTTTAAATTCTTTTGTAAATTAAATTAAACACTCAAAGAGAACCCCAATTTCCTCAGCACATCAGATCTTTTCTTTGGATTAATAAATTTTATTTGTTTTATGTTTAGGAATTCACATTTTCCTCCTTTAATTTTATATTACTCTAAAATATGAATACATACTTTCCACTCATATACAGTAATTATAGTCTGAAAGTAAGTGGTGGATAGATTCTAGAGCCATTAAGAGATTTACATTATAACGACATAGTTGCTTTCAGATAAACAGAAATGTAACAATAATGTTCAGCTTGCCTTTCATCTAGGGATTAGATGTTAGCATACACTAATGAGGGAAACCATTAGCTGCTTGGTTTTTTGTAGTTGTTTTATTATTTAACTTTTGAAATATGTACATTATGGAATTTCTCAATTTATTAATCATTGTTAATTTCATGTTTTAGTACTTTTTGTTCATTAGGACAACACCTGCCTATTTATTTCCTTCCTTTACCCCACAATTTAAGTCACTAGTCAGTTAAAATTTGCAAAATCTTATAGACATCATGCACTGTTGAAGTAAACATCATATTCATGCAGATACATGAATCTGTAAATGCACTTATTTTGCAATATTCTGTTTCACGTAATACTTTACTTTGCACATGTTCATACTTCACTGACTCTGTATTTTGTTGACATACCCAAATATACTGGTACATTTCTAAACTATAAGGACTAAGATTTTAATATGCTGAAACGCATCAAATACTTCAAAACTCTAATTTTTCTCCTGATGAAAGATCTCAGACCCTTTGGTTCACTTATTCTCAAAAATAACGCTTATTTTCTAGATGTAAATCTTCCTTGGGTATGTCTTTGTCTCGCTCCCGTGGCGTAGGGGTCAGTAACTGCCAACTAGATAGGGTCAGCTTCATGTGCACACATGCCAACTTATAGAGCATCACTGGAATTTCTATTTGGAAATTTCTCAATGTTTTCTATTCAATGTTACATAGAAAATTAATGTTTAATGTTTTTCCTAAGCTCTTCTTTATGCCTGTTGTAGTTGTTTATAAAACTTCAGGTTGAACCTTCATTTCTTTGTCAGAGTTCTGACAATGTTTACAGATCTGTTAGTGTTCAGTGATGTCATGAGTAAGTGCATGTCAGTCTCTCTTAATATTTGTAAACTTATTTTTTTCTCTTTTAGAGCTTTTATAATTTTCTCTTTATTCTTTTATTTTATATTATTATTTTAGATCTTAGATCTAATTAACTTTATTTAGAAGTAGTTAAATGCAGATTGAGGATATTTTCTTATTTCATACCTTTGAAATTCTTATATTTTCCCTCCATATTATTTCTCTTATCTGTTATATCTCAAATTCATTGCAGCAATCCTCCATTTCTTTAACTATTTTCATTTCTCTTATTGATTTTATTCTCTTTTGTTGTTTACCATCCTCACAAGTTTATTTATAGTAAAATAAAATTTAGTTATGTTAATTTAGAAAACTCTTCATTCCTCTGGTACTTACACTACTGCATCATTATTTATGCCACACTTTACTTTCTCATTATTAATTATTAATTACATTATTAATTACATTTTCTTTGCAAACTGGGTGTGGTGGTGCATACATTTTATCCCAGCACTCAGAGGCAGATGCAGGCAGATCTCTGTGAGTTCAAGTCTAGCCTGATCTACATAGCGAGTTCCAGGCCAGCTGGGGCTAGAGGGAGACCCTATCTCAAAAAGCCAAAAAAATGTTTTTCTTTGTATCAAATTGCCACCTCTTTTTTGTATTTCTCTTCCTGGAAATATTTCAGGTCTCTTTGTAGTTTCCACTTTCTTCTCTATAATAGTATTTGTAAATAGCTACTAATTCCTAGATAATTATTAGTCTTTAGTAATAAGTCCTGAGAGCTTTAGTTCCAGTCTACACACCCACCTTGCACCCTAGGAGCCACTCTGCCCATGACATTACTCCAAGATTCTGGGATTCTGAAGCAGAAGATCATGGAGCATCCAGACCTCTGGATCCAGTCTGCCTTTCTGGCCATCTAGAAGCAACTTAGCCCACTGTACTGCTCTGTCTGACCTGGAAGCTCATATAGCAATTCCCAGATTCTACCCAATGATCATCAGGCCATCTAGCAGACACTCCACCCACTGTGATATTTCAGGACCACATGGAGTCTGACAAGGAAAGCATGTCAAAGAGTTGCATCTATCCCTAGCTGAATGGAGACCACAACTGATATCCCATTCCCACATAGCAGACAGAAAACTGAACCCTAAACTCCACTCAGCTGAGCCTCAATCTATCAACTTGGGATAACAGCTAAGATCCAAACAACATTTAAATAAAGCAAGAGAAGCTATCCATAGCAAGAAACAATATCAAAGACATAAATCCAGGTGCATAGGCCCCATTCCCAGAACAAAAAGAACATAAATACTCAAGACAATGAGTTAGCATCCCAATCATGTCTCTTCAGTGTGCCTACTTTGACAATGCACAAGAGAATAACTTGAAAATATTAAGTGTTGGACTGGGAAGATGGCTCAGCAGTTAAGGGCACTGGACACTCATGAAAAGGAAACAGACTATGGGCTGGAGAGATGGCCTAGCGATTGGGAGCACCGACCGCTCTTGCAGAGGACCCGGGTTCGATCCCAGCACCCACATGGCTGCCGAGAACCGTCTGAAACTCCAATTCCAGGAGAACTCCAGTTCCAGGGGAATCCGATGCCCTCTTCTGACCTCCGCGGCATTGCACGACACGGGTGCACAGACTTGCATGCAGGCAGTACATTCATACACATACAGAAATAAATAAAATTAATTAAAAAAATTAAAACAAAAAGAAAAGGAAACAGACTCACATGGCAGCTAACAAGCATCTGTAACTCCACTTCCAGGAGTTTCTACACCTTCTTCTGACTTCTGAGGCATTACACAACATAGGTGCACTTACATATATGTAGGCAATACACTCATATATATAAATAAAAATAATAAATAGAATTAATGAATTTCAAAAGAAAATAGTATATATATATATATATATATATATATGTGTGTGTGTGTGTGTGTGTGTATGTGTGTGTGTGTGTTCAGAGACTCAATGAGGACATATATAAAAGACTAAATGAGAACCACAAAAACAAAAAGTTGAATGAAATTAATAAAATAATTCAACATGAAATTAGAATAAAGAGTTAGACTTTCTGAAAAGAACCCAAATTAAAAAACAAGAAAGTAGGGGATAGATCAGAACTCACAGGTACAAGAATGGACTTTCAGAACAGGATTCAGCAAGGCATTAAGGGAAGTGACTCTAGATTCGATTGAGAAATGATGTAAGACTTATGGAAAAAGTTTAATAACAATTAAAAAATTAAAAAATATTAAATAAAAAATTTTTAAAAAGAGCAACACATATTAAAGAGGACACTATCCTTTGAGTGAAGATACAGCATTAAGAATGGAAAAATTGGGGCTGGAGAGATGGCCTAGCGGTTAAGAGTACCGACCGCTCTTACAGAGGACCCAGGTTCGATCCCCAGCACTCACATGGCCGCCGAGAACCGTCTGAAACTCCAATTCCAGGAGAACTCCAGTTCCAGGGAAATCTGACACCCTCTCCTGACCTCCGCGGCATTGCACGACACGGGTGCACAGATTGACATGGCAGACATACTGATACACAGAACAGAAATAAATACCACATGCCGGGTGCTGTGGTGGCCCCGCAAAAAAAAAAAAAAAAAAAAAAGAATGGAAAAATTATTTTCTAGCTATACATCTGACAAAGTGTTAGTATGTAGAATATTCCAATAACTGAAAAATCTAAACATGAAGAAAACAACCAAACCAATTAAAAGTAGGGCACTGAACTAAACAGACATTTCTCGATAATGAAATACAAGAGTGTACAGAGATGACTTAGTGGTTGAGATCCCTGACTATTATTGCATAGGGTCTGGGTTCCATTCACATTACCCACATGGTGGCTAAAATCCATTCATAACTCCTGTTCCATGTGATCTGACAACTTCTTTTGTCTTCCACAGGCATTGCATGCATGATACAGGTGCACTTACACATATGCACAGAATACACTCATACACATAAAATAAAATAGCAAATGAAATTAATAATAATAAAAGACATACAAATGGAGTAGAAACACATAAAATGTTTCCAACATTTCTGCTCTTAGAATGACTAAGATACAGAAAACACATGATAATACCTGTTGGCATGGGGCTGGAGAGATGCTCAGAGGTTAAGAGCACTGTCTGTTCAGGCAGATAATCCAGGTTTTGTTTCCAGGATCCATATGGTGGCTAAAAATAATAAATAAAATAATAAATAAAATAAAATAAAACAAATATGGTGTGGATGTGGAGAAAATTAACACTTATTCACTGCTGGTGGGAGTATAAACTAGTGAAGCCACTATGAGCATCAGTGTGGAGGTTCTTCAAAGAGATAGAAATAGATTCACCAGAATGTCTAGAAAAACTATTTTTGGGCATATAGTTAAAATATTCTGTATGCTATTATAGAGGTACTTGCTTATCCAAATTCACTGTGGCTCTATTCACAATATCTGGAAAGTGTAAAGGGCATAGATGTGCATATACCAATGAATAGACAAAAATGACACATATATTATGAAATTCAGCTACTAAGAAAAATAAAATTATGAAATTGAAAGTGGATAGAACTGGAAACAATCATCATGAATGAGGTAACCCAGACACAGAGAGATAAACATCACTAGTTCTCTCTCATGTCTCAAAAATACAAAAATAAAACAATAAGAATAATAAGAAGAATGTGGCCTGTAAGCTAGTGGCTGAAGAAGCGCACCTTATTCCAATAAATCTTAATGTGACTGGGAATGCACTGGTCATTTCTGTCTTCTGTAATGATCAAAACTTTGTTTTTTAAGGGTGGAATTAATTCTCCAGTTTTCAGGCTTGCTTCATTCATAATCCTTCCCTTTATGTATTTTTTCCTCCTCTGTGAAGTCCCTAGGAAAGGTCAAGAGTATATAAACCAGAGTGCACAGTGTTTAGATCAGGGACTTCCCAGAAACACCTGAAGCACAGGAAGGAGCAGGATGCTTCAGCCAGGCATATTTTAAGATAGATCTATATGCTCTTGGGTTGTTGGATAATTGATTTGTTGCTTGGTTGGATAGCTAAATCTTTGTCTTGCTTGGCTGGTGGGGTGGAGTCTCCCTGCTAGCTGGGATTAAAGGTAGGCCTGTTAAATCATTGTCTGGTGTGGCTGTCAGGGCAGAGTCACTCTTCTAGCTGGTATTAAGAATGGGCCTGTTAAGCCTGGCATGGTGGCGCATGCCTTTAACCTTAGCACTTGGGAGGCAGAGGCAGGTGGATCTTTGTGAGTTCAAGGCCAGCCTGGTCTACAGAGCGAATTCCAGGACAGCTGGGGCTACAGAGAGATCCTGTCTCAAAAACACCAAAAAAAAAAAAAAAAAATAAAAATAAAAAAAAAAAAAAAAGTGGGCCTGTTGCTACTGTGAGACTTGAGTGCCCAGTACTTAGATCAGGGACTTCCCAGGACCACCTGAAGCACAGAATACCAGGGCACTGGCTAAGTCAGGCAAATCCCCGCCCCCACCATCACCAACTGGAATTGCTGAGAGAGTGTCCAAGTGGATGTTTTTTGGAGAACCTTCAGAACAGAAAGGAAGAGTGAATTAGACTTCAAATAATACAATAAAACAAAAAAAAAAAAAAAAAAAAAAAAAAACAAGGAGAAAAAAAAAAAAAGGCATCTGAAGGAGGCAAGCAAAGCAAGCCTTCAAACACAGTGAAAAGACATTTGTGATTCACATCGGAAAATATAGGCAAAAAAAAAAAAAAAAAAAAAGGAAACACATTGCCAGGGATAAGAGTATGCCAGGGATAAGAGTATGCCAGGGATAAGAGGAAAGAACAACACAGGAAAGGTGCAAGATAATTCCCACACCAAGCTCTACCAACCCTGTAGGAGATTCCTACAGTGGGATTCCCCTGGGGATGACCCAAGAAACAAATCTTAGAGGAACAATCTGCAGAACTATTCAGAGAAATCAAAGAATATAAAGAACAAGTCGAGAACTAAGGAGAGAGAATGAAAAACTCAAGAAGGACCTAGAGGGAGACAGTGACAAACTTCGGACAGAACTAAAGGGAGAGATTGACAAACTCCAGAAAGAAATAGAGGGAGAAAAATGACAAACACCAGAAGGAAGTGGAAACACTGAAAAAGGAAGCCAACCAGCAAAGTAAAGAACAACAAGAAGAGATTGAGATGCTCCAAAAGGAAGTAGAAATACTAAAGAAATCACAGGATGAAATGAAAAAGGAAATAGAACACTCATACAATCAAGAGGAAAGGAACAGAAAAAAGCCTCCAAAATAGAATGGAGGAAGCAGAACAAAGAATATCAGACCTGGAAGATAACACAGAACAACTAAAAAGCTCAAGTAAAGATTATGAAAAATTGAAAAATACACAAAAGTGGAACAACCAGGAAATATGGGACACTATGAAAAGATCAAACCTCTGCATCATAGGAATGAAGGAAGGAGAAGAATCCTAAGAGAATAGTATTGATCAGATCTTCAACAGAATAATAGATGAAAATATCCCCAAACTAAAAAAGACAAACCCATACAAATACAAGAAGCACATATAACTCCAAACAGACAAGATCAGAAAAGAAACTCCCACACAATTTCATAATTAAAATGCTAGATGCCCAAAACAAAGACAACAAGCTACATATAAGGGGAAACCAATCAGAATTACAACTGACTTCTCAGCACAAACCATGAAAGCAAGAAGAGCATGGAGCAAAGCATTCCTGGTGCTAAAGGACTATAGATGACAACCCAGGTTACTATACCCAGCAAAAATGTCAATTATAGTTGAAGAAGAGAAAAATCTTCCATGACATAAATAAGATGATAGAATACATGTCTGGAAAACCAACTGTACAGAAAATATTTGAAGCAATTCAAAGGACAGAAGAGAGGAGCAACTATCCCCAAGCTCCTAGAAAGAGAAACCAATAAAAACATTACTGCAGTAGTAGAAACTGAGACTAAAAATGCAAATGGATAATAAGGTGAAAGGAAGCAACATGCATCTTTCAATTATAACCTTAAATATTAATGGACTAAACTCCGCAATCAAAAGACTTAGACTGGGAGATTGGATTAGGAAACAAAACCCACCTATATGCTGTCTACAAGAAATGCATCTTACCTTCAAGGATAGGCACCACCTTAAAGTGAAAAGATGGAAAAAATATTCCAAGCAAATGGCACCAAAAAGAAAGCAGGTGCTGCTATTTTACTATCAGACAAAATAGACTTCAAAGTAAAAGAAATCAAATTAGACAAAGTGGGCCATTACATCTTAATCAAAGGAACAATTGACCATGAAGACTTCACAATCACGAATATACATGCACCAAACTCTGGTGCACCAAACTTTATAAAGACAATTCTTCATGACCTCAAGGCACAGATTAACCCAAGCATGCTAATAGTAGGGGCTTCAATACCCCACTAAGTCCTTTGGCCAGATCAACAGGA
Organism: Rhizomys pruinosus; assembly: GCA_009823505.1. Lineage (NCBI taxonomy): Eukaryota > Metazoa > Chordata > Mammalia > Rodentia > Spalacidae > Rhizomys > Rhizomys pruinosus. The sequence goes on along the minus strand of VZQC01002594.1, from coordinate 510,125 downwards.
AAAAGAATAAACAGAAAGACATCTGAACTGAATGATACAATAGACCAAATGGACCTCACAGATATCTACTGAATATTCCACCCAAATACCAGAGAATAAATACACTTTCTACTCAGCATCCCACAGAACATTCTCCAAAACTGACCACATACTGGGACACAGAATAAAACTCAACAAATACAAAAAGATTGAAATAATTTCATGCATTCTATCAGACCACAGTGCAATAAAGCTCAATATCAACACCAGTATAAGCCCTACAACCAACAAGAACAAATGGAGACTAAACAACACACTCCTGAATAATGAATGCGTCAAGGAAGAAATAAAGAAAGAAATAAAAGCATTCCTGGAATTGGATGACAATGATAATACAACAAAACAAAACCTATGGGACACTTTAAAAGCAGTCCTAAGAGGGAAGTTTATAGCCATGAATGCCTACATAAAAACAAAAAAACAAAAAACAAAAACAGAAAGAGCACAAATGAACGATCTAACACCGCAGCTAAAAACACTTGAGAGACAACAACAAATGAACCCTAAACCCAGCAGACAGGAAGAAGTAACAAAACTCAGAGCAGAAATCAATGAAATAGAAACAAAGAAAATCATATAAAAAAATCAATGATTTCAAAAGTTGTTTTTTTGAGAAAATAAACAAGATAGACAGACCTCTAGCCCAGTTAACCAAAAGAAAGAAGGAACAACTCAAAATCAATACAATCTGTGATGAAAGGGGAAATATCACAACAGACAATGAAAAGATCCAGAAAATCATATGGGAATATTTCAAAAACCTATACTCTACTAAGTTTGAAAACCTAAAAGAAATGGATGAATATCTGAAATCCTGGGAATCAGCAAATCTCAACCAAGAAGAGATCTAAACAACCAAAGAGATTTAAACAGACCCATAATATACGAAGAAATTGAAGAAGTAATAAGAAACCTCCCAAATAAAAAAGCCCAGGCCCAGATGGTTTCACAGCAAAACTCTATAAAACATTTCAAAAAGACTTACAACCATTATTACTCAAATTGTTTAGAAGGAAATAAACAGAGGGAATTCTCCCAAATTCCTTCTATGAAGGCAGCATCACTCTAATACCAAAACCAGGCAAAGATACAACCAAAAAGGAGAACTATAGACCTATCTCATTAATGAATACAGATGCAAAAATTCTAAACAAAATTCTTACAAATCACATACATAAACACATCAAGAAGATCATCCATCATGACCAAGTTGGATTCATACCAGAAATGCAAGGATGGTTCAACATATGAAAATTCAATAATTATAAAACATGTAAATGGACTGAAAGACAAAAACCACACCATCATCTCAATTGACATGGAAAAAGCCTTTGACAAAATTCAGCATCCCTTCATGCTTAAAGTCCTAGAGGGAAATGGATTGGAGGAATCATTCCTCAATGTAATCAAAGCCATATACAGGAAACCCACAGCCAATATCATCCTAAAAGGGGAAATGACAAAAGCATTCCCTTTAAAGGTAGGAACTCAGCAAGGCAGCCCCTTGTCACCACTCCTCTTCAATATAGTGCTTGTAACACTTGCTAGGGCAATAACACAAGAAAAGGAAATTAAAGGAGTTCTAATTGGAAAAGATTAAGTCAAGCTATTCCTTTTTGCTGATGATATGATTGTTTCCTTAATGGATGCTAAAACCTCCACCAGAAAACTCCTAGAAATAATTAAGAGCTTCAGTAAAGTGGCAGGATAGAAAATTAACCTAAATAAATCAGTAGCTTTTTTTTACACCAACAACAAGAAACTGAAGAAGGAATACAAGGAGACCTTCCCATTCACAATAGCCTCAAAAACAATAAAATACCTAGGAACAAACCTAACCAAAGATGCCAAAGATCTCTACAACAAAAATTTTAAACCTCTGAAGAAGGAAATTGAAGAAGACATCAGAAGATGGAAAAACCTCCCATACTCATGGATTGAGAAAATTAATAAAGTAAAAATGTCCATTCTACCCAAACTTTCGTATAGATTTAATGCAATCCCAATTAAAATCCCCAAGAGCTTCTTCACAGGCTTGGAAAAAAAGTCTTCTATTTCATTTGGAAAAACAAAAGAACCTGAGTAGCCAAAGAAACCCTGGGTGAAAAGAAGGATCTCTATACCAGGCTTTAAACTATACTACAGGGCTATAGTCATAAAAACAGCTTGGTACTGGCACAAAAACAGATTTGTTGACCAATAGAACAAAACTGAAGATCCAAACTTGAGCACATACAATTTCAGCCACCTCCTATTTGACAAGGGGGCCAAGAAGACACAATGGAGAAAAGACAGCATCTTCAGCAATTGGTGTTGGCAAAACTGGATCACCACTTGTAGAAGAATGAAATTAAACCCCTACCTCTTGCCCTGTACAAAAGTCAACTCCAGGTGGACTAAAGACCTCAATGTGAGACCCCAAACTCTGAAGGCGATAGAAGAAAAAGTTGGCAGCAGCCTACAAGACAAAGGCGTAGGAAAATTCTTCCTAAATCAGACAGCACCTGGGCAAGAAATAAGTTTGACAGTTGACAAATGGGACCTCATTAAACTCAAAAGCTTCTTTACATCAAAGGAAACAATCAAGGAAGCAAACAGAAAACACAAAGAGTGGGAGGAAACCTTCACCACAGATACATCTGACAAAGCATTGATTTCCAGAGTATATAAACTACTCAAAAAACAAAGAAGAAAGAAAACAAATGACCCATTCAAAAGATGGAGCAAAGAGCTGAACAGAGACTTCACAAGTGAGGAATTAGAGGTGGTTGAGACACATCTTAAAAACGTGTTTGACGTCGATAATAATTAAGGAAATGCAAATTAAAACCACTTTAAGATACCATCTCACCCTGATAAGACTGGCTAGGATCAAGAAGAAAAATGATACCAAGTGCTGGAGAGGTTGTGGGGAAAGGGGTACACTCATCCATTGCTGGTAGGAATGTAAACTTGTACAGCCACTATGGAAAGCCACTATGGAAACCCTTGGAAGACTCAAAATCAGCTTACCACCTGACCCAGACATACCACTCTTGGGTATATACCCTCAAGACTCTTCTTACCACAGAGATACATGCACAACTATGTTTATTGCAGCTCTGTTTATAATAGCAAAATGCTGGAACCAACCCAAATGCCCCTCAACTGAGGAGTGGATAGAGAAAACATGGTAAAGCTACACAATGGATTTCTATGCCGCAGTAAGAAAAGACAACATCATGAACTTTCCAGATAAATGGGTGGAACTAGAAGATATTATTTTAAGTGAAGTAACACAGTCCCAGAAAAACAATGGTATCCCTCATCTGTGGATACTAGCACCAACAGCCTAGTTGAAAATATTTCTTGTTGAGAGTGATGCATATTGGAAAGGACAACAACGACACCAACAACAGAAAAGACTACATCAAAGAACTGACTGAAACAGTGATTCTGGTTGGGTGGAAGGGTTGGGAGGGGGACACTGTTCTAGATTCGATTTGTAACATAATCTTGTAAAAAAAAAAAAAAAAAAAAAAAAAAAAAAAAAAAAAATAATAATATAATATTAATAAATTAAAAAATTAAAAAAGAGTATATAAACCAGGATGTTCAGGGATGGGTTTTGTAACTAAATAGCAGTAGATAGACAACAGACCATTCAGTCTCCAAATGCAGACTTCTAACACAACACAGCCACTTTAGCTTTGCGTCTTACATATTCATTCTGTAGTCTTATAATTTGTTGTCTAAAATCTCCCTTTTTAAAGTCCCAATGCAATTTTCTAATTTCCTTTATTCAGTAAGGATTTATGTATTGGATAGTGAGAAAATGAAGTGCAATCAAACCTAAACCAGAAAGAAAACAAAAATTGTCAAGGGAAGTATTCTTTCAAATGCACACTATCCTGTTTTAGTTATTTTTATCTCTAAAGTATCATACAGCACTTCTTTAAACTTTTGTTTAATATAAATGAAAAGAATAGACTGCTGTGAAGAAAAGGAAAGTATTATCTTTAAAATATGTAGCTTATAACGTTTATTGTGTTCTCCTTAATTATGGCAATCAAGGAATATAGCCACAATTACTTGTAAAATCATTGTTTTAAAGCTTTTAGGTTAATCTGATGTGAAAGACAAGCTAAAATGCAGGTGCCTATGTAGATCTATCTAGTTACAGGAGGAGGAAATGCAGAACATAGAGTGAAATGCCACTTGTGTCCTTTGTGTTAGGACTTTCTTTGATAAGGAGGGAGTCCATTTAGTAGGAATGTTGCCAGCCTTGAATTCAGATTTTTATTGAACACCATGAGAAGCACATCATCTTATAGCTAGCTTGTTCCTCTTTGAGTAATATTTTCCTAACACATTTTAAAAACAAATGTAGCACTTCATCATGAAATGTTAAGGCAACAATATGTATATACATAGTGAACATCCTATAGGGTTCAAGTCTTCTGTTATTAACATAAGGACATAATAGTTATGACACTGGAAGATGTGCATCATGAATTTGTGGTTATTTGCTAGCAAATAAATTTTGAGTAAATTATAAATTCAGGCTAAGTAATTTAAAAAAATGCTCTGCACATCAGAATTATCAACAAGTTACAAAAATATGTTTACATCCAGTCCTCAATTCAGAACAGCTAAATCTGAGCCCCTATGCTTTGGTATCTGGTATTACAGAGCTCCCTTGATGACCTTAACTTGTAGTCTGGACTGAGAAATACTGCCTCAAAGCCTCAATTTTTCATCTTTAAAATGGCATCAGCTTTAAATGCTAAGAGCATCATTGTAGGGATATTTTAAGAATCAAAAGTAAATGGATGTCAAAAACATAGCATAATTCCTGGAACATTATAAATAATTCATATCTCCCACTCCCTGGCTGCACTATAAATACAATTAAGGGGGAGATTACATCCTTGTTCACTGTTTCCTGTATGACACATAGAACGTACTTAAAAATATTTGTTGGTTCAATGAATCACTTGCAAGGTCTTTTTAGAGGGGTAGACATCCTATTGTTGAATTTTGTTCAGTTAAACTTACTATAACAATATTGCTTATTTCCTTGGATGGAATCATTTCCTTCTGAATGATTAGTCTCTGTTATTTCACCTTTCCAGTTGACACAGTACCTCATTTTCACATACCTGTACCCATTAGTTACTGAATGCACCCACATGTCTCCCCCTTTTAATGCCATTTCTTCTTCCCTCCCTCCCTTCCTCATTTCCATCTTCCCTGTCTCCAATGCTTTTTGCTCCCTGTCTCCTCTTCCATTACCATCCATCCCCCCTGTTTCTGTTGCTATCTCTATCAAGAACAAGATCTCTGGAGATTTATTTTACAGGAAAATCTGTCAAGCTCTTAAATTTGCTTGACAGCATCTTCTATATTCTGTCCTATTACAATAGGAGAGTGTTTAGAAATTGTGTTCTGAGGCAACACTCTCTTTCTTTGAAATTCAGTATTTCACATCAGTAAGTGGCTACCTATCTTTGGAAAATGACAAAAAGTATAGTTTGTTATTCCAACATCGACAGTGGTTTCTTTCCATAAAGCCCATTTTAATGTGTTTTTTGCTTATTAATTTCATTCCTTCCTCCCAGGAAAATATCCTGAATCATTAGTAAGTGTTGGGATATATAGAAATGTTGGCATCAATGAAGATCAAAGCCTGTCCATAGTCTCAAACAAATATTTGAAAATCAAAACCAATAGGCTATTAGAATGCAACGGGATTCATCCTATAGGAGAAGCAAAATCTCCCTATCCACTGATTAGTGCCAGTGGATAGGGTCTGCTTTTCTGTCCTGGCTAAATTAATGGTCACTAGGCAGATCATGCCAACTGGGCTCAATGAAGGATTGCTGGAGTAAAATTTATGAATATAGGAGTGCAAGAGAAGTGAGATATATAGCTCCACCATGGTGAGTTGCAAGAAGCTTTGTGAAAAGCTGACTTGGGGAAGTAAGAGGGAGGCTTGGGATGAAGAGCTTTGGCTTATCCCTTGTTATAGAGTAGTCATTAAAAGTTAATGAAGGGTTTTGTTTGGGGGGGGTGAGAGCCCCTTGCTCCTTTGAGCTCCTCATCTACCAGTTCCATCCTCTTAAGGACAAAATCAGGTCTTACTAGATCAGGCTTCCTTTTCTGAAACATGAGCAGACTTTCTTCTTTATAGACTGGACACTGGCTGAAGTCCCCTTAGTGGCTCTCCAAGACCTCCCTGAACAGGAAGAATGGTGACGCACCTCTGCAGGACATTTCAAGAGATGCCCCCATGCTTAATCCCCTAAGACTTGGTTGACCTCTGATGGCAAGGAACAAAGTTATCCCCCAGGTCCCTCATCAAAATTAGTATGGATGTCAGGTATGGTCATTAAGCACCCAGAAAGGCTAAGTTGCACCAGCCTGTTACATTGTACCTATATTAACATTGTATCCTTTGGGAAAAAAAAAACTGTATGTTATTTCCATGTCATATTTCTTCATTCATATCTTTCCATTTTAATAGCATATTACTTTAAAAGATGCACGCATACCCTCCATCATATACTAAAAATCCAAGTCTGAAAATAAGTGGTCAGCTCTAGAACCTGTATAGGGATTCCCAGTACAAGAGCAGTTATCTTTAGATTGTGAGGAATATAACATTAACTTTGCTCATTTTGTCTTACACATAGGTACTTGGTACTAGCATCCACATATGAGGGATATCATTCGTCTTTTGTTATTCTGGGACTGTGTTACTTCACTTAGCATAAAATCTTCTAGTTCTATCCATTTACCCGCAAATTTCATGATGTCATCTTTCTTTACCACTGCATAGTACTGCACTGTGTAGATGTACCATATTTTCTGTATCCACTCATCGGTTGAGGGGCACTTGGGTTGGTTCCAGCTCTTCGCTATTGTGAAGAGAACTGCAATAAACATGGCTGTACATGTATTTCTGCTGTAGGAAGTCTGATGGATATATAGCCAGAAGCGGTATGGCTGGGTCAGGTGGTAGGCTCATTTTGAGTCTTTTAAGGGTTCTCCATACTGCTTTCCATAGTGTTTGTACAAGTTTGCATTCCCACCAGCAGTGGATGAATGTTACCCTTTCCCCACACCCTCTCCAGCACTTGGTATCTTTTGTTTTCTTGATCCTAGCCAGCCTTATCAGGGTGAGATGATATCTTAAAGTGGTGTTAATTTGTATTTCTTTAATTATTATCGATTGCGAACACTTTTAAAGATGTTTCTCAGCCATCTCTATTTCCTGGCTTGTGAATTCTCTGCTCAGCTCTTTACTCCATCTTCTGAGTGAGTCATTTGTTTTCTTCTTTGTTTTTTGAATAGTTTATATATTCTGGAAGTTAATGCTCTGTCAGATGTATCAGCAGTGAAGGTTTCCTCCCACTCTGTGGGTTTTTTCTTCACTTCCCTGACTATTTCTTTTGCTATACAGAAACTTTTGAGTTTAATAAGTTACCACTTGTCAATTGTTGACCTTATTTCCTGTGCAGCTGCTGTCTGATATAGAAAGTCTTTTCCTACAACTATGTCTTGTAAGTTGCTGCCAACTTTTTCATCTAACACCTTCAGGGTTTTGGGTTTCAAATTGAGGTCTTTGATCCATTTGGAGTTGATTTTGTACAGGGTGAGAAGTAGGGTTTTAATTTTTATTCTTCTACAAGTGGTGATCCAGTTTTGCCAGTGCCATTTGCTGAAGATGCTGTCTTTCATCCATTGAGTCTTTTTGGCCCCCTTGTCAAATATAAGGTGGCTGAAATTGTATTTGATCAAGTTTGGATCTTCAGTTTTGTTCCATTGATCTATGGGTCTGTTTTTGTGCCAGTAGCAGGCTGTTTTTATGACTATAACCCTGTAGTGTGGTTTGATGTCTGGTATAGAAATTTCCCCTGTATTGCTGTTTTCAGCCCAAGAGACCCCTGAGAACCAGATCCTCAATTGACTTCAAGAAAACAAAACCTTGGTTAATCTGGGATGTGTGGCCTTAAGCATCCAGAAGGAAAGTACAACCAGAAACAAATAATCAGTAAGGCCAGAGAAACTGTAATGCAGACATAAAACTTAAGATCTTAGTAAAAAGACAAAAATAAAAAAGAGAGCACTGTTGTTTGACTTGTCTTCAATTCTTATAGGCAGGTGCATCTGCTCTGTGGATGCCACTGCTTTTGGCACTCCTCAAGGACATGAGATACAGCTTTTTAACCTTCCACTTTTTTAACCACTGAGGACTGCTGATATACCCAACTTGTGAACTAAGCAGCTAATAGGAATTCAGCTTCGTCACAATAAGGGCTGCCATTGCAGGGGGATCAAGACAGGATGCGTGCTTACTGGACTTCATTTGTGGGACTATTGGAGGGAAAGACCCCAATGTGGAGCACAAGTGCAGGATTGATGGCTGTTTGGGCTGCCAAGGAGGAGCCTTCAAACACTTCCTTAAGGTAAACATTTCATTTTTTTGGCTAAAAAAAAAAAGAAAAGAAAGAAAATCCTCCAATTCAAGTGATATGTGTATATGTACTGAAGCAATACAAGTAGGAGAGAACAATAACAACAAAATAACTCAAAAAAACTCTGGAAAGACTCAGAAAAGGATGCAGGACATATATGGCATAGTGTAGGGACTCTGGTGGGGTGGGGTGCATGGAAAGGGATGTAACTCTAGATTCGATTGAGAAATGATATAAGACTTATGGAAAAAGTTTAACAACAATGAAAAAATAATAATAAAATAAAAAAATAAAAAGTCTATAAAATTAAAAAAAAAAGTTAATGAAGGGAATTGGAGAATTCCATGATAGAGTCTTCTTGAGATTTTAATACTAGTGGAAGAATAATAGGGTAAGCCCAGAAGCAGGAAGAAATATAGAGGAAGAGGTGTAAAATGACATTTTTAAACCACAACTTGTGCTGGGCCTGGGGGCACACACATTTAATCCCAGCTTGAACATGCAGAGAAAGTGAAATCTTTGTGAGATCAATGCCAGCCTGCTCTCCATGGTGAGTAGTTCCAGGCCAGCTGTGGCAATAGGGAGACCCAATCTCAAAAAGACCAAATGAAAAAAGGAAGAAAGAAAGAAAGAAAGAAAGAAAGAAAGAAAGAAAGAAAGAAAGAAAAAAGGTACTAAATAACCACAGCTGATGCGCCCCACTAGCCTAGGCATTTTAATGAATTAATAGTAATTACCATATAAGATAAATTTTAATAATACAAATTATTATTACAATGCGAGAGATAATATCTCTGCTAGTGTATGAGAAAGACAGAGTACCCAAGATGACATTTTCATTCTGCCATTTAATACTGTGTCATTGGAAAAAAATCACTGGTGTGCATACAGGTACATTTATTTAATACATTTTTGTGTGTCAGATTTAGATTTTGCCCCTTTTTTGGTGCTTTGCTTTGAATTTTTATGAAATAATGAAAAGTAAGTTAGAAATAATACAAGGAGAAATGGATCTTTAGATATCAATGAAGTATGACATTACGATTCCATCAATGAGACAAATAATGTGCAGAGAGCAAGAGAATGTGAAGTACTCAGCACAAATTAGGCCACCTATACAATGCCCTGTCCTTCCAAAATCATTGTAGAAGAGGGCCAGAAAGATTGTAAGAGCCAGAGGTGATAGATGAAAACAAGGAATCCTTGTTTTCCAGACACAACAGTGCATTTGCACACATTAACACACATTGCTATATGAATATTCATAAGACCTACTCAAGCTCAAACAAATTTTCAAAGAAAATCTCAGCATGGATGGGGGAGGTGGACAAAGAGCCTCAGCCCTAGCTGACACACTTTTGGCAATTGATAGTTAGTGGGAGAGAGAGGAGGGAGAAAGAGAAAAAAAGGAGAGTTTTCTTTAAGGGTGTGGATAATTCAGGTAGTTTGAGAAAGCTTCACGGGATGCACTCATACCCAGGAGACTTTGGGAAACACAAATTAGACTTGATAGGCCTTTAAAGAACAACAGTAGAGTACAAGAGTCTATGGGGGAGTACATTGCATAAAATTCTCAAATAATCAATAAAAATTAGAAAGGAAGGAAAGAAGGAAGAAAGGAAGGGAGGGAGGCAGGCAGGGAGGGAGGAAGGGTAAACAAATAAAATAGAGGAAATTAATTACCTGAAATTAAAGACTATTTTGGGACAAAATACATAGCAGAATGCCATGGGATGAAGGGCAGGAGGTTGCAGAGCTACTGATGAGTACTTATAGGGGTATAGTTCATTTGGATTATAAAGCAACTCTGTAAAATGAATGCAATTTTAAAAATTCTTTATATTAATTTGTAAGCATGAATGACTTTAGGTAGATGCCTCTGCTTGCCCACTTAACTATTTAAAATCCAAGCGAATAATAGTATTGGATTCAAAAAAATGTGAAGATAAAATTAGTCAGATCAGCCTGTGGCTACATCTGTGAGGAGTTTTCTTGATGGCTGAGTGACATGGAAGGGTCCAGCCCAGAATCCATTCTAGACTATTGCCAAAGATGTACTCTTGATTTAGAAGTGCAGAACTTAACTATTCAGTAGTCAAAGTAGGAAGCTACCCTAGTTATTTTCTTTTATTTTTAAATTTTCATTTTTTATTGATGCTTTGTATATTTCATACATCATTTTCCAATTCAGTTCAGGCATATTTCCCTTTCCCTTCCCCCCACCCCACCCCACCCCATCCCAGATCATGCATTCTGCCATAACTGTCCTGCATCTTTCTCTCAGTTTTTTTTTTCATTTTTTAACAATAAGTGATAATTTATGAGTACAAGCATCCTTCATGTAAAACCAATTTGCAAGCAGCTGTTCCCAAACTCACACAGCCCATGGGTCCCACCATCCAGTAAGGAGGGACTTGTATGTTCAATCAAGCTGATCAAATGAGTGTCCAGACTATATTGCTGTAGTTTCACCATTCACCCCAATCACAGCCCTTACATTCTACCATGCCCCCTCTTCTGCAGATTGTTCCCTAGGCTTAGAAAAGGGGCACAGGTGGATGAGAAGCAAAACATTCTTTCTCTGGAGCTGTTGTCTTGGTCTCTGGTCAATTCTGCCTGTTTCCTTTCATGGGCTGACAGTTTGTCCAGGAATAACCTTTCGATCCTACTAATGAAGCACAAGCAATTAGATATATAGGTATTTAAACAGTACTAATTGCTATGGTAGGTTACCTTGGTATAGACACAGATGTTTGGATGGTATGTTAATCCATGAATTACATTTTTTTCTGTTAAATATGACAGGGTCTTACTGTGGCTTATAACATCTCCTAACCATTAGAGGATTTAAGCTTGTGGCATCAGCCATGGCTTATTCCTCCAAGGAGAGAGCTAATAGCTAATTAGATTTGGGATATACAGGCATATGGCTGTCACTGCTGCACAGTATTTCCAAGCAAGTGAGGTGTAGCTGTTGCTGACAGAGGAGTCTTGCTTGACTCAAGGAGACCTATATTTGCTTTGTTGGTTTAGTGGCCTTTGGTAACACTCTCTGGTATTCGTAGTTATTTTCTATTGCTGTAGTAAAACACTGACCAAAAGCAAGTTGGGGAGGAAAGGTTTCTTTCATTTTCCTCTTCTGAATGATGGTCCATCACAGAGGGAAGCCAAAGCAAAATCTCAAGCTGGTTAGGAGCCTGGGGGCAGAAATGGATGCAGAGACCATGGAGGAATGCTGCTTACTGTCTCCTCCTCTGGTCTGTGCCCAGCCTCCTTTCTTATACAAACCAGGACGACGTGCCCAGGGTGGGGACCATCCACAGTATCTTTGTGTAGTGCAGCCTGGCTTGGCAATCACTATGCAGTCAAAGAATGAAACTGAAATGATTTTGAACAGAGATCGGAGAAAGTGTCCAAACAAGTGGTGACTGCAGTGCATCCCTCTTCTCTGTGAAATGCCGTCATCTTTCACAGATGTATTTGAGCAAAATATTGTCAAAAGTGGATATTTCACAGTGGTATTCACCTGTAATTTCAACGCTTGGGACTGGATGCAGGTGAATCACAAGTTGGAGACCAGGTTGCACTATAAATTGAGACTCTCTTTTCAAACAAACCAATGAAAGAACAAGGCAAGAATTTAGATTCCATGTTAAAAGTCATTTTCATTCAGATAGGTTGAAGGAGGATTCTCTTCTAATGTTATCCAACATGAAATTTAAAATGAAATTGTTGCTTATTTTTCTTAATCAAAATAAAGGTCTGTGCATGACAATTTTGATATAGTAAAAATTTCAAGACACTTTTCAAGTACTGAAATATGTTTTGGGGAAGGAAAATTTTGGGCTCAACACTGAACATCCTGGGGGAAAGATGAAAGAATAAATGCCTTCGAGATTGATGCACAGCTGGATAATGCAGACAGAGATCATTTAGGTTGGAACACGGGGTGAGAGCTGGGGAATTTTTTGCACCTGTGCTTGGCTGGTTACTGAATTTAGAACAAATTTTCTGCAGGGCATAAATTCTTGTGGAAGCAAAAGCTTTTCAGTACTCACCACAGACACAATAAAAGAACTGGCTGCTTTATGAGATTATAATTTCTTTTCCAGCATTATGGCTTGCATTGAAAGTAATTGACAGAAACTCCATGCAAATATCAAAACCCTGGTTACATGGACATCTGAGGGCAGCATCATGGTAGTCAACTTTGACACACAAACTTCCTTATCTTATGCAAATTTGATTCAATCAGGTAGAGGGTATTTACATTACACAAAAGAAAAAGGAAGATGAGTTTCCTGTGGTGAGCTCTTTGGCTGGTTCATATCACCATGCACAGAGGAGAGCTAGGCATTGAGAGATGGCATAATTGAAGACTGGCAAGCGTCATGGGAAATAACATTATTCATGTCAAATTGGGGCAAATTGTGTATGGCTGTGGGACACCAAGAAGGTCGCTCATGTTGGCCAACTTAGAAAGGATGAGGAAATTTCCTGGGATCTGGCCAGCCAAAATGTAGTCTATTGAGGTAAAAATGTGAAATACACAGAGTTAATGGTGCTGGGGAATTGGAGAAAGCTCCAGATTAGTGTCAACAGAGACCTAGGGAACATGGCTTGACAATGAAGTTTGGCTTTGCTGCATTAAAAAAAAAAACAAAAAACAAAAAACAAAAAAAACATATTGGGTGCAATGGAATGGTAGGCAAGGGAGTGAATAAAGGTACTTGCAGCCAAAGCTCATGATTTGAGTTTCATTTCTAGAACTCACATGGTAAAAGAAGATATCTGAGTTTACAAACTTATCCTCTCACTTCCACATGTGCTTTGTGGCACACGTGCACGCATACACACACACACACACACAGGGAGAGAAACACATATATAAGCAATACTATTTTTTTTCAGTGCTGGAATTAGTGTGTGGTACTGCACCATGAATATCAAATTAACACTACCTATATCTATTGGAGTGACACTTGACCTATATGACATAAGTTCTTAAGAAAGTAGAAAGTTAAAGTTGTCTGTACAGGCTTTAAACAAACTGCAATAATCTGTGGAACAGTTGCACCTCAATAAGTATGTTTTTCCCCTGAGAGAGCCTGGAAACCACATGGTAATAGCACTTTGGAATAATGTGAGTGGGGTACATGTTCTATTTGAGACAAGCTAAAATTTATTTTTCATGTTTACTGATATTATTGCCTATAGGATTAGAATAATACCCTGAAAAACGTCCACAACTCTATGAAAAATACTAGGAAAAAATAGACACCATGTTCCAAGACATTTATAGCTTGATTTTGAAAATTCCTCAACCTTGCACTTAAATCTTGTATATAAAACTATTTTTAGAAAAACAGGAGTTTGTGTCTGTGTATGACATGATCTGCTTAGAATGGTAGCAGTGGTTAGTACAATAAAAATAACCCAGGACATTTGAGAAGTAGTAAGGAATGAATACTTTAAATGTTTCCAATTTTTCTACAGAAAGTATAGTAGAGAAGTTTTTAAGTGAGAGCCATTATCTTTTACTCTTGTAGGTTTTAGAGGGACGGAAATAGGAATTTGCAACAAATTTGCTCTTTAGAACACTGAAAGAACTGACTGGAGTGATCAGCAGATCATCACATGTCTAAGATGCTTATATGGCTTTTTGTAGCATGAGTGATCCTGGTTTCAGATATCAAAAGTAAGTGTACCCAGGCATGGCCTTCTCTTCACAAACCCACACAGAAGAAATGAACTTAGTGCAAGTATGGACCTCAAAATTAACATAGGAAAAAACTGAGCATTTGATCTTATTGCCCAAGGTGGCTTCTTCTATGTCTTCTTCTTTCCTGTAAGTAGCCACTAGAGCCTTTTTTCCAAGGAGAAGCATCAGATTGATTTTGAACTCTAGTTTTCTATCTCATATCCTATTAGGTAATTGAATTAGAGTGATTTTCAAAATGAACTCTGGCATGTATGACTTCACCTCTGCAATTTAACCTTGATCCATGCCACAGGCACTTCCTACTGGCTTTCAGAGTATAACTTCCTTCATGTGTCCCTCCCATGACTATCATGGTATCCATGGGAACACTCTCACTTGCATTCTTTGTATAATTAAAATCTTCTCAAGTTCCTCAAACGCAAATGTAGTCATATGACTTTCTTTGAAATTCCAATATACAAGAATTTCTGTGTATCCATTCTGGAAAGTAATTTAAAAACAAATGAATCTGAAAAAAGCTGTCATACATGTTAACTAAGATTCCAGTTATTAGCTTGAAGCCTCAGGAAAAAAAAAAAAAAACTAAATCTGTAAGATATGGAAAAAGAGGTCTCAAGCTACTGTGACTTTCAAATTGACAGTTGACTTGTCCTATCTTAGTTGAAAAAGAAATCATTCTAAGAGGTACCAGACAACAAGAAACCAATCTCAAACACCTGATGGTGGTTATGTAGATTGTTTGGTACCAAGGAAATGCTGTGGGAGGATAGATTGGTGGCTATCCTATGTAGAAGTAAGTTTCTCAAATGTAGTTTCATGAAAAAGCAATGTACCTATTGGGCTTATATCTTCGACCAAAGAACCAGAGACTAAAGTTATATATGATACTACAAAGAAGCTATGAAAAGTGATTAATTTCCTACAAGAAATGAAAACCGCTAAAGGAAAGTTCTAAATGGGAGGGTGTCTGATTCACTCAAACAACAGACTTCACCTTTGGGCAGTGAAAACAATGCTATGAAGCCGTTAAAACGACTAAAATTCAACTTACTAGTAGCAAGGATCAGAATACACATGCAGCCATCACAACGACTGAATACTTTCTGAGTAGATTTGCACTTAATCTGGCAAGTCTTTCCAATTGATCAAGATGATCTACAGAGTTGATATCTGCATGCCTCCAGAAGAATTGTAATGCTATTGTTTATGGAGTTGAATGAAAGTAAACTAGAAATAGATGACTTGAACTTTCAGAGAACTACATGGCCAGAAGAACTATTATTGCTTTTGTTGTTTTCTTTCTTTAATTCAATTTCTGCAATTTGATGATATTCAGAACTGCTCTTCTATCTGTACCTTCCCTTAAGCCCCTACCCAATTTAATGCACTCCATTTCATATATAATATACATATTAATATATATGACCTTCCATTGGAGTCTGGTGATAGTATTAAAAATCCCATGCTTGGGGCTGGAGAGATGGCCTAGCGGTTAAGAGCGCCGACAGCTCTTACAGAGGACCGGGGTTCGATCCCCAGCACCCACATGGCGGCTGAGAACCGTCTGAAACTCCAATTCCAGGAGAACTCCAGTTCCAGGGGAATCCGACACCCTCTTCTGACCTCCGCGGCATTGCACGGCACGGCTGCACAGACCTGCATGCAGACAGCACATTCATACACATACAGAAATAAATAAAAAAAATAATAATAATAATAAAATAAAAAAAAAATAAAATAAAATAAAAATCCCATGCTTGAAAGAGACTATTTTTGTTTTTGCTCCTCCTGGAACCCATCTATTTACATAGTTTCCTTACGTGGGCTTGGAGCTTCTTACCCACTTCCTCATGTCTATGGTGGGATTTATCTGGTTTTAGTTTGCATGGGACTTGTGTACAGTGTCACTATTGCTCTGTGTTCACATAAGGAACTTGTGGGGTTCCCTCTCGATCCCAGCTCCGTCCTGCAGGCAGGTCCTCAAGGGTTCCCCAGGAGGAAGGTGAACTGGGGAAAGGTGAGTGCGCTGCCCAACCCCTCCCCAGCCTTTCCTCCCTACCCTTCCTTTCTTGAAGACAATCAGACTTGACAGGGAATCTAGTCAAGCAGCAGCTCTAGTTTATTGCAAGCAATACGGCAGTTTATAAAGGCAAAAACCACAAGGGACCGTCCATGGCCTGAAACAGGCAGCCAATCATCTTAAAAGTCAAAGTAGCACACAGGCTGCAGGAACTGATTGTCTCATAGCCTTCAATAGTAAGCATGAGCTGATCATGAGCTGGCCACAAATAAGGAAATAGCTACAGCCAATCAGAAAAAATTTCCAAACAAGCCCGGCCCACCTTACTTCCTTTAGGAGCAGTCTTGTTTACTTAAGACCAGCTCACAAGGGCCCTTCAGGAACTGACCTGCTGTTTGGAAAAATAGCTTCCCTGTGGTCATTCACCAGCTCTGTCTCTCATACGCTTTCTGGTGCAATGATCCCTAAACCTCATGGGGCAGACGTTTGATACCGGTGTCCTATTCATGGATAAACACTCTGTAGCCTCTTGTTCTCTGCACATTGGCCAGTTGTGGGTTTCTGTGTTAATCACCATCTGCTACCTAAATAGAAACTGCTCTGGTAAGACTTGAGAGATTCATTAATCCATAGATATAAGAATAAGTCTTTAAGAATCATTTGTGAAACCAAGACTATTTGAGACTTAAAATGCTCCTTATATCCTCAAACTTCTATAGTTGAAGAAGAAAAAGCAAGTTGCTCAGCCTCTTCAAGTCCTCTTTGGAAGCATCCAGTGAAGATGAACTCAGATCAGATATAGATACCTAGAGCACTTGACAACTGTTAAGTGGTAGACCTTTTCCTGGGATAAATCTTCACAGTGCCTCCCTGAGTGCCTAGTAGAGATGCACCTTGATATGGTCCGTGGTCTGAGATGCCATTCTTATGTATCTAAGTAGGAATGTCATTCCAGTCTTTCCATGCCTTTGCATCCAATGAGACAGAAAAACCTGGAATGAGGGAGAATGATAACATAAATTGCTTTGTGTTAAAAAATATATGGAACTTCATTAATTTTTTAGAATAATTGATTATAATTATTCATTTTTGGATTAACATTCTGGGACAGACTAAATGGAAGAAGTGATATGTCACTCAAAGGCAGAGTCTGAGAACCATTGCATGATTTCAGATACAGGTTTTGCATTCTGGATATGGAAACAATGTCATTTGTGAGGCCCTTGAATAAATACAATGAACAAAATCTCCCTCTTGACTAATAATGGACATATAAAACAAAAGAGAAATTGCTTTATGTGTGCAATCACTTAGAGTTTGGGGTTTGTTGATTAGTGAGGGCAACATAAGTTATCCTAATATTGATGAATTCAAGTTCTACACTAATGATCATTTCAAAAATACAACATATTTACTACTCTATTTTTTTATAGATCCCCTTAGTGGTTCAGAGTGAAAAAAAGGCAACAGCTAAATATAAGATTTCTTCCTGATGTATTCTGACCTAGTTTCTCACCTTGAATTTCCATTTCATTCTTTTTCTCTCTCCAAGATTTTTGTGATATAATGAGAAGCGTCTTTATTCTCCCTTCATGTTGCTTCTAGATAGAAAATGCAGCCCAATTAGGAACAAAGACTTCTCTTTTATTTCCTTCATGATTTCTCAAATATCATTTCTTGTGTAACACATTCCTGACCACGTTTTGTGGGGTCGTATCCATCTGCTCTTCTCCCATACATCAAAGCATGTATGTCAGAATCAGACACAAATCAGAGTGAGGACACATTTTATTGACGAGTACACTTTCTTGGTTTAAAGCTTTTTGTATCAAGAAACATTACTTAAGGCTTTGTTCCCTTGTTCTGAGACCCAGCAGAATGCTATTTGGATAAACTGAGGTCTCACTTTTCTTTTGGGAGACATTATGTTTCCTCTATTCACAATAGTTAACATGCGGTCATCCATCAGAGGACTTTGGAAATGTGGAGAACAAATATCCATATATCTACTTTGACAAATGGTAGCTATAAAATTTACTTCAGTAAGCAGGGGCTGGGGTGACACACTTTGGTGCATTAGAATCCAAGCTTGTATAGGAAATTAAATGTTGAAGAGATCTTTCATCAAGTTCCTTAGAAAAGTTTCACCAGTAAACATTTTTAACATTATTTTTGTCATTTTAAATTTCTTCTATGTCTGTGTGTCTATATGAGGGGATGTACACGTGACTCCAGTGACTTGGAGTCCAGAGCTAGGTGTGGGATTGCCTGAAGCTAGAGTTACAGCTAGCTGTAAGGATCCCCATGGGAATGCTGGGACTGGAAGTCTGATCCTCTGCCAGAACAATACCTGTTTTAACCACTGAACCATCTTGCCAGGCCCTAACAAAATATAGGAGGGAAAAAGGTTAACCAGAATGCATTATATACATGCACAAAGTTATCAAAGAACTAACTTTTTAAAAGAAAAGAAAAAAACTAGTGTTTGGCAACCTGTATTGGTACTTCAAAAGAAGGCTCATACATTTAAAACTTGTCAAATATGCTAGGTTCTTTGCTAATTCTACCAACTATCATACGTGTAAATGTATGAAATATATAAAAGTTATTGTATATGAGATTTATCTCATTTTTCTATTGATAGCAAAGCAGAGACTGGTTATCTTATTGAGGATGATTAGAAACATGACAGAATTATTTCTAATGTGTAGTGTTTGATAGTGTTTCTTTTCTGTAGGCATGTTGCGAGTATGTTCTATATTTAGTTTGTATAAACACAAATTGATTTTTTTACTAAAGTTTTCTAAATAATTAAATTTAAAAAATAATTTTGATTTCTTTTTCTTATAATTGCATATATTTACCCATGAGTAAATATCAGGAATCATTGTGCGTGGTATTCTGAATTTTCTCTATCTCTATTGGACCACACACTTTAAAAATGCAGGACCCTGACACGGTGGTACATGTCTTTAATCCCAGCACTAAGGCAGCAGTGGCAGGCAAGATCTCTGTGAGTTCAAGGCCAGCCTGGTCTACATATTGAGTTCCAGGCCAGCTGGGGCTACAGGAAGACACTGTCTCAAAAAGTGAAAAAAAAAATAATAAGAAAGGCAGGACCGTAGCACAGATATTTAAAACACAGCATACTTTCACTCTTTTCCTTTACTGATATATAACAATAGCATCCCCAGTGTATCTGGCTTTTGGCTTGCCATTCACTTTGGTTTCTTTCTTTGGCCTTATACTCTATGGGTCCAATTATTACTAGAAGATCTCTTACCCCTTCTGAACCTGAAATCTTGGACCCCTTTGGTTAACAGTAACTTGTGATGCCTGAACCCCAAATCCTGGCAACATCTCTCTATGAACATTTGGACAAGTGATGAAAATTTTCTGAGAGTAATTATTTCACCCAGACAATTTCCAGACCTAGATGTAATAAGGGAACTGAGAATACACTGACATTTATCAGTTTGGAACTCAGTTCCTTGAGCTGTTTTACATACCACAGTGGTCTTCCTGATGCCAACGATCAGTGGTTCCCTGCTCCCCTTCCCCCATTTTGCTTGAATGTACCCTGGAATAACCTCTTAAAGTACTTTCCTCTTGCTGTCAGAAAGGCTTAAGAGTATTCTATCAGAGTAACCCTTCAAAGTACAATCTAGTTTAGTTAATACGTTGATAGCAACTATTTTATTTTAAAGTAAAATCCATCAATTAATAAGTGAACATGACACATAAAGTGACAATGTTTCTTTGTGCTCAAAAATCATAGCTAAAGAAAAGGGAACACAGGATAACTGAAGAGGAAAGATCACCCATGGGAAAGAAAAAGGGTCTCCTGGGAAGGCAGAAGACAAACTAAATAGATCTGTCAGATTCTTTTAGACTTTGATGAAAGACAGTGCTTGATATTAGAAAGACTCCAATCCAGAATTATTCACCTTAAAAGAATTCTAATTCCAGCTAAAAGGAAAGATTGAGAAAAAATAAAGCAAGATTTAAAGATAATGGCAATGAGGAATAATTTAGCCAACTCTATAATTAGATATGTAGTTATCAATTACTTAACTTGAAATCTAGGCATTCAGGTGTTTTTTTAATATTATACATGTATACATAGATGTATAATATAAAAAAAAATTGGTGCCCACACAGGGGCACCAATCCATTGCAACTATTGTTAACATTAACCTATTTGTCCTCAGAAAATTTGTTCTTACATTTTAATATAGAATTGAATAAACTTTTAATCTTTGTCTTCTATGTAAAGCACCATGTAGGTCTAATTGCCAATACAGTGGTAAATCACAAATAATTCATTTTCATAAATTTGTAGTTGAGTAGTCACATATAATATAATGATAATGTGCTACATTTAATGGGCAAAATTGTTATTCCGTTGTCTCTATGTAACTATAATTAGTGAACTCCTTATCATAAAATTTATTGAAGTAGGAAACTTGCAAATTAATTCTATTTTAGTCTTTCCCAATTTTAATGATTCACAAAGTACATTATTGTGTTTGGTTGATGCTTATCTACTTTTAACTAAAACAATGATAGAATAGTAACTAATTCTTGATATTCTTCCACATTTTGGGGTAATAGAGAAATTTTGTGGTTACACATTTTAAGAAAACCAACCCTGCAGAGTATGGTAACAAGGTAGCATACCGATTGATCTTCCCCTAACATTGGCGTTGTTGTGTAGCTTCTGCCCATGCTGAATACAGGAACCCTGTGCTAATGGAATATTTGAAAATGAGATCTTTGTCAAATTGTGAAAACACTGAAGCACAAGCTGGCAGGTATATCTGGCCTAATGTATCTGGGCAGCATCCAGCATCAAACCACAGGCCACGGCAGAGAACCACTGTGGATTCAGATCCCCCTGGTCCATTCCAGACTTCACATGACTATAATCCTGATTGTTACACAGACTAACCCTCTGAGGCAACCTTCGTACTATACACTCAGTTGAAGCTTTTCTGAAACTCCTATTGCTGAGAGACTGTTCTGTGTATTAGTGCTTTAGTCACCCATATTTGTGGATAATTGTTAACACAGTAATAGATTAATTATATGCAACTTCATCCATTTCATTTTCATCTCAAAATCAATGCAGGTATTGCTTTCTTTTTCAAATGAAATTCTCTTGTATTAGATTATCAGTTGACATTTTTTACTTAAAGAGATTTTATTTTATTTTTTTTAATTTTATTTATTTCTGTATGTGTATGAATGTACTGTCTGCATGCAGTCTTGTGCACCCGTGTCATGCAATGCCGCGGAGGTCAGAAGAGGGTCTCGGATTCCCCTGGAACTGGAGTTCTCCTGGAATTGGAGTTTCAGACGGTTCTCGGCCGCCATGTGGGTGCTGGGGATCGAACCCGGGTCCTCTGCAAGAGCGGTCTGCGCTCTTAACCTCTAGGCCATCTCTCCAGCCCCAAGAGATTTTAATAAGTATAATTAGCTATAGATTGTGGTATCATGAAGATCATTTAGCTTACAAATGTTGATGGGAAAGATCATAGAATACAATTAGCAAATATATTTTTGCATAGATACATAAAACTTTAAGCAATTTGATCACACATTCAAGAAATATTCATTCAACATTATTAAATGCCAGGTACTTTGAACTAAGGACTTGATATTGAAGAATACATATCTGTTTCTCAGAGATTTATAGTCCAGAGGGACTCGGTGTAGAAAGCAGGCAAGTGGGATATAGAATGGATAAAACAGTAATTATCCTATGGGTCGCTCTATGAGAAGTCAAAGCCAGTGGAGGCATGGTGCTTAGGGAGTGGTGTAGCAACCCAAACCAAAGGTTGTTGCTTCTTGATTACAGAGTAGTTTATGGTGTCTGAAAGAACATTTATGGCAGGGTGTTCTAGCATGTACAGTGGCAGAAGGCAGGAGGAGAGCATCCTAATGATCCAAATTTAACAACTCAGAGTTAGCTGGGAAAACAGGAGTTATACATCAAAGATTTTAAGCCAGGTTGTGAAATTCTCCCACTGTCAGCTTACCCTATCTAATACACAGGAAAAGCAGACCATACATCCTCTTTTACATCCACATAAATATATTATATTTCATAGAATGCGGGTCTTGCCCAGCAAGGGGCATGGATTAATCCACTTTGATTTCCCAAGATCTATGTCAATACTTTGCACATTGCAGGTTCTCAACATTTATAGTGAGGGATCCTAAAACTGAATGAACCTAAGATCTAGAAAATGGGTAGGTTAAAACAACAGAGGCTCATTTAAAGCTTGGCTACTTATAACTAATATTATAACTTCTCAATCAGTTGTCATAGGTAGAAATTCCTTTCCATGTCTCTTTTGAACTTTGAGATTTGCAATGAGGGCTTCTACTAAAGAAAATTGTTATAAAGTGTTATGTTCAAAATAAACAATTTCTAAATAATAATATATCAGTAAAATAAGCAGCACGGAAATAGTTTGATATAAAAGTACAATAAATGAAGAAAATTGTTTTTAGCAAAAGAAAAGTTAACATACCTAATTTTGTTCATTGAACACCAGAAAAATATAATAATATATTATAAAGGATTTTGTCTGTATGAGAAAGATGAAATAACTGTCATTAATTAGATATTGTAGCAGAATGTGCTAAGGAGAAATCAAAATTGTTAAAAAGCCATGTAAGGAAAGGAACGTTCTTTAAAATGTGTCATTATTACACACTAATCAAAAAATTTTTAACAGTGTCTATTATTAAATATTGTAGAATGGATACTTTTGGTTTGCTTAAACTCAAAACAGATATGATTTACTAATAATTATAAATTTTCCATTGTAGAAGCTACAATAAGATATCTTTCTGGGGTTCTTTTCTAACAATTTTTATTGAAGTTTTATGCAATTCATGCAACATTTCTCAGTTCAACTTAGACTCATTCTCCTTTCCATGTCCTCCACCCCATCTGAGTTCATGCATTTTGCCATACATGCCTTGCATCTTTTATTCAGTCTTTTTACAGTTTTTCTATGCAGAGGTTTATTGTTTGGGTATGAAGTTCACTGTTTCAGTCAATTCTTTGACCCAGACCTTTTGTTGGTCTTCCCTCTAATTTGTATTGCTCCAAAATATGCCTATATGTTTTTCACACATATACCAAAATTATGACATCTGAAAGTAAACTGTATTTTAATTCCAAAACATGTTTAGGAATTCACATTTTTCCCCTTTAATTTTATATTACTGTAAAGTATGCATATATACCCTTTCCCCATATACCACAATTACAATGTCTGAAAATAAGTGGTAGGTTAATTCTAGATCCTGTTAAGTTATTCACATTATAATTGCACAGGTGCTTTCATATATATAAGAAGAATATAGCTATATAGCGATATGAATCGTATAATATATATATTAAACTGACTGCAGCATGCACACACACACCCATATATAATATATATATATATATATATATATATGTTTATAACATATATGTTATATGTTGCTCAGTTTGCTTTACTACTAGGTATTTGGTGCTAGCATCCAAAAACAAAGGATACCATTTGTCATTTGTTTTTCTAGGACTGTGTTATTTCACTAAGCATAATGTCTTTTAGTTCCATCCATTTACCTGCAAATTTCATGATGTCATCTTTTCATATTCATGTTTCTTGCTGCTGTAAACAGGCAAGAGTGTCATGACACCTTTGTACTAATCAGTAACAAGTGGGATTTCTTTGGTAACTGGCAAAGGGGACCTTTTAAATGATAACATTTTCCTCAGAAGTTATAATATTAATGTTAATTAAGCTAACAATTTATTACATGCAAAACTTTGCTTTCTTATATATCTAAACTTCTAATATACAATGGAATATATGGAATATATTTTCCCTTTGACCATTATTTGCTCCATATCTAATACATGTTGAAGTAATATGAATCTTTGATTACTATACAATGAAATTGACTGAGAAATAAGAGCATCAGGAACTATTTAGTCACACACAAATAAATTTTAACCAGCTAGAATATATTACATTTGGGGAAAACATATCAGCATATTTAATTTTCAAAGATCAGTATTGCCTTTATAAACAAACGATTTCTGCATTTGAAATGTAAGAAAACAAATGATAACATTTTGATTAGACTCTTAGAAGCCAACTATTTCTGATCTCTAATTTCTGAAATTGCATAATATCTACATGGCAAATCATGTTTGTATTTATTGTGAATTCATTAACTTCAATAATCAAAAACTGGTTTTAATTGTATTTTATGTATAAACCACTAATTACTACTCTATAATCAGTCAATTTATCATTTGAAGCTTATTTCCCCAACTCTGAATATATTTTGAAATTTCAGTGGCTGCCCTAATACTGTGCAATTGTTTCCTCTAAATTAACACTTTACTTCCTAGAGGTAGGAAGGAGACAATAACATGCAGAAAACTAAGGAAACGTACTGGGCTTGGGAAGCCAAGGGTACTTATTAAATTCAAGAAGTTGCAGCATTCATAAGGTTGCTCTCCATAGTTATAAAAGTATTAGAGATGAGCCTCTGGTGGCATTGATTTCAGCTTGGGCAGCAAGCTCTAGGATTGTGGCTTTCATAAGTCAGCAATCATCCTTGGATGGGATTTTGATAATGCACCTGACTTTGGGTCTCTTGGGTCTTGTAAATAGCTTTTCTTTTGTCTGTCATGTGTGCCTTATGTGGTGTGTGGTGAGGGTGTGTATATCTAGGAAAGACATGTAGCAGCTGAACAAAAAACAAACTTGGAAATTACAGTGTATTTTAATTTTTATTTGTTTATTTTTTAAGGGATTCTACAATATAATAAGAGCACAGTTTTTTACAGATCACATTAACGTTGCTCTGTTTGCCATACAATTAGGTAATTGATGCTGGCATCCACAGATGAGGGATACCATTCATCGTTTGTTTTTCTGGGACTGTGTTACTTCACTCAGCATGATATCTTCTAGCTCCATCCATTTACCTGCAAAGTTCATGATGTCATCTTTCTTTACTGCTGCATAGAACTCCATTGTGTAGATTTTCTCTATCCACTCTATCCACTCAAGCTGAGGGGCACTTGGGTTGGTTCCAGATCCTTGCTATTGTGAAGAGAGCTGCAATAAACATGGCTGTGCATGTATCTCTGCAGTAAGATGAGGCTTGTGGGTACATGCCCAGGAGTGGTATGGCTGGGCAAATGACAAGTTCATTCCAAGTCTTCCAAGTGTTCCCTAAACTGCTTTCCATAGTGGCTGTATGAGTTTACATTTCCACCAGCCTTGGATGAGTGTTACCCTTTCCCCACAACCTCTCCAGCACTTGGTATCATTTGTTTTCTTGATCCTAATAGGTCTTACTGGGGTGAGATGATATCTTAAAATAGTTTTAATTTGTATTTCCTAAATTATTAGAGACTTTGAACACATTTTAAGATATTTCTCAGCTATCACTAATTCCTCATTTGTGAAGTCTCTGTTCAACTCTTTGCTCCATCTTTTGAATGAGTCATTTGCTTTCTTTCTTCTTTGTTTTATGAATAGTTCATATATTCTGGAAATCAATCCTTTGTCAGTTGTATCTGTGGTGAATGTTTCCTCCCACTCTATGTGTTTTCTTTTCACTTTCTTGATTGTTTCATTTAATGTACAGAAGCTTTTGAGTTTAATGAGGTCCCATTTGTCAATTGTTGACCTTAATTCTTGTGCAGCTGATGTCTGATTTAGGAAGTCTTTTCCTACACCTATGTCTTGTAGTCTGATGCCAACTTTTTCTTCTATCACCTTCAGAGTTTGGGGTTTCATGTTGAGGTTGTTGATCCATCTATAGTTAACTTTTGTACAGGGCAAGAAGTAGGGGTTTAATTTCATTCTTCTACAAGTGGTTATCCAGTTTTTCCAATACCACTTGCTGAAGATATTGTCTTTCCTCCATTGTGTGTTCTTGGCCCCCTTGTCAAATAGGAGGTGGCTGAAATTGTATGTGCTCAAGTTTGGATCCTCAGTTTTGTTCCTTTGGTCAACAGGTCTGTTTTTGTGCCAGTACCAAGCTGTTTTTTTTGACAATATCCCTGTAGTATAGTTTGAAGTCTGGTATAGAGATCCCTCTTTTCACCCAGAGTTGCTTTGGCTATTCAGGGTCTTTTGTTTTTCCAAATGAAATTAAGGACATTTTTTTTCCAAGCCTGTGAAGAAACTATTAGGGATTTTAATTGGGATTGCATTGTATCTGTATATTAATTTGGGTAGAATGGACATTTTTACTTTATTAATTTTCCCAATCCATGAGCATGGGAGGTTTTTCCATCTTCTGATGACTTCTTCAATTTCCTTCTTCAGGGCTTTAAATTTTTTCATAGAGATCTTTGGTGTCTTTGGTTGGGTTTGTTCCTAGGTATTTTATTGTTTTTGAGGCTGTTGTGAGTGGGAATGTCTCCTTATATTCCTTCTTCAGTTGCTTGTTGTTAGTGTAAAGAAATGCTACTGATTTTTCTAGGTTAATTTTGTATCCTGCCACTTTACTGAAGCTCTTAATCATTTCTAGGAGTTTTCTGGTGGAGTTTTTAGCATCCCTTACATAAACAATCATATCATATCATATCAAGGGATAGCTTGACTTCCTCTTTTCCAATTAGCACTCCGATAATTTCCTTTTCTTGCCTTCTTGCCCTAGCAAGTGTTTCAAGCACTATATTGAAGAGGAGTGGTGACATGGGGCAGCCTTGCCATGTTCCTACCTTTAAAGGGAATGCTTCTGTCATTTCCCAATTTAGGATGATATTGGCTGTGGGTTTCCTGTATATGGCTTTAATTACATTGAGGAATGATCCATCCAATCCATTTCTCTCCAGGACTTTAAGCATGAAAGGATGCTGGATTTTGTCAGAGGCTTTTTCCACATCAATTGAGAGGATCCTATGGTTTTTGTCTTTCAGTCCATTTATATGTTTTATGATATTTATTGATTTTCATATGTTGAACCATCCTGCATTTCTGTTATGAATCCAACTTGGTCATTATGGATGGTCTTCTTGATGTGGGTCTGTACATGATATGTAGGAATTTTGTTTAGAATTTTGCATCCATATTCATTAATGAGATGGGTCTATAGTTCTCCTTTTTGGTTGTATCTTTGCTTGATTTTGGTATTAGAGTGATGCTGGCTTCATAGAAGGAATTTAGGAGAATTCTCTCTGTTTGTATCCTTCTCAACATTTTGAGTAATAATGGTTGTAAATCTTTTTGAAATGTTTTATAGAATTCTGCCTTGAAACCATCTGGGCCTGGGCTTTTTTTAGTTGGGAGGCTTCTTATTACATCTTCAATTTCTTCATATACTATGGGTCTGTTTAAGTTGTTAATCTCTTCTTGGTTGAGATTTGGTGATTCCCAGGATTTCAGATATTCATCCATTTCTTCTAAGTTTTCAAACTTAGTAGAGTATAGGTTTTTGAAGTATTCCCATATGATTGTCTGGATCGTATGATTGTCTGGATCTTTTCATTGTCTGCTGTGATATTTCCCCTTTCATCACAGATTGTATTGATTTGAAATTGTTTCTTCTTTCTTTTGGTTAACTGGGCTAGTGGACTATCTTGTTTATTCTCTAGAACCAACTTTTGATTCATTGATTTTTTTGTATGGTTTTGTTTCTATTTCATTGATTTCTGTTATGATTTTTGTTATTTCTTCCTGTATGTTGCATTTAGGGTTCATCTGTTGTGGTCCCTCAAGTGTTTTTAGCTGCAGTGTTAGATGGTTCACTTGTGCTCTTTCTGTTTTTTCTAATGTAGGCACCCAGGGGTATAAACTTACCTCTGCTTTTTTTTTTTTAATAAAAATATTCTTTTTTCCAGAGCAATTTATTAACTGAAATCGAATAGGAATCCCACCAATTGCTCTCCTGTGTGCTACTACTGACAAATAGACACAGACAAAATTTAACAAGGTTGTCATTTAATAAGTCTGAATTCATTCTCACCACATGGCATTGTACACGGTCATCTGTTGAAACATGTCTTTTTAACAGATCGTAGTTTAAAAAAGTCATAGTTCTGTATAAACTGGTGGACAGCAAGTTAGTTCCTTTGTTTTGATTTATAAGCCTCAACTTTACCGCAGAATAAAGAATGTAGGCCAAAGAAAGCATAATCGGTCACTCGAATAGAACAGTATTGTTTCTATAATTTGAAGCTTTCTGAATGGACGGGTTCAAGCCTGATCCAACTGTAAAAAGATTACTTAATGAATAGACTATATGGAAATTGTACAGAATGTCATTAACGTTCATCATTAATAGCTTAACCAGCACTACTATATTACTAACTGCTATTTAAAATAAAAACCTGCTTCTGAGTCCCCAAGGTGGTGGTGGCCTGTGGACACAGCCCAGCTACCTTGTGTTGAAGGGTGTGCCAGTACACAGTCCAACAGAAACTTTGGCTTTAGGAAGGATTCACAAACTTTTAAAAGAATGGCTTTAATCATTTTAAGTGTACGGTAGGTAGGGAGTGTGCTTTAATTAAATGCACATCTTAGCAGTGATGCTGCCAGGGAGTTACTCCTGCTGCTGAGAGCTATGAAAACTAGTTTGTACACAATACAACGAGGAGAAAGGAAGCAATCCCTTTGACATTAAAACTGGAAAATTAAAAAATTGTTCACAGTGGTTTGTATCAACAGTATGCATTTATGACAATAACATGTACAGATCAGAGCACCCTAGGGCTCTCTTTATGTCCTAAAGAAAACTAGCATTTACATTACTTGACTTTCATACTAAATTAAAAAAAGAACAATTGTACACTTTCCCCTCAGACAGGATAAACTGTCCTGGGGTGTACAGCTTAATACCATCATTGAAGTTGTTTGCAAAAGGAACAGAGAATTAAAAAACGAAAACACTATCATGGGAATGAAGCAACATCCACTTGCTGCTATAACCAGCAAATGCCATTCAGTAAATCAAAACTGGAAAGAGGGCCCCCCACAGAAACGGGTCTATCTGAGCAAGCTGACCAGTACACATTACAGTTTAAAAATGGAGGTTATATACTCTACGTTACAAGTCCCAACTAGGCAATGTCAAATGACATCTATTTCTTTGCTTGCGTTGTGATCATACCCCTTTGAGGTGTGACGGGTCTTGTAGCATTTGGCTTCTTTTTCTCTGCAGGCTTTAAGATCTGGAAGGAGCACACGAGGGTTTGGTCCACGCTCATCATTGCCCCTGCATTGTCAAACTCGCCACAGTATTTGGGTGCGGAAAACAGAGTGACCAACTGCCTCTTTGCAAACAATTCCTATCCATCTGCAACCACCTGATGGGCTCTGCATATAAGATCCAAATCATGCTTATGGAAAAATTCTGCAACCACTTCTGCACCAAATGTGAAGGACACTCCTCTGACATTTTTACCCCAGCCTAAGACATCTTTATTGGGGTCAGACCACAAAAGATCACAAAGAAGACCTTGATCTGTTACATCAGTTGGTCTCATAATTCTCCGAATCTGCTCCATTGATTGACGATCTGGTGATAAACCTCCATGACAGCAGAATATCTTCTCATCCACGATGGCTGCTATCGGTAAGCAGTTAAAACAGTCTGTGAACGTTTTCCATAGTTTAATGTTATATCTTCTTTTACATTCATCGTAAAATCCATAAATTCTATTGATGCTGGCACACTCATGGTTCCCTCTGAGAAGAAAAATGTTCTCCGGGTATTTGATTTTGTAGGCCAGTAAGAGGCAGATCGTCTCTAGTGACTGCTTCCCCCTATCCACATAGTCCCCAAGAAACAGATAGTTGCTCTCTGGTGGGAAGCCACCATATTCAAACAGTCGAAGCAGATCATAGTACTGCCCGTGGATATCACCACATATCTTGAGTGGTGCTTCAAGTTCTAGAAGGATAGGTTGACTGAGGAAGATCTCTCGAGACTTCAGACACAGTCCTCGGATTTCATTCTCCTGTAGCTGGACATTCTTACCTGGCTTGGACCCTCTCACTTCCAGCAGCCATTGGATGATGCTGTCGATGTTGAGCTTATCTATATCCGCCATCGCCGTCCTGCCGCCGACCCTCCCGCAGCGGCGCCGCCGCCGGCTAGCACCCAGGCCTCCCTCGTCCTCCTTCACACCACGAGCCCCGCAGGTGGTGGTGGCGGCAGCAGCAGCAGCCGCAGCGGGTGCCCCCCCAGCCGCCCCGCTCCCGGCTTCCTCCTCTCGCCACTGGAACCACGAGAAGAACAAAATCTTACCTCTGCTTTTAAAATATCCCAGGCCAGGCATAGTGGCACATGCCTTTAATCCTAGCACTTGGGAGGCAGAGGCAGCCAGATCTCTGTGAGTTCAAAGCCAGGCTGGTCTACAGAGTGAGTTCCAGGACAGCCTGAGCTACAGGGAGACCCTGTCTCAAAAAGACTAAAAAAATAAAATAAAATATCCCATAGGTTTTGTTGTGTTGTATTATCATTGTCATTCAGTTCCAGGAATGCTTTTATTTCTTTCTTTATTTCTTCCTTGACCCATTCATTATCCAGGAGTGTTTTGTTTAGTCTTCATGGATAGTAGGGCTTATCCTGGTGTTGATAATGAGCTTTAGGTCTGATAGAATGCATGAAATTATTTCAATCTTCTTGTATTTGTGGAGGTTTCTTCTGTGTATTGGTATGTGGTTGATTTTGGACAATGTTCCATAGGGTGCTGAGTAGAAAGTGTATTCTCTGGTATTGGGGTGGAATATTTGGTAGATGTCTGTGAGGTCCATTTAGTATAGCATATCAATCATTTAAGATGTCTCTCTGTTTATTCTTTGTTTAGTTGACCTGTCCAAAGGGCTCAGTGCAGTGTTGAACTCCCCTACTATGAGTGTACTGGGGTTAATCTGTGCCTTGTGGTCCTGGAGAATTTTCTTTATAAAATTTGGTGCACCAGAGTTTGGTGCATATATATTCATGATTGTGAAATCTTCATGGTCAATTGTTCCTTTGATAAAAATGTAATGGCCTTCATTTTCTCCTCTGATTTCTTTCACTTTGAAGTCTATTTTGTCTGATTTTAAAATAACAACACCTGCTTTCTTTTTTATCCCATTTGCTTGGAATATTTTTTTCATCACTTTAAAGTGGTGCCTATCCTTGAATGTAAGATGTGTTTCTTGTAGACAGCATATAGATGCATTCTGTTTCCTGATCCGATCTCCCAGTCTATGTCTTTTGATTGGGGAGTTTATTCCATTAATATTTAAGGTTATAACTGAAAGATGTGTGCTGCTTCCTTTCACCTTATTATCCATTTGTATTTTGGGGCTAGGTTTCTACTTCTGCAGTTATGCTTTTATTAATTTCTCTTTCTAGGTGCCTGGTGATAGGTGTTCCTTTCTTTTGTCCTTTGAATTTCTTCAAGTATTCTCTGAAGGGTTGGTTTTCCAGACATGTATTCTTTCATCTTGTTTATGTCATGGAAGATTTTTCTCTCTCCAACTATAACCAACATTCTTGCTGGGCATAGTAACCTGGATTGGCAGCTATAGTCCTTTAACACTGGGAATGCTTTGTTCTTACCCATCCAGTGGGTCAGTCAATGGAGGTCTGGAAGAGAAGGAGTGAGGAGAAGGGACAAGACATGCAAGGAATGGAGACAAGACAGGTTCTGATCAAGTCTCGTTTATTGTAGGAACACAAGCAGAATATATAGGGCAGGGAAGGAGGAAACATTTCAGACTGCCAAACTACAATGTTTACACAGTGGAAAGAATGTGCAGATACAGATCTTATCTCAGGGCAAACATTTGCAACACATCCTGCTGTTGGGTTGAACTACAATGGGCTCAAACTTCCTCGTGACTGACCCAACGACCCTGGAAACTGCTTAGTGGAAAAACACTGCCAGAAGGCTAAGCTTGCCCGAGAGCCCCACAGGTCCCCCTTTTTTGTATTCAAAAGGATAGATGAGACTGAAGTTGTGTCTGTCTTAGGTTCGGATCCGCCCAGGCGCCCTCCTTAGCCGTCATTGAGTAGGCGACCTCCAAATGTCGCCCGCCTGCCTGGGGCTATGATCCCGTCTTTGGCAATACAATTTAGTAAGTTGTATCATCATAGTTACGGGTCTCGGTGTACGGAGAGGAAAAATCCTCCATGACCCAATTGTTGGTAATGGACCTGGAGATGTTTGGCTTGAATAGCCTCAATTTGGGATCAGACGAAGGCCATCAATTTGTTAAGCAGTATTGGACTCAGTGATATCAAGAGGAGGAGCCCAAGAAAAGGGCCAAGAATAGTTGGCAAAAGAGTGGTCAGCCAAGGTATTAAACCAATTGTTGAGCCAGCTCTGATCATTTTCCCTACTTAATTTTCTTTGTTCTAGTCCTTCTCTAATTTTTTGTAAGGAATCTTTAACCACACCAGAATGGTCTGCATAGAAGCAACATTCTTCCTTTAGGGCAGCACACAAACCTCCTTGTTGTAGTAGCAACAGATCTAGGCCTCTACGATTTTGCAGGACAACCTCAGCTAATGAGGATAGTTAGATGAAGGTACCAACCCCTCAGCAGAGGTCTCACATCCCCAGTAAGCACAATAATAATCACTGTGTCCCCCAAGCCCCCTCCCCCAGCTGTTAACTGCTGGGCAGGAATAAAAACTAGTCTTTTTTTTTTTTAACACTTCTATTGCTGAATTTGTATGGCATCTGGGATGGCCATGTGGGGGGGGGGCTTGTCCTTAGTAAACTTGCTTGATTCAGGATCCTGGGAGAGCAGGTAACATATATCTACTTTCAGTGAAGGCCACCAGGTACCTCGAGGGTGAGTTCTGCTGACTTGGGCCACCATGGATTGAGAGCTGGGTGTGATGATTTGCCAGATTATATTCCAAGGCTCATGGATATTGGAGGTTGGGAACACCCAGGGTGTGCAACTGATGAGTAGGAGGCTCACGATCAGGAAATACAACATCTTGTACTGCCTGTGAACAAAAAGGGTTAGATTTATCTCAGGAATGGGAGTCATTCCTGGATGATTGGTTAGTCTGTCTTATTCATCTTTCAGGCAGCCATCTGGCTGAATCAGCTTCTTTTGAGTAAATGCATACTGATCCTCATCCCCATATAAGGACTGGATCAGGTCCATTCCATTTGTTAGTAAGAGGATCTTTCCACATGACTGAGGTGTAATGTTCTTTTGTTGTGGACTTCCAAAATCTTTCTGTAGCCATGTGTCCGTCATGGTCCAACGTTAAAAAAATTTTAAATTAGGAGTGAATGATTAAGAATGTTACATGGGGACCCTTTGGTGGGGTACCATTACCCCTTTTTTACTTTATCAAGGTAAGATTTGAGTGTTTGATGAGCTCTCTCAACTATACCTTGTCCTTGGGGGTTGTAGGGAATGCCTGTTTTTAAATTAATAGCTAATTTTTTACAGAAAGTTGTTTTTTTTTTAATTTTTTTTATTATTTATTTATTTATTTATTTATTTTTGTATGAGTATGAATGTACTGTCTGCATGCAGGTCTGTGCACCCGTGTTGTGCAATGCCGCGGAGGTCAGAAGAGGGTCTCGGATTCCCCTGGAACTGGAGTTCTCCTGGAATTGGAGTTACAGACGGTTCTTAGCCGCCATGTGGGTGCTGGGGATCGAACCCGGGTCCTCTGCAAGAGCGTCGGTGCTCTTAACCACTAGGCTATCTCTCCAGCCCTTTTATAGAAAGTTTTAAAAGAGGCACTAGTATATCCTGGGCCATTGTCAGTTTTGATGGTGGTAG
Organism: Rhizomys pruinosus; assembly: GCA_009823505.1. NCBI lineage: Eukaryota > Metazoa > Chordata > Mammalia > Rodentia > Spalacidae > Rhizomys > Rhizomys pruinosus. Next base: position 476,093 of record VZQC01002594.1, on the reverse strand, counting down.
GAATGCCCAGGGCAGGGAAGGTCTGTAAGAGATGTGTAATGACATTTTTTGTAGCTTCTCCTGGTTGGAGAGCAGCAAAGATGAAGCCACTAAATGTATCAATACAGACATGAACATATTTTAATTTGCCAAATTTAGGATAATGAGTGATATCCATCTGCCATAAGGCATTGGGTACAAGACCTCTGGGGTTCACACCTAGGTGCAAAACAGGCAAATGGGTAACACAAGTTGAACAATTTTTAACAAACAGCAAGTTGGCAGCCAGGAAGGCAAGCAGGCTGCATAGCAGCCTCTTCCAGCTCAGCAGCTTGTCGGCGCGGCCCCCCAGCCACACCACTGGCTCCCTGAGCAGCCAAGTCATGGTGGTGGCCACCCAGCCTGTGGCCTCCTCCCTGTGCAGCCGGGCGCCCACTGCCCCTTTCTCAGGCACTGCCTCTGCCGCCTGCCCCAGTCCGGGAGCCAGCTGTGGGCCACACCTCCTGCTCGTCTACGGCTGGAGCCAGGCATCCTTGCTTCCTGTGGGTTAATACCAACCCCTTGCAAGACTAAATATGGCAATCAATGAAGCATGACACTTTACAAGTAAGCCTATGTCTACAAATGCAGAAACAACAGGCAAATTGGTTTGCATAATATTTCCTAAATCCTTCCACCAAACACACTTCAAGAATTGCTCTTTTTAACATTAAAATCTACCAGGTTTTTGAAACCTGTTTCCAAGGATGAGGAATAATGGACTTACAATTATTTCCGGTGAGTTACCATAAATTTCTGCAGTGCAAATGGAGGAATAATACCACACTGATATGGGTTTGAGGCACTCTAACTTTTCATCATGATACAAATGACCAACTGTGGTGGAATGGGAACCCAAGACATCATCAATTAAGTTCCAGTAAGAAAAGGCAGTTACAGGGATCTTACTGGGCCCAAAGGTTTGATAATAGTCTTGAAAAGCATCTCCCACTTGCTTCCATATTTTAACATCTATAGTTCCTTCTTGAGGGAACCAAGGACAGATTTCCTTAATGAAGTCAAAAAAATTAAAGAGATGCTGGATCTTAACCTTTACTCCTGTGCCTTGAGGGTCTGTTTTAATTGTTCAATGTACAACCGATGCTGACTTAATTCTTGCCCCCTTTTAACACAGCACTTACCTCAGTTTATGCAGCAGCAGGCTCCTGCAATGCAAACGGAAACTAAAGAATCCTCTCATGCTGGCCTTTTGCTGTGTCCCCTTCACGGGGTCCTCTGTGCTTCCTGCCCCACATTGGGCACCACGTGACCCATCCAGCAGTCAGTCAATGGGGGTCTGGAAGAGAAGGAGTGAGGGGAAGGGACAAGAGATGCAAGGAATGGAGACAAGACATGTTCTAATAGAGTCTCATTTATTGTAGGAACACAAGCAGAATATATAGGGTAGGGAAGGAGGAAACATTTCAGACTGACAAACTGCAATGTTTACACAGTGGAAAGAATGTGTGGATGCAGATCTTATCTCAGGGCAAACATTTGCAACACATCCTGTTGGGTTGAGCTACAATGGGCTCAAACTTCCTCGTGACTGACCCAATGACCCTAGAAACTGCTTAGTGGAAAAACACTGCCAGATGGCTAAGTTTGCCAGAGAACCCCACATTGCTCCATGTTCTTCTTGCTTTCATATTTTGCACTGAGAAGTCAGTTGTAATTCTGATAGGTTTCCCCTTATATGTAACTTGTTGTTTTTCTCTTGTGGATTTCAGAATTTTGTCTTAGTTTTGGGCATCTAGAATTTTAAGTATGATATGGCATGGAGAGTTTCTTTTCTGATCTTGTCTATTTGGAGTTAGTGCTCCATTCCAAAAAAATAATTCCTGTAGTTCAAATAGACATATGCTTAGCATTCTTCCACAGGTGACCATAGTAAGACTAGCTGCAATTGAACTAAATAATGGTAACATGTAAATAAGAGAAGATGCCAATTGAAAATGAACACACAAGGTTTTCCAAGTTAGAAACAAATAATCATTAGAAAAGTAACTTATGTACTATATATTCAGAATAAACTACCATCTTTTTTAACTATGCTTTTCTAAATTTAGATAAGTAAAAAAAAATTAAATACCAAAATTACCTTTTCTAATCAATAGAGTCCACTGTATTAAGTAAACAGTTTTCAAAAGAAGAACAATAAATGACCAATACATATTTGAGAAAGTATTTAGCATCGTACTCAGTAGCAAAATACAAATTTAACCAACTTTTAGATCTTTTTCTAATACAGTAAGAATAAAAAAATAAATAAATAAAAGAATAACAAAAAAACAAATGTTGCTGAGGATGAGTGGAGAGTGGAATCTTTGTACACTGTTAATTAGAACATACTCCATTGGTCTGTGCTCCAGGCGCCCTGAGTTTCCCTTGACAATGGACTATGAGCTGTAAACCAAATAAATTCTTTCCTCTCAAAGTTCATTTTGGTCAATGTCTTCATCACAGAAATAAAAAAGCTAACCAGAACAATGCCCCAGCTATATCCAAAGGATTTTTAGTTAACATACCACAGAGACATTTCACATACTTATTCAAAACTGTACTATTCACAATAGCCAAGTCCAGAAAGTCCATCAGTAGATGAATAGATTTTAAAAGTAATATAATTATACACTGGAAGTTTATTCAGCAACATAGACAAATAAAATCATGGTATTTTCAGGAAAAATATATGGATATGGAAGCCATTGCATTAGTTTAAATCACACAGACTCAGAAAGACAAATAGTGGGGCTGGAGAGATGGCCTAGTGGTAAGGAGCACCGACTCCTCTTGCAGAGGATCCAGGTTCGATTCCCAGCACCCACATGGTGGCTGAGAACTGTCTTTAACTCCAGTTCTAGGGGAATCTGATACTCTTTTCTGACACTCTCTTCTGACCTCCACAGCATTGCAAGACACGGGTGCACAAACCTACATGCAGACAGTACATTCGTACACATAAATAATAAATAAAAATTAAATAAAGACAAATATTGCAGGTATGTATGTATGCTTTCATATATATAACCTATTTTTCTGTTTGCCTATGTGTGGGAGTGTGTATTTCTGTGTGATATGAAGTTAGAGGGACCAGGAAGGGAAAAGATCTTAAGGGAGGGGAGAAAAGAGAGTAATGAGAGACTGGATTCATGGAAGCAGAAGGGTTCTGTTGGCAGTGAAGGAAGTTTACTAGCTAGATATGGACAGGGGAACAGCAAGGATAATGGAGAGAGATGTGAATAAGAAACAAGTGTGCATGGAAATGTTGAAGTGAAGCTCATTACATTGTGTGCTAACTTAAAAAACAATTTTTTGAACTACTGCCAACTGATGAGTTCTAGGAAGGAGAGATTCAATCTCATATAAAGGTGAGACTAAAGTAGGTTGATCAGACTCCAGTGGATGGGCATTTGGCAGCACAGGCTTGGCTTTATAGGCATATATATATATATAGATAGATCGATTAAAAAGATGTGGTGTGTACAGAAATTTGATGGAGGATTTAGAAATTTGATGGGGGAGTATAGATATGAGAGTCTATCTAAATGATCAAAATACATTGTATGAAATTCACAAAAGAATAAAACTGAGAACAATTTAAAGATTCAAAATATAGAAACATGTTTTTGGGGAAGCAATTACCCTTTTAATTTCATGGAATTATTGGTACGTTTTAATCTGTATTTGGATGCAGAATAAATGAAAATAAAATTTCCTGTAGTTATGGCACATTCATCTATCACAATATTACCAACTGAATAACTCAAATCACTGAGACACATCTAATCTTGAAATTAATCCTTGTGGGACAGCTAGATAACCATTTAGGAAAATAAGATTATATTAAAATTGTGTCTTCCACTATTCACAAATCAAATTCCAAATTTATTAGAGAACCTAAGTCTCAAAGAGGTAGCCATACTAGCACAAGAGAGGACATGGAGAATGCCTCTTTAATTATGACTTTAGTAACTATTGTTTAAGACAAGACTGATATATCCCACAATGACTGGGTTGGTATGAAATTCCTAACATATAGAAGGATGAAATTTATGGCAGGCATGGTGATGCATGTGTTTATGTCCAGCACTAGGGAGCCAGAGGCAGGAAGATCTCTGTGAGTTCAAAACAGTCATTCTACATTCTGAATTCCAAGCCATTAGGATTATAGGGAGATCCTGTCACAAACAAACAAACAAACAAACAAAAAAGTTAAATGGTTGAGCAGATAAAAAGTTGAGTACGTTGATTTGATTATTGTACATTGAATTTCCATGAAAATGTACTACATAACTAAAAGCATCACCCAAAATGCTTTGAAAAAATTTGGTAAGTCTGATAACATAAAACATATTGTATGATTTCTGTGATTTGTATTAGTATGAAGATTTGGAAGTGCCCTTGAAGAACAGAATGATTAAATATGACAGTATGTAATATATAACATCTTAGAAGATCAAAGTGAATCTTTTAAACATAAGAGCATGGTCTTTCTGAAAAGACATATTAACTGTTATTTAAATATTACACAATGGGGCCTGGAGAGTGGTTAAGAGCACTAACTGCTCTTACAAAGCACCCAGGTTTGATTCCCAGTATTTACATGGTGGCTAATAATTGTCCATAACTCCAGTTCCAGGGGGATCTGATGCCCTCTTCTGACCTCTGCAAGTATTGCGTGTATACAAGTACACTTACAGACATGCAGGCAAAAAATAAATAAAGAAATACACAAAATATAAATAGTAAATAAAATATTTAAAATAAAATAATTGCTATAAAATATGTACACCTGTCAAAACATCACCTAGCTCCTCATTACTATACAGATTTGATGAGGATTGCATTAATTAAAATAAATTAAATTTTAAATTATTATGAGCTGTCTAGATTTCAAAGAGATATAGCTTAATAACTATAAATAATGCATATACTAGTATTGTACAAACAAGCATTTATTATAGCTAATGCAACTCATGTTTATCATAGACATGGAGCAAAGTGTTATGTTGGATTATATTTGCATATCCATAGATAGTTAGAGTTTATATCTACCTATAAACAGACTGAGAGATGAGTGTATATGATATATATATATAATTAGCTTATATATAAGATATATATACACATATATAAACAGAAGAATAAATTTCCAAGTTCTATCATTTCATAGTCAATGAGTGGAGAGTCAAGTTACAGTGAAGAAAGCCAGCATCAGAATTTACTCTAAATTAAATAAAGGAAATCAGGAGAAATTCTCGACCCTAGAGTTGAGACAGAGAAACAAAATATAAAATTAAAAGAGCCTAATGTGCCAGGAGGTAAGGATGTGCTTCTGAAACAAGGGGACCATGTATAAAACCCAACATGGTGAATCCAGAAATGACCAAACTAAGAAAAATTTGTAACAAAATAATAATAATAATAATAATAATAATAATAATAAAATGAAACTCATCAAACAAAACAAATATCCATAAAGCTTTCCTGGTACTAACAAATTAAATTAATCAGTCAGTCAACTGTGGTGTTATCTCTTGATAAGAATAAAATTCCAATTGACAATTGCAGAAACAATTAAAAGTAGAAAACAATGAATAACAAGCATTGTAGTATAATTGTTATATCGAAATCCATGACTGCATAATTAAACTAGTTATAGAAATTATGAAGAAAATTAGATATTTACATAATTTCAAAGACTATCCTCACAAAATAATTATTAATTTCAATGAAAAAAATAATGTTGCACATAGATCTAGCAGATAATGCCTACACCAAGATCAGTTTTGCTACTTCTGATAATAGGATCATCAAGAATTCTTTATTTGTGTGTTGAGAAGAAAATACTAAACCAGTGGGGGACATTATGAGGGATGCAGTATGGGAAGGTTTAAATAAGATAAAGCTATATTCTACAAAATGCACAGAAATTCAATAAAAAATGTTAAAGATCACAGCCATCCAGCTTATGGATTTTATTTCATAATGTTTATATTTTTAGTCTCCTTTGATTGAGGATTTTACATTTAGATAAAATATCTTCCTGAATTTTTTTACCAATCCAAAATTTTGGCTTGGTTTTTATCCATTAAAAACTGGATAAATATCAAATGAAGCCTTTGGCTATATGCTATCAAGATGATGATGATGATGGTGATGATGATGATGATGATGATGATGATGATTACTATCATTTTATGTGTAAGGATACATGTGTCATGAAAATATGTGGTGGTGAGAGGATAGCTTGATGGAGTCAAGTCACTTTTCCTTGTGTTCCAGAGATAAACACATTCCCAGGCTTGCATAGCAGGTGGCTTTACCAACTAAGCCATGTCACTGCCCCAAGATTCTTAACCTTAACAGCATCATTTGCTGGGACTTGGCCCCATCTCCTTATTAGGGACAGACACTGCTTCTGAAGAATCTAAAGGCAGCAGCCTAGAGTGATGTCTAGTGACATTGACACTAGTTTAAGAGACTTTGATGACCTGAGCTCTTCCTCATTAACACAAGGTGGAGGAATACCAACATTAAATTTGTTGTATTGGTATTGGATGATTCTCTAAAAATTAGGTATGTAGACTTATTTTTTATTGTTTATATATTTTTTAATTTTTATTGAGCACATTTCATATATTTCTTAATCAAATTTATGTCAAGTCCTGTCTTGCATCTTTTCCTCAGTCTTTTATAAGCTTTTTGATGCACAAGATTAGTGTTTTGTTCAGTTTTTTGAATAGGTTTTTCTCTCTTTTTTTGTTCCTGTTGATTTTATATTCTTCCAAAATATGCATATATACTCCACACATAAATCAAAATTACAAAATCTGAAAATAAACTACACATTTTAGCAGTAAAGTTGCATGCAGGTAAAAAGAAGTATAACTTTACATTCTTCTTTTTAGAATATGAATACACATATTCTACCCATATATGGTAATGGGATTTGGTGTTAGCATCCACAAATGAGCCACAAATGAGGGAGAACATTTGCCTTTTTTTTTTCTGGGACTGTGTTACTTCATTTAGCATAATGGCTTGGCGGTCAGTCCATTTACCTGCAAAGTTCATGATGTCATATTTCTTTACTGCTACATATAGCTCCATTATGTAGATGTACCACATTTTTGTTATCCAGTCATCACTTGAGGGGAATTTGAGTTGGTTCCAGCTCTTCCATCTTGTGAAGAGAGCTCCAATAAACATGGATGTGCATGTATCTTTCCATTAAGATGAGTATTGTGGGTATATATCCAGGAGTGGTATGACTGGGTCAGGTGGTGTTCTGGTTTGTCTTCCATTGCTGTGACAAAACACTCTGACCGACACCAACTTGGGGAGGAAAGGGTTTATTCAGCTTACATCTCCTGGGTCACAGTTTTCAGGGAGCCCAAGGCAAGAACTCATGGCAGGAACCTGGAGGCAGGAGCTAAAGCACAGACATGGACGAGTACTGTTCACTGGCTTGCTCCCCTGGCTCATGCCCAGCCCGCCTTCTTATACAGTACACAACAACCTGCCCAGGGTGGCACTACTCATTGTGGGCTGGACCCTCCTACACTACTCGACCATCAAGACAATACTCCACAGATGTGGCCACAGGCCAATCCAATGGAGCTAATTCCCCAATTGAGGCTTCCTCAACCCAGGTGTGTCAAATTGACACTAAAGCTATCCAACACAGGTGGTAGGCTTATTTTGAGTTTTTTAAGGGTTCTCCACACTGGTTTCCACAGCGGTTGTACCAGTTTACATTCCCACCAGCAGTGTATTAGAGTTCTCCTTTCCCCACAACCTCTCCAGCATTTGGTGTCATTTGTTTCTTGATCTTGGCTAGCCTTATTGGAGTGAGATGATACCTTAGCGTGGTTTTAATTTGCATCTCCTTAATTATTAATGATGTTGAACACTTTTTAAGATGTTTCTCAGCCATCTTTACTTCCTGAGTGGTAAATCTCTGTTCATCTCTTTACTCCATCTTTTGAGTAGGTCATTTGTTTTCTTACTTGTTTTTTAAGTAGCTTATAAATTCTGGATGTTAGTGTTCTGTCAGATGTATCAGTGGTGAAGGTTTCCTCCTACTCTGTGGGTTTTCTCTTCACATCCTTGATTGTGTCTTTAGTTGTACAAAAACATTTGAGTTTGATGAGGTCACACTTGTTAGTTGTTGTCCTTACTTCCTGTGCAGCTGTTTGATTAAGAAAGTCTTTTCTCACGCCTATGTCTTGTAGGTTGCTGCTGAATTTGTCTTCTATCACCTTTAGGGTTTCAGGTTTCAGGTTGAGATCTTTGATCCACTTGGAGTTTATTTTTGAACAGGGCAAGAGGTAGGGGTTTAATTTTGTTCTTCTACAAATGGTGATACAGTTTTGCCAACACCATTTGCTGAAGATGCTATCCTTCCTCCATTGAAATTTTTTGGCACTTTTGTCAAATATGAGGTGGCTGAAGTTATATGAGCTCAAGCTTGGATCTTCAATTTTGTTCCATTGGTCAATCATTCTGTTTTTTTGTTTTTGTTTTTGTTTTTGTTTTTGTTTTTTTGCCAGTACCAGGCTGACTATTGCCCTGTAATAGCTTGAAGTCTGGTAAATTTAATCCCCCCCTATATTTCCCTTTTCACTCAGGGTTGCTTTAGCTATTTGGGGTCTTCTGTTTTCCCATTTGAATTTAAGGACTTTTTTTTTTAAGTCTGTGAAAAAGTTGATGGGGATTTTATTTGGGATTGCCTTAAATCTGTATATTAATTTGGGTAGAATGGACATTTTTTATTATATTAATGTTTCCAATCCATGAGCATGGGAGGTCTTTCCATCTTTTGATGTCATTTTCAATATCCTTCTTCAGGGTTTTAAAATTTTTGTTGTAGAGGTCTTTGGTGTCTTTGGTTACCTTTATTCCTAGGTATATTTTTAGGCTATTGTGATTGGGAAGGTCTCCTTATATTCCTTCTCCAGTTGCTTATTGTTGGTGTAAAGAAAAGCTACTGATTTTTCTAGGTTTATTTTGTATCCCACCATTTTACTGAAAATTTTAATCATTTCTAAGAGGTTTCTGGTGGAGTTTTTCGTATCCCTTAAGTAAAGTATGATATCATCTGCAAAAAGGGATAGTTTTAATCCCTCTTTTCTGATTAGTACTCCATCAATTTTGCTTTCTCGCCTTACTGCCCTAGCAAGCATTTTGGTATTAAAGTGATGCTGGCTTCATAGAAGGAATATGTGATATTTCCCTCTGTTTGTATCCTTCTGAAAAGTTTGAGTAGTAATGGTTGTAAGACCTCTTTAAATATTTTATAGAATTCTGCTGTGAAGCCATCTGGGCCTGGGCTTTTTTTAGTTGGGAGGATTTTTATCACATCTTCAATTCCTTTAAGTATTATGGGTCTGTTTAAGCTGTCAATCTCTTCTTGGTTAAGCTTTGGTGAATCTCAGCATTTCAGGTAATCATCCATTTCTCTTAGGTTTTCAAATTTACTAGAGTATAGGTTTTGAAGTATTATATGATTATCCAAATCTTTTCTTTATCTGTTGTGATGTTTCCCCAAAATGCTATTGATTTGGAGTTGCTCTTTCTTTCTTTAGGTTAACTGGGCTAGAGGTCTGTCTATTTTGTTCATCTTTTCAAAGAACCAGCTTTTGGATTCATTGATTTTTGGATTGTTTTCTTTGTTTCTATTTTATTGATTTCTGCTCTGATTTTTGTTATTTCTTCCTTTTTGTTGGGTTCAATTGTTGTTGTCTCTCAAGTGTTTTAAGCTGCAGCATTAGATCATTTATTTATTCTCTTTCTGTTTTTTAATTTTATTTATTTATGTGTATGAATGTACTGTCTGCATGCAGGTTTGTGCACCCATGTCATGCAATGCAGCGGAGGTCAGAAGAGGGTCTCGGATTCCCCTGGAACTGGAGTTCTCCTGGAATTGGAGTTAAAGATGGTTCTCAGCCACCATGTGGGTGCTGGGGATCGAACCTGGGTCCTCTACAAGAGCAGTCGGTGCTCTTAACCGCTAGGCCATCTCTCCAGCCCCCTGTTTTATTTTATTTTTTTTAATGTGGACACTTAGGGCTATAAATTTCCCTCTTAGGACTGATTTTAATGTATCCCACAGGTATCATTGTGCTGTATTGTCATTTTCATTTAGTTCTAGGAATGCTTTTATTTAATTCTTTATTTTTTCCCTGACCCACTCATTATTCAGGATTGTGTTGTTTAGTCTCCGTGTGTTCTTATAGTTAGTAGGGCTTACCGTGGTGTTAATAATGAGCTTTATTGCACTGTGGTCTAATAGAATGCATGGGATAAATTCAATCCTTTTGAATTTGTTGACATTTATTTTGTGTTTCAGTATGTGGTAAATTTTGGAGAATATTCTGTGGGGCACTGAGTAGAAAGTATATTCTCTGGTGTTTGGGTGGAATACTCTGTAGGTATCTGTGAGGTCTATTTTGTATATTGTATTGTTCACTTCAGATGTCTCCCTGTTTATTTTTTGTCCAGTTGACCTATTCAACTGACTCAGTGTGGTATTGAAGTCTCCCACTCTTATCATGCTGGGATTTATCTGTGTCTTGAGGTCCTGAAGGATTGTGTTTATAATGTTCAGTGCACCAGAGATTGGTGCATAAACACTTAAGATTGTGAAATCTTCCTTGTTAATTCTTCATTGATAAGGATATAATAGCACTCTTTGTCTTTTCTCATTAATTTTACTCTGAGGTCTATTTTGTTTGATATTAGAATAGCCACTCCTGTTTGCTTTTTGGTACCAGTTTCTTGGAAAATTTTTTCCCATCCTTTCACTTTAAGGTGGTGTCTGTCCTTGAGGGTGAGACAGGATTCTTGTAGACAGCATATAGATGGATTCTGTTTCTTAATCCATTCTCCCAGTCTGTGTCTTTTGTTGGGGAATTTAGACCATTAATATTTAAGGTTAGTATTAAGAGATGTGTGTTGTTTCCTTTCAACTTATTTTTCATTTGTATTCTTGGTCTAGGTATTTATTTACTCTGTAGTGCTTTTGTTAATTTCTTTTTTGGGTTGCTTGAGGATAGTTGCTCCTTTCCTCTGTTCTTTGAATTACTTCAAGTATTTTCTGAAGTGTTGATTTTTTTGACATACGTTCTTTCATTTTGTTTATGTCATGAAATATTTTTCATTCTCCTTCAACTTTGATTGACATTTTTGCTGTGTATAGTAATCTGGGTTGGCATCTAAAGTCATTTAGCACTAGGAATACTTTGGTCCATGTGCTTCTGGCTTTCATAGTTTGCACTGAGAACTCCGCTGTAATTCTTATGGCTTTCCCCTTATATGTAACTTGTTTTCCTCTTGTGGCTTTCAGTATTTTGTCCTTGTTTTGAGCATCTATTGTTTTAACTATGATATGACATGGGGAATTTCTTTTCTACTCTTGTCTATTTGGTGTTCTATGTGCTTCTTGTATTTGTATGGGTTTGTCTTTTTTCAGTTTGGGGACATTTTCTTCTATTATTCTGTTGAAGATCTGATCAATACTGGTCTCTTGGGATTCTTCTCTTTCCTGTATCCCTATGATATGAAGGTTTGGTCCTTTCATGGTGTCCCACATTTCCTGGTTGTTCCACTCCTGTATATTTTTTTTATTTTTGTAACCTTTACTTGAGGTTTCTAGCTGCACTGTGTTATCCTGTAAGTCTGATATTCTTTTTTCTGCTCCATCCATTCTGCTTCTGAGGCTTTTTCCCATCCTTTTCTGCTGAATGGATGAATGTTCAATTTCCTTTTTCATTTCATCCTGTGATTTCTTCAGTAGTTCCCCTACCTTTTGGAGCTTTTCATTCTCTTATTGTAGCCCCTTGCTTTGCTTGTCACTTTCTTTTTTTCTTTCAGCCTGAGATCTTTTCAGTTTTTCCACTTCATTCCAAAGTTTGTCATTCTCTCCCTCTAGTTCTTTTCAGAGTTTGTATTTCTCTTCCTCTAGTTCTTTTTGGAGTTTTTCATTCTCTCCCTTTAGTTCTTTCCAGAGTTTACCATTCTTTCCTTCTAGTTCCTTCATGAGTTTTTCATTCTCTGATTTGTTCTTTATAGTCTTTGAATATTTCTACAATTGTTCTTCTAAGGTCGCTGCCTTGGTTTCCTTCCAGGGAGATATCCTTGTTGGGATCTTGTACAGGACTGATTGAGTTTGGTGGGGATTTATTATGAGTTTTTCCCATATTGTTTTTCAGTTGTCTTTGGCATGTTTAATCCCCCTCCCCTTTGTTTGTTTGGTTTCTGTTGCTAGTCTCAAATGTTAATATGGAGGACTGGTTGGTCCTCAGTTTGATTCCTGCTGGTTTCTTCCTCACCTTTGGCTATGCAGCGTAGAATCACTGACACTGCTGGATCATCCCAACCATAGTAAACCACAGCACCAGCAGCTTATACTTTCCACCACACAGTTCCTGTCTAAGGTTCTAGCAATGTGTAGCAGATGCCCTCCTGTGGTGAGCAGCAGCAAGCCTGTGCACCAGAGACCCACCTGGGAGATGAGGGTGTCATAGACTTATTTTTAAAACCTGTGAAAAGAGAATTAGTTATCAAAAATTTCCAGTTTTGTATACAAGACCCACTCTTGCCACTTCTGTATGTAAAACCCACTCTTTTTAGCACATTCATTACTGACCTCCCCTTGGGCTCTAGAGTCCTTGTTCTCCTTTCAAATTCCGTATTTTGGATTTGTCGCCTAATTTGATCTGCTTTTGTGTTTATGTCAACCATTTTAGCCTCTTCTATCTTCCCTTATGTCTCTTCTCATACATATCAACATAGAAAAAAACATAATTCTCATCTGAAAGGAAATAAGAATTTAAGATGGAACAAATAATGGTTGACCATGTCCAGGGAACATATATTCAAGGTATCCTAAATACTGTTAATGTAACTAATAGTTCACTAAAGTTTTAATAGAAACAGAATGAAGAACATATCAATGTAGGTTTCAAATAACTGGGTGTAGATTTTTGGTAGGTGGTTTCCATCCCATAAGAGAACTTTCTGGTATAGGTCTTGGATATTATCTGATGATACTCTTGGGTATTGTAAGTAACTGGTAAGTATATTACAAAAGTATTTATCAAATAATTTTAAGGATAGTTGGTAAAGTACAGAAGTTGGCAATGAATTATTATAACAGGAGCTAAAGATAATATAATTTGCTTCTTGTTCTGAAGCATTCCAACTCTCCACAATAACTGAAGTTCCTGATTCCAAGTTACCTGCATGGACATCTTGAAGAAAATCCTAAGTATTTTGGCTCACAGCTTCAGAAGATGAAGTCTATCGAGGAAAAGAAAACAGGGTAAAATAGCTTGGATCACATTATGACAGCCTAGAAAGCAGACCATGAGGCAGAACTTGGTCAAGGATTATATAGTGCTTTAGATCAGTTCCCAGTGAGGAATTTACTCTAATTGGGTCTTGTCTCCTAAGGCTTTTTCCAGTGTATTAAAATGACACAATCATTTGAAGATCAAGTATTCAAATCATGAGGCTCTGGTGGATGTCGCATAATCAAACTGTACTATTAAGTACCAGGGTCCAATGTTGTATTCTGAAATCAGAAATACAACCAAATGATGGACCAGCTAAATTTCAAATACATCAATATTCTAAACTCTGTGAAACAATGCTACAATTAAGTTATATGTACTTGATCTCCCTGTACGGATTTCAGCTCAAATCTACAGTGCCTTTAGCTCATTTCATTTTAATTTTCAAATCCAGTTTCATAGTTTATATAGAAATGCTAAATATCTGGTGATTTGCAATATTTTCAAGTATGCACCCAATGCAGCACTGTTAACAAGCAAAAGAAGGAGGAGCATGAGGAAGAGGAGGAGGAGAAGGAGGAGGAAGAAACCATTGCAAGTACTTCTTTGTTTCTTTTCTTTTTCTTTTTCTTTCTGAATAAGTGGGTGGATGTGTTTGAGTAAGCTTGGGTTGAATACGTGTGCAAGTGTGTGAACCCTCAGGGCAAAGGAGGACACCTAATGTCCTGCCTTGCCACTTTCTACCTCATGCTTTTTTTTTTTTTTTTTGGACAGGGACTCCAACTGAACCTGGAATTGGGTGGGCAGGCAGGTAGCAAGCCCCATCAGTACTTTAATGTTACACAATGTATACATATGTCAAAACAACACATGGCACCTAATAGCCATATAGATTGTTCCTGCTGTTGTTACTTTTATAAATCAATTAATTTCAAAATAATTATGGCCTTGTTTATGTTTTAAATGAAAATGAATTAGTAACTCTAAACCATACATATATTAGTACTGAATGTATATATGTATATATTCATGTGGTTGCACATACTGTACATACCTATATTTCCTAGTTCAGCCAAGTGATGGAGGTCAGAGGTGGACGCAAGATCCTCTGGAAGGGGAGTTACAGATGGATGTTCGCTGTCATGTGCGTGCTGAGAATCCAACCAGGGACCTCTGAAAGAGCACTCATTGTTCTTACCCACTAAGACATCTCTCTAGCCCCCAGAATCATAATGTAATTTTTTGCCAAAGATGCATTACATGTGAAATTGTCTTTAATACTGAATACTATATGAAGATGAGGAATACAATCTCATTGAGAAGAGTTTGATATCACACCCTGTATTGATTTGTTCCATGGCACCATCAATTTCCTGAATTACTTCTTCAGCTTTATCAATGAGAATGACAAAACAATAAAGAAAAAAAAAACAGGGAAAATTTTTTGAGGAAGTCCTTAAAACTATTTGATTGTGTTTAAGCAGCACTAATAGTTATGGTAGGTTACTTTGGCATAGACACATATGTTTGGATGATATGTTAATCCATGAATTACATTTTTACCCCCTGTTACATATGACAGGGTCTTACTGTGGCTTATAACATCTCCTAACCTGTAGAGGATGTAAGCTGCTTAAATACCTATATATCTAATTGCTTGTGCTTCATTAGTAGGATCGAAAGGTTACTCCTGAACAAACTGTCAGCCCATGAAAGGAAACAGCCAGAATTGACCAGAGTCCAAGTCAACAGCTCCAGAGAGAGTGGACTGTTTTACTTCTCATCCACCTGTGCCCCTTTTCTAAGCCTAGGGAACAATCTGCGGAAAAGGGGGCGTGGTAGAATGTAAAGGCTGCAATTGGGGTGAATGGTGAAACTACAGCGATGTAGTCTGGACACTCATTTGATCAACTTGATTGAACAAACAACCTGTCACCCCCCACTGGATGGTGGGACTGTGGGGATTTGGGCACAACAGTCTGCAGATTGGTTTTGCACGAAGGATGCTTGTACTCATGGATTATCACTTATAGCTAAAAAATGGAAAAAAATCTGAAAGATGCTGGACAGTTATGGCAGAATACATGATCTGGGATGGGGTGGGGGTGGGGGGGAAGGGAAAGGGAAATATACCTGATCTGAATTGGAAAATGATGTACGAAATGCACAAAGCATCAATAAAAATTAAATTAAAAAAAACTGATTGTGAAATAGTTCTCCTATGACTTTACAAATATGCTTGTTAAATTGAGCTGTAGACTTGAGCGTGTATGCCTGGACAGCCTCGTCTCATGAGAAAGTTTATACAAGAATGCTTGCTGAGGAGTTCTCTCCGGAATGCTGGTGCTCACCTAGTTCCTCAGGAGGCACCTTGTTCTCCCAAGAAGGCTTAATGTGGCCGTAATGCTATCTTGCTCATGTTCCACTGAACTACCACATTCTGGCCACTTTGTTGTTATTAATTGTTCTATAAATTATTCAGCTGTGATTCTAGTGAGTATAAGTATGAAAGCAGAGCTATCTGTGTTTTAATTGCTCATGTGTGGACAGAGAAATAAAAGTAAAGAAACAGCATGAGCCTCTGGTTCTCTTTTCAGCTCTGTGTAATCCTTTTAGATCCTGCAGCTGCCTTTCTGGAGGCCACAGAGGTGCTGTTGCTTGTTTCACTCAAGGAATATAAATACAAATATTTAATAAATTCTAGACTCTTTCAGTGAGAAAGGGATGTTTAGGAAGAAAGGTCAGACATACATTGAATGCTAAGCAAATACATTGGAACAATGCCAGTGAATATCAATAATTGGAGGAATTAAAAAACAAGAATAAACTTTTCTCTTCCTTTATAAAGATTTAATATTCAGACTCCTCTTTTTTTATTTTAATTGATTAACTCTGACCTAGAATTTCATGCCATGTTATCTGGAAGGTTAGTTATACACTATTTTCCTTTCATTCCACAGTGACTCACATCTACTCAGCTACCAAAAATTTAATGATAATTAATGTTCTGGTTCCAGACTCTTCAGCTTTTCCTTCATTAATCTATGTTTTTCCACGTTTTCTTTGCCAGAAAAGGGGCTATCATGCTGCAGCTGTCCACTTCTGGACTGTGCTAGTATAGTTTGCAGAACAAGCAGTAAAGCAGGCCATAGTCTTCTCTTCCTGATCTTATCTTGCTTCTCCGCAAGATCACATTTCTACTGACAAACAACTGATCACAAAGAAGATCCCATAAGAGCGTAGCTGGATGCTTGGAATCAGAAGCATTGTATCATGACTAGAACCATAAGCCTTTGGGAAGCTTCTTAAATCCTTTTTTTTTAACTTTATTTCTTTTATGTGTATGAATGCAGGTCTGTCTGCATGCAGGTCTGTGCACCCATGTCATGCAATGCCATGCAGGTCAGAGGAGGGCATCAGATTCTCCTGGAACTGGAGTCAAAGATGGTTCTCAGCCGCCATGTGGGTGCTGGGAATCAAACCCGGGTCCTCTGGAAGAGCAGTCAGCACTCTTAACCATAGGCCATCTCTCCAGCCCCTGAAGCTTCTTCATGTAACTTGATTTGATCCTCAAAACTTCTGGTGGACCCATTGTGCATATTCAACTTCCATTTGATAATGTTTTGCTGCTTTCCACATCCAACTTAATGGCTTGGTGCATCAGATAATATTCAGCTCATTGTGGGCAGCTCAGGTTGCATAATAACTTACTGGTTCATTGTCACATGCTCAGTTTACACTAAGGCCCAATATCAGGGCAACTGCTGCCTCTAAAACGGAAAAATAGTTGTCTTCATGTGATAGTAAGGCCTTGCTCTAAAAATCCCAAGGGCCTATAACTGTAGTTCACCTATTGGGGCCTTCTGAAGGTTCTAAACAGCATCCTTATAAGCCAGAATCTCTGTGACTACCCATTCTGAAGGATCATCTGGGCCAGTGGTAGAGCACCCTGGGCAGTAGTCTGGAACTGTTGAAAGGACCTTTTCTGTTCCAAGGCACCCTCAAAATGTAGCAACTTTTCAGGTAGCTTGGTACATGAGCCAAAATAACATGCATACATGAGAAATGTGCTACCTCCCCAAAGCAAATAAGCCTACCGTTAGAACTTTTAAAGATTTGGAGAACATTTCATAGGTTCTATATTTTATATCATGACACTGGACAGTGATCTTGGAGATAAAATAGAAAGGAGAATTATATTAATATTAATTTTGTGTGTGTGTGTGTGTGTGTATCTAGTTGACAAAGCGTGAAGTGTCCCATTTACCTAGCACAGGTTGACACAGAATAGCCACACTTGTGCTGGGTAGCTTTAGTGTCAATTTGACACACCTGGGTTGAGGGAGCCTCAATTGGGGAATTGGCTCCATTAGATTGGCCTGTGGCCACATCTGTGGAGTATTGTCTTGATTGTCAAGCAATGTGAGAGGACCCAGCCCACAATGAGTAGTGCCACCCTGGGCAGGTTGTTTTGTGCCATATAAGAAGGCAGGCTGGGCATGAGCCAGGGAAGCAAGCCAGTGAACAGCATTCCTCCACGGCCTGTGCTTCAGCTTCTGCCTCCAGGTTCCTGCCCTGAGTTCCTGCCTTGGGCTGCCTTGAGTGATGAACTGTGACCCAGGAGATGTGAGCTGAATAAACCCTTTCCTCCCCAAGTTGGTGTTGGTCAGAGTGTTGTGTCACAGGAATGGAAGACAAACCAGAACACTTGTGAAGAGGGAACCACAACTGAACTATTGCTTCCATAAGACTGGCTTGGTAACATGTTTGTGAGACATTTTCTTAATTTGTATTTGATATAGAAGTTACCATCACATTGTGGGCAGTATACCCCTAATAGATGGGCCTAAGATGTAGTAAAAGTTAGCTGAGTAAATGAGAGGGAACAACCCAGTAAGCTCCTCCATGTTTTCTGCTTCAGCTCCTGGCTCGAGTTCCTACATAGATTTTCTGCCATGATTTATTTCAATGAATGAATATAACCTGTAATATGTAATAAGCCCTATCTTCTCTGAGTTTCTTTTGGTCATGGTGTTTATCGAAACAACAGAAAGCAAACTAAAACTCTATCCAAGTCAGCAATTACATTCCTTGCTATTACTTAGTGGCTGATAATGTATGTCAACAACAACCAAAAATAATTACCTGAACATGTTTAGAGCAGCTTTACTCATAGTTTCCAAAATTAGGAAGTAAAAATGATGTTTTCAGTGAATTAATGCATAAATAAATGAGGCACCATCGAGATAATGGAGTGTTATTCAGTACTAAAAGAAAATGAGCATCAAGTCGTGAAGAGACAGAAAAAATAGAAAGGATACACACTGTATGACCTCAGCTTTGTGACATGGAAAGAAGCGAGTGCAAAATTAAGAGTTATTCCCATTGTCTAGAGGACAAGAAGGGACATTGGGGTGGAACATAATTCAAACACTGTATAATACTGATAGTCCAGCACAGCGTAAACTATGGATTTGGGTGCTAATGATGCATGCTTGGAGGCACATGAATGTAACAAATGTTCAAAGCTGGTGAAGGCTATTGAAAATGGGAGTGCCTGTGTGCTGGCTGGGAGTACTTGAGAATCTTTGTCTCTTTCTCTCAGTTTTATGTACACCTTAAACTGCTCAAATATAAAGTCTTCAATAATTTTCTTAATGTCATGCCACTTATGACTCTTATGAGAAAATCTGAATGTTTTGTGTGTTTTCAGGCATAATACTAAAAAAAAATAGCATCTATTCTTTTTTATGAATAAAATTTTATCCATGTCTTGTGTATTTCATACTTCATTTCTCAGTCCAGTTTAGACAGATTCCCTTTTCCGTATCCCCAACCCCACCCCAGTTCATGCACTCTGCCATACATGTCTTGTTTCTTTTTCTCAGATTTTTTAAAGTTTTTGTTTTTGCTTTTTTGTTTGTTTGTTTTTGTTTTTTTCTGCAGAGGTTTATTGCTTGGGCAGCAGTTAATTGTTTTAATCAGTTTTTCTATTCTTTTAACTAACAGCTACTTTTAAATGTTGAGTTATCTTCAGTTAACTTTTAAACCAAACAAAACACTGATTCGATTGGGGTGAATGGTGAAACTACAGCAATGTAGTCTGGACACTTATTTGATCAACTTGATTGAACATACAATCCCTCACCTCCCGCTGGATGGTGGGGCTGTGGGGGTTTGGGCACAACAGCCTGCAAATTGGTTTCATATGAAGGATGCTTATACTCATCATCACTTATAGCTAAAAAATGAAAAAAATAAAAACTGAGAGAAAGATGCAGGACAGTTATGGCAAAATGCATGATCTGGGATGGGGTGGGGGGAGGGGGGAAGGGAAAGGGAAATATGCCTGAACTGAATTGGAAAATGATGTATGAAATGCACAAAGCATCAATCAAAAAAAAAAAAAAGAAAAAAAAACAAGAAAGCATAAAAAAATAAATAAATAAAAATAAATAAAAATTTGAGTAAAAGTTCAATATAAGATGATCCAATACTTATCCTTTAAATCCAATAAAATTCTTGGTTCAAAAATAAAAACCTTTTAGAATTCCATATTTTTTATTTTTATTTCATTTATGTGAGTGTATAGACTGCCTATTTGTAAGAGCAGCTGTGTTGTAAAATGCCCATAGAGGTCAGAGGAATGCATCAAATCTCATAGTTGTTTGTCACAATCTGAGTGCTGGGAATCAACCCTGGTTACTCTCCAAGAGTAGCCACTACTCTTAACCACTGATCCATCTTTCCAGCCCCAGAAATAATAATCTTTGAAATATATTTGCACCACTATTTGAGAAAATTAAAAAAAAAACAACTTCCCATGTGCACAGCATTGGCAGTTATATTAATAACTGAAATATTTGTGGATCAAAATCCAATTGATAATCGAATTAATATTTATGCAATCTAAAGACCTCAAATGCCTACTTTCAATATTGTGGCTAAAATATTTAGCTTAGTTCTTACTTTCTCCCCCAAACTTTAACCTTGCAAGTTTTTTAATTTGTCTCTTGACTTTAACTGCCACCTCTTCAATGGTGAATTTTATTTCAAAGTCCCTAGCTACCAGTTTAGAGCCCATTTCCAAATCCAACTTGAGAAAAATATGCTTTCTTCAAGCTGTGTTTCATATCTGAACAAGTTGTTCTTTCCCAGGTATCATCTTCATCAACCAAAAGCACCCTCATTCCTTTAATTATTTAAATTATAAATCATGATTAATTTTTAACTTCTACAACTTTCTCACATTCAAACAATAAAATGACTTTGTGTTCTCTTCACACACAATCTTTATTACCACATTTTTAATAAATATTTATTGATGTTTTGTGTATTTCATGTATCAATTTTCAGTCCAATTTAGATACCCTGGTTCAGCCTCAACAGCTCAAGAATACATTAATACGTTAGGTATTCCGTCCAAGTCTTTAGCATAACCAGCCCAGTTCATACTGAGCTTCCTAGAGGTGGTCTTATAACTACTGAAACGAGAAAGTTAAGGCATTATCAAGAGATTTTATTCACCTGACCAGTCTTCTTCCAGGGGGCTTTTTGCTAACCACGCCCCCCCCCCCCGCTGTGAAGATGTCACCCTGAAATCTTTTAGAAATCAGAGCCCTCAAATAATTTGGGCATTTTCTGCCTTTGGAACCCAGTAAGCTGCCAAAAGGCCTAAGGACATTTTGGTTTGGTCCAAGAAAAAATTGGTTACTATTCTTTGGGATATGTTTACCCTAAATTGCCTTGCCAGTTTCTACCTTCTGGTTTTATTTATTTATTTTATTTATTTATTTATTTTTTTGGTCTTTTTGAGACAGGGTCTCCCTGTAGCCCCAGCTGTCCTGGAACTCACTCTGTAGACCAGGCTGGCCTTGAACTCACAAAGATCCGCCTGCCTCTGCCTCCCAAGTGCTAGGATTAAAGGCGTGCGCCACCACGCCCAGCTCTGGTTTTATTATATCTTCCCATAAAGAGATTGCCTACTTCCAAACAGGGAATTGGGGTAATGGCCACTCTAGTTTCTCCTGTGCTGAACTGGGGTGTCAGGTGTGGTAATTTGGTAACCCCTTTAGTAAACCTGCCTTTAAAAAAAGCCAAAAATGCATAACTCATGTATATAGAAAAAATGAAGCATTTGACTCCTGCCTAGGAAGAGGTGTGAGGGGAAAAGAATGCAAAAATAGTTAGCATTATAAGTTCTAGAGAAGAAAGGTGAGTCACAACAGGGGGTACTGTTAAATGTTCAAATCAACATCCTTGATATTTTAATGATGAGGCCTCTCAAAACTTCATTGTGTTCCTATTTATTTATTTATTTATTTATTCATTTGTTTATTTATTATTTGTTTTCAGGGGTGGACTCAAGTGTGGTAAACTCAGGATCTGCTTTCAATCAATTTTATGGCTTTTGAAATGGCTTAAATCACAGTGTGAGTTCCCTCACAAATGGCTTCTAGATACGGAGTGGGAAGAAATTTAACCATTATTTACTTTAAACATTAATGAGATTGTCTATCTTGGCTATAGATTGGCAGTGCCCACATCTGAGATTTTATATCTGAGTAGCATTTTTATTCAAGAAAATCATTAATGAGTATTATTTAAATAATATGTGAATTTAAGCCTTATATCTGGGAACTATAATCCCTTGCTTTTTCAAAAGAAAAATATCAATCACACTGCTTTTTGGTAAGTTTTCTGTTAGGTGTTTAAGACCATGCAGTTGGCCTAAAATAACCAGTTTTGTACTCTTAAGATCAATTGAGAATATGGTTGTTAGAGTCAGTTGATCTTCTAAGAGTTTCTGACTCCTTTAGCCTTCTTTTCATTAATTGGTTCATCTATATAAACATAAGTCAAAGAACTTGCTTGATCATGATTCCCTTTGGAAGCACTGAGGAAAATTTTTTCTGTATTTTACCCTCTTCTTTGAAAACTTAATACTGCCTGGAGATCAGCTAGTGGTGTCTCCATGACATCTGGAACAGAAGGACAGGTGACTCACCACAGTTACAGGGTGTTTTCGAGATTCCCCAATCTCCCCTGTGATCTGGTCAACCTTGTCAGGCCCGAGGCAAAAATTGTCCTTTTAGGTCTCTCTGACTACATTAGTATAGGCTTTCCAAGTATAGTTATTAAACTCTACCCTCAAGAAGGTTATTTACACATGTCTGGTATATATAATTTCTGTGTAACGTATAGATAAAGCTTGATCAATAAACCAAACACTCTTTAATAAAACTTGATTAGTCATATATTTTATTACTGAAGCCAGGCCTTACAATTGCTAACAAGAAAAAATCAATAGTTTCATTAATTTAAGGAGACTTTTGACTGAATTGCAACTGGAGAGATTTTAAGATTATTTATTATCTTTAATGATTTTTCATGTACCTTAACAAATCTACTGAGTCCTTCATCAGTTGTGTAAACTGTTTTATTTTTTTCTTTCTGGAAACATCCAGCAATGTTAATCTGCATATACAAATCCTAATTAATGAGATACCTCCATTTCTATATCCTTTATAGCATCTTTCACTTTCTCAATTCCTTTAAATATCATGAGACATAATAACATTAATGAACAAATTTAGCATTTGTTGTTATAATTTTCTTACTGTGGGTAAACAATGTTTAACTTCTTTCTAAGGATCTAGTGTCAAACCAATGTTAACATTAAAGCCCATTCTGGGGAATAAATTAGTTTATTGGGCTGACTTACAGATCATGGATGAGAGGTTACTGACAGGTACATGGGTGACCTGAGAACAGTTGCACTTCAAAGTATTTTTTTCTTAATATTTTATTTATTATTTTAATTTTACATGTATGAGTGTATTGTCTGCATTGTGTATAAGGGCTCTCATGCCATATAATCCCCACAGAGGTCAGAAGAGGGCATTGGATCCCCTAGAATTAGAGATACATAGAGTTGTTAATCACCATGTGATTGCTGGGAATGAAACCTGGGTTCTCTGTAAGATCAGTCAATGTTCTTAACTGATAAGCCATTTCTCCAGCCCAGCACTAGAAAGACTTAATTTACCATGGATCTTGAAAACCCCATAGTATCATGTGTTAAACCCCCTCTCCCTAGCATTTTCAAGATTCTATACTCTTGTCCTCCCCAGGACCAGGAGGCCACGTGTGATTCAAGAAAAATGTCACAGAACTGTCTAGGAAAGATATTCAGGTGAGTGTACAGTGACCCTGCTTACCTCTCCTTTTTTGTAGTAACATGGTAGTCAACAAGCCTATTTGTGATGAAATTTTCAATGTAAGCACAGCTGAAATTATGAAGAAGACAGGTGTTTGGTTCACAAGAATATGTTATTTTGCAAGCATCATCCCTCAGAGAGGGAAATATTCTATCTCAGAGACAAGCAGGCTTGGAATCATAGTGTAGAAAAGAGCAGGAATTAAGAGTAAAGGTACCAACACCTTAAAACCCAAGTAGCCTGTAAAATTTTGCCTCCAATTGTTTAATCTGTCTGCTAGTATCCACTTGTCTTTGGGTTTGGCACTGGAGTACTGCAAATTAATATGTTCTTCCCAAGCATAGGTATCACCAGTATCCCCTCCATTTGGTATCTGGCTTATGTTGGAGATGTATGATTAGAAAAACTTCAAGTGCCTTTTAGAAAATAACAAATTCATTATGCAAGATGTAAATATATGAAGTAGTCACCTTGTAAACCAATAAATATATCATGCACAAAGATGTGAAAATTTGAGACATTTCTCTTTAGAAACATAAATATCGTGGAAAACAGTGGCTAAATTCAAAATTCCACCACAAAGTTCTGGTATTCATCCTCAGTCCGGCATCAAGAACATTGACCTTATCACACTGTAAGAGAGTGCTGCAGAGTGCGGGAACTCAGGTGGGTGGGGGTCATGGAAAGGGAAGTGACTGCAAATTAAATTGAGAAATGATGCATAATGTATGGAAATAGTTTAATAATAATATTTTTAGAAAGTAAAAAAATAAAAGTAATAAATGAAATAAAATTTTAAAATTAAAAATTAACTAATTAAAAAAAGAGAGAGAGGCTGTTTTGGAGACTCTGGGCTTTGAATTTCTATGATCCCTTCAAAAATCCTAGGTGAAAAGCAAACATAAAAATAATTGCCATAGATAGAGACACATTATGCCTGTGGGGTGTGGAACTCCCAGGATACTGTGATCCCCTATGGCTCAGTAATACCAGTTTGTTTTAGGGTCTCACTATTTTGTATTATGCCATGTGGATGGATTAATCAAGATGGTGAGAAAATCACATGTCACCACATTTTTGAAGATGTAACTAACCTAGATGGTAACCAAGTCATGTGGCTGTCTTCATACTGGTGATGTCATCAGCCAAGGTAGTAACCAGGTCATGTACTTGTCTTCTTGGTGAGGTCATAAGCCAAAATGACAACAAAGAAACATGGCTAATTGTGCCCATTCTGAGAGTGGTTCCAAGATATTATGTGTTGACCCCCCTACCAGGACTTGAGCCCTGTGTGACCCACATAACTCATAGGTTAAGTGTAGACAGCTATACCTTTTTCTTTTTAAAAAAGCACACAGTTGAGTTGGATAAATATATCAGGAAAAATTACCCTAAGTTATGGAGATCCAGAATACAAAAGCAAAGAAAGGAAACCAAGGGAGAGAGTCCATGATTTTACCAACTGGAATTGTGAATCTTAAGTGAGGTCCTCTGGATCTCATTTAGATCTCTTCAGGTTTGTCACTAAACAGAAGGCATAGCTTGGAAAGAAACCAATGATGGAAGCAGAAGAAATGGGCAGCTATGCCCCACTCATAGTTGGGCTGTTGCTCAGAGAGCACACGTCCTACCTTAGCATGACATGTGAGTCTCCAAGTTTGCTGTAATCTAGATTCCTTAGATCCAGTTAGAAATGCAGTTGTCTTTGTATCATCTGGCCTAAGTAGTGCTTAGTGCCCACCATTATGGGCTAGTCCCTAAGAAATAGCATTCCTGAGTCCTTCTAACTGCTTTCCTTTCTCCCAGACCCAATCCAAAGATCACCATTTTCTTGGAGAAAACCATTGTGTAGAAAAAAAAAAAAAGAAGAGAGTGTGAGAACAGAACATATAAGAGTTTTGAAACTTTTTATTCTTCTCTGAGAGAAGTAGAAAGAAATGTTTATGGCCCCAAAAATCCCCAAGGAAAGATAGGAGCTTAGCTGTTTGTCTTTCAAATTCCCATCCACTGGTTAAATTTCTATGTACATTCACTAAATTATTAGAATTATTATTTTTTATTAGAATTTTGGAGGTCCCATCTGGGTCACCAAGATGATAAAGGGGAAAATAGAGTCCCATTCTAGGTTTCTTAGTCTCATTCATAAAAGAATTTAAAATGGGGAGGCTGGAAAATGGCTCTATGATTAAACATGCTTCTGTTCTTCCAGAGGACCTGGGTTCCATCCCCAGCACCCACATGGTGGCTAACAACCATCCATAACTCCAGCTCCAAGGGATCCGACACCCTCTCTGGACTCTGAGGTCACTGCAGGCATTTGGTACAGTTTATATACATGCAGACAAAACATACACATAAAATAAAAACAATAAAATATTTTGTAAAAAAAAATTTAAGTATGGCCACAAGTATAAGTTTAGAACAATTTTATTAGTATTTAAAGATGAATCCTCAAGGCAGGAAATCTGTGACTCTCAGTAGCTGGCTTGAGGAGAATGGAGGGGAGAGGGATAATCCATGGAGCTATGGTGATTTAAGTGCAACATGGAGGTTTGTCAGACACATGGAGACCGCGTTGTTGGGGGGGAGGTTAGAGGAAAAGTAAAGAAATAGAAGATGCTAGCGGTTGGGAGCGCCGACCGCTCTTGCAGAGGACCCGGGTTTGATCCCCAGCACCCACATGGCGGCCGAGAACCGTCTGAAACTCCAATTCCAGGAGAACTCCAGTTCCAGGGGAGTCTGACACCCTCTTCTGACCTCCGCGGCATGCAGACAGTATATTCATACACATACAGAAATAAAAAACAAAACAAAAAAAGAAATAGAAGATGTTGGGACAACCCGTAGCATTAGGGAAACAATGATTAGATAAGAGATATGAGAAAGAGTTATGGGCAAGCTTTCCAGAGAGCCCACATCTGTGATAAACTAAGTCCACAGCACTGCACTAAGTGGTGGGAATTCTCAGCAGGAAAACCTTACCATCTTGTTACTGCAGTAGGTATTCTGTTCATCTTTTCAGCATGATTTAAGGTGAATCTGACTTCCTGGGATGATCTTATAACCAAATGATCTGGCAAAACTGAAAAGTTGGGGCTTCCTTCAGGCCAGAGATTTATTATTCTGAGCAGCCTTTTCCCAGGTGGTTTTTCGCTTCTATAATAGTCATGATGTCTAACTGCTTTCTAAACTCTAGTTGACTTATAGTAACTGTACACTAACATATTTATCACATGGTTTCAGTTTATTTTTCATGCATTGAAATAGGTCTGTTACCTCTACCAACTATAATTATGGTTCTATATTTCAGCACATGTCTTTTAAAAATGCTATTTGGGCATTTCTTCTGGAAAAGGGGTCTCGCTGCAGAAATGTTTGAATTTAATTTAATTGAATAGCTCCACATTATTATTCAGAATGACCATCTATTGTGGCTGAGCAGCAGGTTATAGAGGTTTACATCCTGGTCATAATAGACAATCCCTGGTGTTTTTACTTGGAGCACCTCAACAGCTGGGAGGTGATGTCCCACTGCTATTTAATATTTAATATATATTTCTCTGGATAATGATTTTGAACTTCTTACATCTTATTTATTTTTAAAGAGGAGCCTCTTCAATGATTCCTTATAGGATTTTTTTTCAAACTGGAAATACATGCTTTCATTTTCCATTGGCATAAATAATTTTATGTATTATATATTAATAGCAAATATTGAAAATAATATTTCCTTTGATCTTTAAATAGACAGTATATCATTAACCACAGTCAGCAAATAATTGGTATGTTATCAACTATAAATGAGTTTCTGATTATGTTATTGTATTATATGGTGATTTTAGAAAATGATTCATTTTTTATGTGTATGAGCATTGCGCCTGCATGTACATATGTACATCATATGCACACGTGGTATCTATGGATGTATGGATGTTGGAAGAGGGCACCCTGGTATCTATGGATGTATGGATGTCGGAAGAGGGCACTGAATCCCTAAAATTAAAGTTACTAAAGGTTGTGAGCCATTATGTGGGTGCTGGCAACCAAATCCAGGTCCTCAGCAAGAGCAGAAAGTTCTCTAAAAAACTGATTTATCTCCCTAGCCCTCTACAATTTGTTGTTTTATTTTCAAAATAATCTTCATAGCTGTTCTGTGTGGAAAAACTTCCGTTATTCATCCTCCTCCTCCTCTTTGTTTGTTTTTTTGTGTTTGTTTTTGTTTGTTTGTTTGTTTTTTTAGGTCTTTTTGAGACAGGGTCTCCCTGTAGCCCCAGCTGTCCTGGAACTCACTCTGTAGACCAGGCTGGACTTGAACTCACAAAGATCCACCTGCTTCTGCCTCCCAAGTGCTAGGATTAAAGGCGTGCACCACCACGCCCAGCTCCTCTTTGTTTTTTAAGGATAACTTTGATATCCATGCATAATTTTGTGTAAAAGGTATTTAAAATAACTTTATCAAAATCTTCAAAAAATATAAAACCAAGATTTAAATTGTTTTGTATAGAATGTCTTGGGAACAATTAGTTTTTTCATTTTTTTGTTTTTTGTTTTTTGTTTTTTTTGAGACAGGTTCTCTCTGTAGCCCCAGATGTCCTGGAACTTGCTCTATAGACCAGGCTGGCCTTGAATTCACAAAGATCTGCCTGCCTCTGCCTCACTAGTGCTAGGATTAAAGGCGTGCACCACCACGCCCAGCCACAGTTAGCTTTTTATAATAAAATTTTATGGCATTTCATATCTTTAGGATTTTAGGATCTTGAGAGTCTCTGAAGCTGATGTTCTAAATAAGTGTCAGGGGAAGACTTGATTATTGATACTGTGAAGATATTATAAAATGCCTTTTTATTTCCAGATACTTTGATTAATTATTTTATCAGTAATAAATTTTCTGTTGATATTTATAAATATTATTCTATTGTTTGGAAATATAATGGCTTATTTTATCTTATAATAGTTAAACATTAATACTTTACTCCTAACTAATATTGATTCTTGTGGAAAGTGCTACTTTTTAAACATCAATGAATATTCTGACATCATTTTTCTCTTGAATGAAACAATATACAGTTTATTTTCATATTTCATACACTCAAATAAAAAATGTTGATCATATTTTTCCCCCATTAACTTATGTCATCTAACATCTCCTGGTCTGATCTCTTCCTCATCCCTAATATCCCTTCTTATCTATGCCTTTTCTCCCTCTGCTAGATTCCACATGAGGGGAGGTACCCATGCAGACACATGTAATATTTGGCTTTCTTAATATGGTTTGAGTCTCATCATCATGAACCCCAGTTCCATGTTTTCCTGCAAGCAATACAGCTTCGATCTTTATGTCTAAGTAATATTCCCTTAGGCATCTTTTCTCTCCTGCTTTTTAAAAAGAATTTTTGTCATTTCCCCATTTAAGATGATACTGGCTGTGGTTTCCTGTATATGGCTTTTACATTGAGGAATGAGCCCTCCAATCCTATGACAGATGAATTCCCTTTAAAGGTAGGAACTCGGCAAGGCTGCTCCCTGTTACCACTCCTCTTCAATATAGTGCTTGAAACTCTTGCTAGGGCAATAAGGCAAGAAAAGGAAATTAAAGGAGTACTAATTGGAAAAGAGGAAGTCAAACTATCCCTTTTTGCTGATGACATGATTGTTTACTCAGGGGATGCTAACTCCACCAGAAAATTCCTAGAAATGATTAAGAGCTTCAGTAAAGTGGCAGGATACAAAATTAACCTAGAAAAATCAGTAGCCTTTCTTTACACCAACAACAAGCAACTGAAGAAGAAATACAAGGAGACCTTCCCACTCACAATAGCCTCAAAAACAATTAAATACCTAGGAATAAACCTAACCAAAGACACCAAAGATCTCTACAAAAAAAAAAAAAATTTTAACCCCTGAAGAAGGAAATTGAAGAAGACATCAGAAGATGGAAAAACCTCCCATGCTCATTGATTGGGAAAATTAATATATTAAAGATGTCCATTCTACCCAAACTCTTGTACAGATTTAATGCAATCCCAATTAAAATCCCCAAGAGTTTCTTCACAGGCTTGGGGGAAAAAGTTCTTAATTTCATTTGGGAAAACAAAAGACCCCAAACAGCCAAAGCAACACCGAGTGAAAAGAGCAATACAGGGGGGATATCTATACCAGACTTCAAACTATACTACAGGGTTATAGTCATAAAAACATCTTGGTACTGGCACAAAAACAGACCTGTCGACCAATGGAACAAAACTGAAGATCGAAACTGAAACACATACAATTTCAGCCACCTCCTATTTGACAAGGGGACCAAGAAGACACAATGGAGGAAAGACAGCATCTTCAGCAAGTGGTCTTGGCAAAACTGGATCACCACTTGTGGAAGAATAAAATTAAGCCCCTACCTCTCACCCTGTACAAAAGTCAACTCCAGATGGATCAAAGACCTCAACATGAAATCCAAAACCCTGAAGGTGATAGAAGAAAAGGTTGGCAGCAGACTACAAGACATAGACATAGGAAAAGATTTCCTAAATCAGACAGCAGCTGTGCAAGAATTAAGGTTGACAATTGACAGATGGGACCTCATTAAACTCAAAAGTTTCTTTACATCAAAAGAAACAATCAAGGATTAATAAAATAGGATACACAATATAAGTATAATCATAGATGATATAAATGTCTAAAATACTGTTAAGTATTATAAACACAGCAAGCATTTTTTGCTACAGAACATGATGGAAAGACTCAAATTATACTAAGTGGTCTTCAAGTCATTTTAATGAAAAAGTATTTGAGGAGTGAAATAATGGAAGAAATTGCTACCCAGAAGTATCAGGAGTCATAATCTCCTAGGCAATGAGGACAGCTGGTTTGAAAGAACAGAGAAATTATACCAAGGGGAGAGGATGAGCAGAAAGAAGAAATGCGAGGCCGAGGAGATGCTTCAATTGGTAAAATGCTGGCCATTCAGGCATGAGTAACTGAGTCTGAACCCCTAGAACCAATGTAAAAAAGGCAGAGTACACTGGCACAAGTGGAAGCCTGTCATCTCCATATGGGGGAATCATTAACAAGAGGTTTCCTGGGTCTTGCTGGCCAGACAACATAGCCAAATTGGTGAGCTTCTGGTTTAGTAAGAGTTCCTATCAAAAAATAAGATGGAAGATTAGAGAACACACCTGACATTGACAACTTGCCTCCACGTGTATGCACACAGGAGTATACATAAACAAGTATATGCACATACACACAAACATACATACACAGCAAACACATATACCACACATGCAATATACTGCATACATATCACATATACCATACACATATATGATACACACACCACATATATTACAAATATGCATCACATGTGGACCAAAAAATACACTGGTAGCATATGCACACAACATACACACACCACATATAGCATGTACACACACCACATAGATATCACACCACACATACACTATAAATTTACCATATACAAGCACTACACACACCTCACTCCCACACACACCACATACACCACCAAATATCACATTACAAACATATATAATACACACATATACACAAAATGCATACAAATATAACATACACACACACACACACACACACCATATACACCACAAAGGAAAAAAAAGAATTTTTTTATTTTGGTTTATCTTTTGTCAATGTATATTTTGGTTGAATTTTTGTTGACTTCATACAATATATCTTAGTCATATTTAGACCCTGTCCCTTCTTCACATCCCACATACCCTACCCACAGGGTTTCATATGCATTCTGTCATATACATTAAGGAGTTTGTGTCTTCAAATGTCCCTTGGTGTGAATGCATTCCTGGAGCCTGTTCAGCCTATCTAGCATCACTCCCTTAAGGAAATCAGTACTCAATCATCCAAGACTGAGCAGTTGCTGAATATTGATGCATTTCATACAACACCTCTTAACAATATTTAGACCCTCTCTTCTATCAGAACTCCCCAACACCCCACAAGTTGCCATTTGGAACTTTGATACATATTTTATTTTGGCTGGTTCTCCTTTCCTACCCTCCACTCTGCCCTGATCTCTCTATTCTCCCTTTTCTCACTCTATCTTTAGCCTTCAGTATCTCCCCTCAATTTTGTTGTCTTTCCTATTCCTTCCCTTAAAGCCTCTTTTTTAAGTCTCATGGACCCCTTTCCAGTTTCCTGATCTTTACCCATATTTCTTTCCATTGGACTGCACATGTTTACAGTTAGAAATAAAGATATGCATATTAGAGAAAATGTAGTATTTTGTATTTTGAGCCTGGATACCTTCCTTAATGTGTTTTCCAGTGTCATTTGTTATACTGCAAATTTTCCCAATTTCATTATTCTTTGCAGCTGAGTAAAATTACTATTCTGAAAGTAGTACCTAAAACCAATAGATTTGGAAAGAAAGTAAAGATACAGATTCTGGGC
Organism: Rhizomys pruinosus; assembly: GCA_009823505.1. NCBI lineage: Eukaryota > Metazoa > Chordata > Mammalia > Rodentia > Spalacidae > Rhizomys > Rhizomys pruinosus. The sequence continues at coordinate 444,115 of VZQC01002594.1, read as the reverse complement.
ACTACTTGAAAACATGGGATCAAAGAAGAGTTTTCTTTGAAGACAACACAGAAGCATTAACAGCATGAAGGTGCAGAATTACGTAAAGTTACTTCTAAGTGATTTCTATTTTGTTTCATTTTAAAATAATGTACCACTAAATATGGAGTGGAGTATCTGGCACAGGGAGTCCTTTAGAAGGCTGACTTTGATGACATTTGTGTGAGAATGTTAATCTAGAAATCTATGAATATAATTTGGGGTTAGGGGAAAATAAAATACACTGTGTATTTTAAAGGAAACAAAGCACAGTGTGATATATGCTGCTGTGCATGGAGCAGTGGCCATGAAGTGTGCATTCCTTCAGAATTTGATATATTAAATGTGCCAAAATGTCAGTTGTATCTGACTATTCCAAAAATTCCATTTTTACTTCTAAGATATAATATCAATTTTAAAGTTAGAAAGACTTGTGCTGGAAATCTGTCTGTGTGAATGAAATATGTTGGCTTGAAGGTGCAATTTATAGAACTAAGTATGTGAGCTACAAGAACAAAAACATCTGAAAGCTGTAATTGATGTTCTCACTACAAGAAACAAGAAGAATAATAATGGAATAACGAAGAGCAGAAATCAATTAATTGAAAGAAGAAATAACAAGAGAATGAGTAGAAAAAGAAAATAAATGAGTGAAGATATATGGTTAATAAAAAATACCAATAACACACATAAACTAATAAAATTGATATATAAATACTGGGAGAAGAAACATGGAATAGTGTTAGTACACTTTTAGACATGAAATAATTAATGAAAAAATATTAAAACAACTATATACAGAGAATTTATGTATTTGTATTTAGTGGACCAGTTCCTCCAAAATCTCAAGCTGCATCATATACAACCTGAGAGATAATAATTTAATATCACTAGTAATGCAATTAAAGTCCTAGTTCAAAATGCCAGAGAAGGCACCAAGGCCCTACCTCCTTTTATTGTAAAAGCAGTAGAAGAAACTATAGGCAAGTTTTCTTGGTAAGCTAAGATAAAAGGTAATCTCCATTAAGTACTTGAATAGAGCGTGAATAGAGCAAAACAGCAGTTTATCCCTCCAATTTGTATTGCTTCAACACATGCATACACACATATATAGACATATACACACATACACATACACATATACACACACACACACATATACACA
>VZQC01002594.1:343306-442697 GCA_009823505.1 Rhizomys pruinosus | reverse complement strand
AAAAAAAAAAAAAAAAAAAAAAACAGACAATGAAAGTGAAAGGATTGCCACACAGGGAATGAAGAATGTAAATTCCTACAACCACTATGGAAAGCAGTGGGGAGAACCCTTAAAAGACTCAAAATGAGCTTGCTATCTGACCCAGTCATACCACTCCTGGGTATATACCCATGAGTCTCATCCTACCTCAGAGACACATGCGCATCTATGTTTATTGCAGCTCTCTTCACAATAGCAAAGAACTGGAACCAACCCAAGTGTCCCTCAACAGATGAGTGGTTAGAGAAAATGTGGTAGGTAGATCTACACAATCAAGTTCTATGCGAAATAAAGAAAGATGACATCATGAATTTTGCAGGTAAATGGATGGAACTAGAAAATATTATGCTAAGTGAAGTAACACAGTCCCAGAAAATCAAATGATGAATGGTATCCCTCATTTGTGGATGCTAGCACCAAATACCTAGTTGTAAAGCAAACTGAGAAATGTTAATGTTATATTCCTCTTTAGCCGAAAGCAACTGTGCTATTATAATGTGAATCCCTTATCAGGCTCTAGAATTAACCTTGTAAACTTGGTATATGGGTGAAGGGTATGTATGCATATTTTAGAGTAATATAAAATTAAAGGGAAAATGTGAATGCTGAAATATGATTTGGAAATAACATACAGTTTATTTTCAGATGACATAAATTTAGTATAGGTGTGACATATACATATATATATATATGTATGTGTGTGTGTGTGTGTGTGTGTGTGTGTGTGTGTTGAAGCAAATACAAATTGGAGGGAACAACATCAAAACAACAAAGAAACTGGGACAAAGAACCAACTGAAACAGTAAAGTGCTCCCCAAAACAATAATCTCCTGCTCTGAAAAGCTTTAAAAAGACTCAGAAAAAGACACAAGACATGTATGGCAGAATGCATGAACTCTGATGGGGTGGGGGACATGGAAATGGAAATGAGTCTATATTGGACTGAGAAATAATGTATGAAATGCACAAAACTTCAATAAATATATTTTTAAAAAGCAAACAAAAAACCAGCAATTTATCATGAGTTAAGGGAGTTTATTACCTGAGTACAAGACTAAATATAGATTCAAAACTCAAAATATATATCACAATAACACACAAGGAGGCAAAATGATATAATTTTATCAATCCATGCATGGGAAGCATTTGATTTAATTGTAGTGACTATATATTGTAAAAACTCTCCACCTCTTAGTGTAATCTTTTGTCCTGTGCTCACAATTTTTGTCTCAGGGCCCTCATTGGTAAAATCTGTGAGATGAAACACTGACAGCTTTCTGACTTATTTCTTCATGGTTGTCTTTTCTCAAGTTTGTCTTCTCAAGTTCTGGCAGCTTCCAAAGCTCTCTAGTGCATTGAACTGCTGAATTTTTAAACTGTATTCTTTTCTAATTGGTTTTGGTGGTAGCTTTAGTTCAATATGTTCTCTAAAATATTAGAATTAAAATAAGCACAGAGGGTTCTAACAGAGTAAAGCAGCAATCTAGAAATGATGATGTAATATGAAAGAGTGATGTTGCCTTCTGATCTCCAGCAATATGAAATGTTAGAGAATGAGTATTAAATAGAGGTTCCAAAAAGAAACAAAAGGCCAGTTAATGCAAAGGGAAAGAAGGAATACCTAGCAGGTAGTCTAGAAAACTCTAAAATGGAATTGAAAATGAGGAGAAATATAGTTATTGGTTTATGGGTCATTGCTTTCTTCTGCTTATTACCTGGTCCGTGGATTTGATCTGGACCAGGCATTGCTCTGCAAATTAGTATGTATGTTGGGTTTCTTAGGTATAAGGTAAATTATATGTGCCACAATTTAGAGCCAGTCATGGTAAACATAAGAAACCCAGGATTTTGTCCAATGAAAGCAACTCAGTGTCAAATTTGAATGATTGGGAGGAAAAAGCAGCAAAGAAGTTATTTTTATAGGTAAGAATTACAGATTTCCAAAGGAAATATGCATTTTCCCTCTTTATTCTCAATTATAATTCTGTATGTTGTCTTTGAAAAAGTTTTATCCCGTGTTTTTATTTTATATGGTGCTGGGCTACATAAGAACATTTCATACAAATACATAATGTGGGGCAAGCATGCCCCTAAACCCCCTACTTTCTTTCTCCATTCTACAATCCCCTATGGACTCTTTCATCCTCCTAGACAATTATACTTCTACTTTGATTCTATATATGCATTCATAATCTATAAACTGCCACTTTTGAAGAACACCACACACACGCACACACACACATATGTGTGTGTGTGTGTGTGTGTAACAATAATAATTAAAGAAGTGGTCATGAATTTGAGAAAGAATGAGAATGATGTAGGAAGAAATAAAGGAGAGTGAGAGAGGAATGGAAATGAATTAAATATTGTGATTATGTATGAAATTCCAAAAAAGTTAATAAATAAAAAGGGGATTTAGTCTCCTGTACTACAGAGATGGTTCAGCAGTAAAGGTGTTTTCAGCTAATCCAGATGACTTGAGTCCAATCCAAGGGACTCACAAGGTAGGAGGAAAGAGCCTATTTTCTCATGTTGTCCTTTGACCTCCACCCACGTGCCTAGGGAAATGCACACCTACACAAATACATACAACAACACCACTACCACCAAATAAATAAATGTAATAAATTTTTAAAAAGTATAGTATTCTTTTATCATAAGTTGAACTGACTTCAGGCATCTAGATTTCATTTTGAATTTTTGCAAACCTCATACAATATATTTTGATTAGATCTATAGCCATCTTTCATGTACATCCTTCTTTTATCTGCACCAAATTTCATGGATATATATATATATATATATATATATATATATATATACTATGTACATATTAAATCAATATAGAGTCAAACCTGTGTCTCAGAAGCCCTTCATTGTTGCAATGATTCTATGAACAGGAGCCTAGACAACCTACTAAGAGTTTTACCCTTAAATGAGACTGACCCTTCTCTCCCAGAAGCCACTAGTTGCCACTAGTTATGTCTTTAATAGTTTTCATAGTATTTTTGTTTTAGGGATGACAAAAATCTGGTTTTGGAATTACTTGTGTGGGTGATTTCTTTAAGATCATAAAATCTGTTCATTTCCTGTAGATACAGATGAATTTCACGTGCACTAAATCTATTTTATGTCCATACGATATATTATTTAATGAGGATACAGGCCAATTTTCATATATATTAAATACGTTTCATTGTTTCACATGTTTTAGTTTTTTCACGTTTTATTTTATGTTTATGGTTTCCAGATATTAAATCTCCCCTGTATCTAAGACTGATCTACATAAATAGGGCTGGAGAGATGGCCTAGCGGTTAAGAGCGCCGACCGCTCTTACAGAGGACCCGGGTTCGATCCCCAGCACCCACATGGCGGCTGAGAACCGTCTGAAACTCCAATTCCAGGAGAACTCCAGTTCCAGGGGAATCTGAGACCCTCTTCTGACCTCCGTGGCATTGCACGACACGGGTGCACAAACTTGCATGCAGACAGTACACTCATACACATACAGAAATAAATAAAAATTAATAAAAAATTAAAAAAAATAAATAAATAGCATATATAGTTATTCAATTGATTTAAAGTTCAGAGAATCAGTTATAATTTTTTTTCATACTATGTTTCCTTCCACCTGTCCACTTGGATAATTGTAATAGAAGTTTAAGCAGTTTATCCTCATGTGCTTGTAGTATTATAACACAATTTAGTCAATAACCTGCTAAATCAAGAAATTATCAGCCAACTATCTGAAGTACTTCATTTTCTAAGATTAACTACACAGTGTATCCTAGAATTATATCAACATCTAATTTCAACAAGTTTATCCTCACACTCAAAGCTACTCTTAACACTAGTAAGAGAAGTAGTACTTCATGAACACAATCAGCTCAATGAGATACAGCTCATGATGTTTGACCTGGGGCAGATTCCACAGAAGCAAAATGACTGACTGAAGAGAAACGGGATGTTTGGATTTCCTAATAAGGCCATATCTTGGATGAGTAAGACCAAAAATAGTAGGTTCATATTTCTTAGTTCCTTCAAATATTCTAAATGATCATTGTTTATGTCAAATATCTCAAATAGCCTGGCATACCTTATTTTTTGATGCCTTCCCTGTATCTAGTCATTTGCAATTGTTCTATGAGTTTGTAGATTAGGAAGGAAGCGAGACACATTGAAGGCAATTTACCAGTGACTGGCTCATTTTTCCATCTCTACAGGGATATTGTAAAATTGATCTACAGAATCTATGATTTCAACTTGATTTTCTGGTTTGAAAAAGGAAAAGATTCCTTCACAGATGAGTTCCCCTAATATTCCTGTTACCCCTGAGCATGTGCTAACTCCTTCCTCATGATAATTTTTCAGTATTTCTGGATTAAAAACAATTGCCTGCCTCTGAGTCAAGGATCATGGTGAGGACTTTCTTATTTACCACAGCTCTTCCCTAAAATTCAAGCTCATCTGATTCAAATAAAAGTAACAGTAATTTTTGTTCATGCAATACTGCTAACATTTAAATGCTGGTTTTCCTTAGTCATAACTAGAAGATTTGGAGATAATATGGTTTCATAAGTTTTCTAGGTATTTCTTCCTTTAACATGACTTGTCAGCGGTCATATATATAATGGATTTGATTCAGTGAATTATTAAAAATTCACTGTGTTGTTATAATGTAAATCTCTTTACAGGCTCTAGAATCGACCTACCACTTATTTTAAGACTCTGTAATTACAGTATATGGGTGGAAGGCATGTATTCGTATTTTAGAGTAACATAAAATTAAAGGGGGAATATGTGAATTCCTAAGCATATTTTGGAATTAGCATACAGTTTATTCCCAAATGTCATAAAAAATTCACTTATGTGTAATGAAAATAAAAGTTAGATTAACCACATTGTTTTGGTATTTTTGAGACAGGGTTTCCCTGTAGTCCCAGCTAGCCTGGGACTCACTCTGTAGTCTAGGCTAGATTTCAACTCACAAAGATCTGTCTGCCTCTGCTGCCTGAGTGATGGGATTATAGGCATAGGCCACCACACCCAGCTAATAATTTTATAATATGAATAAAACTTTGAGAGTTCATAGTCCAGCCTTGCTTTGAGTTTGCCCTCTCTGTTTCTGAAAGTGACTGACTACATGAATGCTCAGATTTCTGCTCCCACTACTTCTGACACTATAAGGCTCCCACACCTTGATGGTCAATGTCTCTGGAACCATAAGCACAAATAAGTTCTTTGTCCTATAAGTTACTTTGGTCATGATGTTTTATGACAGCAAAATGAAAGTGACTAATACACCAATCATAAGGCATCTACAGCAAAAGACATATGTTTTTAGTGTTAAAGTGGAAGGAAGTTAATCTACTAAGCTTTTGGAATAAAAATATAAAGGAATAAATTTTGTCACAGAGAGCAACTTCAAATCATTCATCAAGGCCTGGCATCATAGACTATTAAATGTATCCAAATTGGCAGTATCTGTTGAAAAAGAAACAACATCAATCTTTTACGTTGTCCTTAAATTGCCCTGGGGTCCCACTGATTTTTGAAACCAAGTCTTCTTGGCTGAATTTATACAGCATATAAAATCAAACAAACAAAAACAGTCCCTAAGAGTGTGAATGGAAATTATATGTTTTGTGAAGTAATAAAGAATCTGTACGAAATATGTATTAGATAGGGGTAAAAGACTACTTATTCAATTTTGGAAGAATATTTCCTATTATTAAAGAACAAAATTATGATGATGAAGTGCTTGACAAGAAAAACAATCTTCTAAAGTTTATTCAGATGTAATCCCCATGACCCAAGTGTAGAATGTGCCTTTAGACAGGTGAGGTTCTTGGTTTTGTTAGGGCTTGGTATACATTTGCTACAACAAAATCTAATGAAGGCATTTCCCAGTAGATGCTCAGATCCATCATGAATACTTTTTCCTAATGGTACAATCTAAACATATCCTTTCTTTTTGTTTATCTGTAAAGGAAGTCCATTAATATTTTGTATGTATTTCTGTTCAATTCCTACTTGCAATATCAAGTTGTTACGAAGCTCCTCTTCTCATTTGTACTTTCAAGGAAATAAAATAGTTCTGCATTCGTATAGTAACCAAACAGATGTTTTAAATGCATTCAATTATTGATTTGGTTTCACATTAACATTAAATATCCGAAATCCTGGGAATCACCAAAGCTCAACCAAGAAGAGAAACACAGCTTAAACAGACCCATAATATATGAAGAAATTGCAGATGTAATAACAAACCTCCCAACTAAAAAAAGCCCAGGCCCAGATGGTTACAAGGCAGAAATCTATAAAATGTTTCAAAAAGACTCACAACCATTGTTAGTGAAATTGTTTAGAAGGATACAAACAAAGAGAATTCTCCAATTTCTTCTATGAAGCAAGCATGACTCTATTACCAAAACCATGCAAAGATACAACCAAAAACGGGAACTATAGACCCATCTCACTAATGAACACAGATGCCAAAATTCTAAACAGGAAATGGGCAAATCACATACAGACCCACATCAAGAAGATCATCCAACATGACCAAGTTGGATTCATACCAGAGATGCAGGGATGGTTCAACATACGAAAATCAATAAATATCATCAAGCATATAAATGGAATGAAAGACAAAAACCACACCATCACCTCAATCGACACTGAAAAAGCCTTTGACAAAATCCAGCATCCCTTCATGCTTAAAGTCCTAGAGGGAAAGTCTATATGTCATATATAGCCAGGAAAATAACATGTAAATAAAATACGCATTTTAACATTATCCACTTGTACTTAAACATTTAACAGTCATTATTTCTGAGATTTCTCCCATATTGGACTAAATAAAATTTTCAAAAGTATACTGGAAATTATGTCATTTGAACTAGACATGATTGGATTAAACATATTGTTTTCGTTTCCTGTTTTGATGTGCTGTCTTTAAAAAAATTCCAGCTTTATTGGGTTATATAAAATTTTACATAGGTAATTTTATAGCATTATATTCTGGTTTATATATACATTGTAATACAGATATTACAAATTGCCAAGTTGATTTTCTGAAATGCCTTTGAATTACAGAATGAGTCAAATAATCTTCTATGGCTTCTTTGCTTCCAGTTGCTGCCAATATCCATATCCAGGCCATTAGGAAAATGAGTCTAATTTATTTGCAATGAGAGATTATTGATCCATATGATCTTATGAAGACAGAAGGAAAAAGATGGGAGATGTAACCTGAAGATTGTTTCCACCTGAATTATATTCTGGGTAGCTGAGCTTTAAATTGGCAATATATAAAAATTATAAGAATGATAATAATAGTAATAACTATGATCATTACTGTTGTTGCCTGTTCTTGTTCTGACTTTTCAGTGTGCCAGGTACTATTCAAATTTCTTTAAATTATTAAATAGCCATAAGAAAAAAATCTGAAGATTAGTACTTACAAGGCTCTCACTTCATATTTGAGAGAAAATTATATGAAGTCTCAGCAACTTTTCAAATCTCATAGCTAGCAAGCTGTAGAAAACATAACTTGCACCTAAATAATCTGCCGTTGGAGAAAAGCCTCATTTGTACCACATGCTGCTGACCCAGCTCTGCACACACCACTGAAAGTGGCTGATTTAAATATGTTTTTATTACTTTACTCCTTTGTTTACCATTTACAAAGTGTCTGCTTGTTCCTGAGAAAGAGACAAACATGGGTTGAATTCATAAGACAGTGCTTCTTCTTCAAATTACTTTTATTTTCAAAGTCTACCCTAAACATAAACATAACATCCTAAAGCATGTTGGTGGTCTGTAAATTCACTGCATCACTGATATCAGAACACAATATATAACATATCATTTGGTGAAGACACAACACAAGTCTGTAGAAACAGTGGTTTTAAGGCTCTGTATGTGAAAGAGCCAGAGACCCTCTTCATTTTCCTTATCATTTATAAAATTAACTTCATTCAACTTCATTTTCAAAGATGAAGCCAATCAGCTGGTCCTGTGTTCTGTAATTGACTTGCTTGATGAATTTGAAATTCAACTAATTTCATTATGATGATATTCTTCTGCTTCAGGAGAAAGCTACATAAATCATTCAAATCTCCATTGAATCTGAATATTTAATTAATATCAGTCTAATCAGGATTCAAGCTTTGAGAATATCCATGCAGGTATTTCTCTCCAGTTCTTAACCTTCTCACTGACAGTATCCTTTCACATGCAAAGGCATGAGAAAGACCGGTGCTAAGATTTAGGCAAATTTTCCCAGTTCACCTGGTTTTTATGTATTTGTGTGTTTGAGTGTGTGTGTGTGTGTGTGTGTGTGTGTGTGTGTGTGTGTGTGCATATTCATACCCCAACACGCATGTGGAATTCAGAAAACAACATGTGAGAGTCAATTTTCTCCTTTCACCATCTGCCTCCTGAAGATTGAGCTCAGGTTATGAGAGGTGATAAAGACCACCTTACTTGCAAAGTCTTCTTGACAGTCCTTGGGCAGTTTTCTTTATTTTTTCTATGCTCCTGAAACAAAATTTTCACTCTTCTAAGAGGAAAACAAGTCAGACATGGAAAATGTAACTGACTTTACCTATTCAAGCTGGAATTAAACCTCAGTAAAGGTAGAGAAATTGTCTCAGAATTTCTAGTAACAAAGGAGAAATAGGCTAGGGCTTTTTCATTCTTCTCAATTGATTATATATCATTTTTATTTAGATTATTTTAGTATTTAAATATACTTTAATTTCCATTGTTATAAAAATTTTCCATTTTGTATATTGTATTCTTTAAATTGGTTGATCTATTTTATTGTCTGTAATATATTATTTGACACATTGTTCTAAGCATCAGAATCACATAGAGCTGTTGATATAAAACATTCTGATATCTAAGTCACTTCCCTAACAGATTGATTTATTAGGGAATAAGAATTCGCATTTTCACAAGTTCCAGCCAGGCAAATGTTGCTGTATGTCCTACTGAGAATGACCAGGCTAGCTCTTGGAGAGAAAGCAGCACCAAAATGTCTTTGCTCTGATGGACACTATGACTAAGAGATAAGGAAAACAATGAACAAATAACTAAATAAAAAAGACACCAATGGTAATAAATACTGTGAAGTTATCTGTGACAGAATGTCATAGAACAGAGACTGCCCTAGTTTCATTCTTGTTGTTGTGATAAAATACCTGGCCAAAAATTACTTAGGAAAGAAAAGAATTTATTTGGCTTACAATTCCAATTGTCTCTCCATCCTTGTGGAGATGTCATGACAGAAACTTCAAAGACCTAACTATATCACCTTCACAGTCAAAAGCAGACAGAGGGGCTGGGGGATTGCTCAGCTGTTAAGAGCACTAACTTTTCTTGCAGAGGACCAGAGTTCAATCCCCAGCAACCACATCATCCATAACTCCAGTTCCAGGGGATCTGATGCCTTCTTCTGAACTCCACAGGCATTGCATGGCATGGTTGCACTTACACAGATGCAGGCAATACACTCATACATATAAAATAAAAATAAACAGAGAAAATAATAATAACCTCATTGAATCATTTTATACATAAAGATTAAAAAGCTGAAAGTCCAGGATGTATTTATTGAATAGTAAACACATGAAATTGAATAATAAAAAGAAGATTACAAAGCTAAATCATACCAGTATGGAGCAGGCAATGTTCTGCTGTGGGATTTATTCAAAGGAAGTAGTCATTGTATTTTTGTCAGCAAATAAATATTTTTCAATATCAATAAATTCCCACACCACATACACTGTAACACATGGGAAGTGTAAAACAGGAACGATGTTCTTTCCACCTTCACATTACTTCCTCATGAGAATGTACATGTGGCACTTAATATCCTGGACCATTTTGGAGCTAATTAATGTTCAGCAAAACAGGCAAATGTAGATTAACTCTGTGTTCTCCAGAGTACTATAGAAACTTTTCTTTCAGCAGGAAACTTTTTTTGTTGTAAAGTATTTCTTTTTAGATTAGTCAACTAACTAAACAAGACATATCTTGCTGACTTTGATGCTTAAATGCTAGTGTTATATCATTCTAATTATTTGAGTAACAGGTTCATTACACAATAAAATGCTGATCTGGAATGCAGTCTCCAGACAGCAATCATCTTATGTCTTATTGATTTCTAAAAATAATGAGATTTTCATTTAATGATGTGTACACTACATTTTTGAAGAATTGAAGTTCATTAAAACAATTTTCAACCAACGTAATAAATTGTTTAAAATAAAATATTGTTCAATTTACTTTAGAAATTTAACTTACAGTGAGACACAGACGAAGTGTTCATTTGAATTATTAGACATACATTGTGACTTGTGAGGATTCCTACATATCATTCTAAATTTCCACATAATTATGACAGGCTACATTGAAGGATGAGGGAAGAGGATCATTCAAACCGACAAGTTCAAGACCAGTATGTGTAACCAAGTAAGACCCTGTTTCAAAACTGAATATTTTAAACCGGGCGTGATGGCGCACACCTTTAGTCCTAGCATGCAGGAAGTAGAGGCAGGCAGATCTCTGGGAGTTCAAGACCAGCCTGGTCTACATAGTGAGCTCCAGGCCAGCTGGGACTAAAGGGAGACCCTGTCTCAAAAAAGACAAAAAAAAAAAAAAAAAAAAAAAATCAACCAAGGAATATTTTAGAGAAATGATAAATAACTTTTTATTATATTTTTGATATTTATTAGTTTTATTCGGAAGCCATATTTCCCTTTATATAATCTTTTTGATTGACATAAAATTATGTAAATATTCAACTACAAAATAAACCAATAAAATAATATTATAGATACTACATGAAGATTATGTAGACTAGATCTACTTTCTCTTTCTGTATATCCATGTTTTATATGAGTAACCCATTTTTCTTGTCAGTTCAATGACAAATAACCCCTAAGCTCTGTATTAATCAAAAGTTAAAATTATCTACTAACACAATACAAATAATATATTATGCATATCATTTTAATAATATATAATTTTCAATACATACACTTTATAATATGGCAAATATATAATGGATATTTCATTATATGTAAAATGATATGTAAAATATCACATGTAGTGAAAAATAAAACATATATATGAATAGAAAGTTTAAGGGTCATTAATTTAATCAATGAGTCATTTCCTACATTACTAATATTAATTTAGTAGGGTTTTCTTCTTATTTTCAAAACACCTTCATGAATCCTCTACTGTGATGATGCTTCTAAGTGAGTCTGAACCAGACTCTCTCCATCCTGCACAACTATATGGAACAATCTATTGCCTTCTGTAATTTTCATGACTATAAATAAAGTAAAATGATTATTTAAATTTCATTACATTACTTTTGAGTAAATTTTATACTCAGCATATTTTGAGTACGCATATTCAACACAGATGTTGAATAAAATGGAATAGTAAAAGATGTAATTAATTTTACAATTATGAAATTTCTTTTTTACAGCTGTAAGCTACAGGTATTCAAACAGAAAAGTTTTACTAAGAACTCAAGTTTTTAAACCTGAAGTACAACTTCTTTGGACTTACTATTTATTTAGTTATGGTTATACTTTCTTTTTGGATGTTTAAGGTGACACAGTTAGCCCAGATTAACCAAGGTATTTTTTTTTCTCCACATCAGTTGAGGATCTGGTCCTCAAGGGTCACTCAGGTTTTTTTTTGGGGGGGGGGGCACTGGTTCCTTTTGGCTTTTCAATCACCAGTTCCATCCACTGGAGGACAATGTTAGGTCATGCTAGACCAGGCTTCTCTTTTTGAAGCATGAGCAGACTTTCCTCTTTATAGACTGACACTGGTTGAAGTCCCATTAGTGGATCTCCAAAGCCTCCCTGCACAGGAAGACTGGTGACTCATGTTTGCAGAACATTTCAAGGGATGCTTCCATGCATAGTCTCCTGGGACTTAGTTGAACTCTGAGGGCAAGGAACAAAGTTATCCCTTAGGTTCTTTGGCTAAATCGGTGTGGGCTTTAAGTATAGTCATTAAGCATCCTGAAAGGCTAAGTTACACCAGCCTGATACCTCTAACAACTGTGTATTATTTTAGAAAAGGCTTGGACAAAAGCCCAAACAGCCTTGTATAAGAAATACTAAGAAGCACTCCCATAAAATAAATACTGTGGCTAGACATAATGTCATGACAAACTAGTTTTTACCACATTCCTTTGATCTTATTACTCTGAAATATGCATATGTATCCTTCATCCATATACCAAAAATTCCTAACTCTGAAAATAAATGGTAGCTTAGTTCTGGAAATTGTTAAGGGATTCACAATATAAGAGCACAGTTGTTTTCAGATCACATTATCATTGCTCAGTTTGCCTTACAACTAGGCAATTGGTGCAAGCATCCACAGATGAGGGATATCATTCCTCACAGATGAGGGATATCATTCGTCGTTTGTTTTTCTGAGACTGTGTTACTTCACTTAACATGATATCTTCTAGTTCCATCCATTTACCTGCAAAATTCATGATGTCATCTTTCTTTAATGCTGCATAAAACTCCATTGTGTAGATGTACCACATTTTCTCTATTCACTCTTCAAGGTGAGGGGCACTTGGATTGGTTCCAGCTCTTCTCTATTGTGAAGAAAGCTGCAATAAACATTGTTGTGCATGTATCTCTGCCGTAAGATGAGTCTTGTGGGTACATGCCCAGGAGAGGTATGGCTGGGTCCGGTGGCAAGCTCATTTTGAGTCTTGCAAGGGTTCTCCACACTGCTTTCCATAGTGGCTGTATGAGTTTACATTCCCACCAGCAGTGGATGAGTGGCTGTATGAGTTTACATTCCCCTTTCCGACAACCTGTCCAGCACTCAGTATCATTTGTTTTCTTGATCCTAACCAGTCTTATGGGAGTGAAATGATATCTTAAAATGATTTCCTTAATTATTAGCGACATTGAACACTTTTTAAGATGTTTCTCTATTCTGGTTCTTATAGGCACTGATAGTTTTCCTCTAACCTGATGATAGTGGCAGCCAGTTTGGAATTTAAGAAGGGACTAGGCCTGAATCTCAATGCTAACTAGCAGTGGGACAATTCTTTATGAATACCTGCTCTCTTATAAATGTGTTTCTACAGCTCAGCTCTTTTGATTTTCACGGTTTTCACTATTGTGTTTTGAAAGGATATACCCCTCACTGTGAACAATAGGTTTCTCTGTTCTCTGGTCTCTTTTATCCAGAAATGTGTTCTTTGATCAGTGGATGCAAAGCAAATAATTACCACAATTTCTGATGTCATCAAACTTGACAGGAAACTAAATTCAATTATGGGTTCATGGCAGTAGGCCCTTCACTATAATAAATGTCGGAATTTAGTGTTTTGAAACCACGAGATTGTTTAATTAATAACCATAGGATGAATGGCACACATCTTTGTTCCCACTAAGTCATTTCAAAGGTGTCAATGCTGTTCTTTATGTTTATAACCCTTAGGAGATTACAGTGAATTGATGTAGTCCAAATCCACTATTGCATATTTGGTTAACATTAGAGAATTAGGACATATGCTAAAATACCAAACTTTATGTTGGTATACTTATCTATAATCAAAGCCTCTAGTCAAAATCATGATCTTTAAGTTGGAGATTGTTGTTTCATTAAAGGTATTTAATAATATTCATTCTCCAGCTGGTATCCACTTATAAGTAAGAAGTCTGCATTGTTAAGGCAATTGGCAAATGTAAGCTGCCTTACTAAAGTTTTCACCAACATTGCATTAAATACTAATATAATTGTCTATCAAAAGAATAATAAAATTCTTCCCCATTTCTCAAGAACCTTAAACAAATGAGAAAAGTTTTTGGTCCATAGCATGTGTGTGGACACAATTAAATTTAATCAAGAATTTACATAAAAAGAGAGATGGAGAGATGGCTAAGCAGTTAAGAAAACTGGTTGCTCTTCCAAAGGACCTGGGCTTGGTTCCTAGCACAAACATGGAGGGTAACAATCATCCAAAACTCCAGTTCAAGAGGATTTGACACCCTCTTCTGGTCCCTATGGGCATTGTACAGCATGGGTATACTTACATGCATGCACAGGAAGCACTCATACCACTCAGACAAAAATTAAATAATTTTTCAAAGATAATTTTTTCTTTTATATATTTTATTGTTTAATACTTTTATTGATGAATTGTGTATTTCATTCATTATCTTTCAGTCCAATTTAGACACAAGATAATTGTTTAAATTAAATTACCTAAAGCTATTTCTAAATGTAAGATTTAAATACTCAAAAATTTTAATGATTTCTTTAAATTTTGTTTTGATATTTTTTTAAATAATATCTATTTGAATGAGATGATGTACTAATCTCTTATCTTTTAAAATATACTCTGGCATACAGAACAGTGATGACTAACACTTTGTATGGAGTGCTATCACAAGATAAAGCAAGATGATATAATGAATTTGAGGCCTCAAAATTAAAAAAAAACTCAAGCACAGTGACTTTAGGAAATAATTTCCTTCAAAACATCTGGTAAAATTGAATATATTCATTTCACTCAATTTAATTTTAATCACTTTAATTACAGTGTGCACTGATTAATTTACCCATAGCTTCCTTGTCTCTACCCTGCTTTATTACCTTATACACCTTTATACACCTTATAAAGACTATGTATATTTATCTATTTTCCATTGCAGTGACAAAACATCTGATATTGAATAACTTCTGAGAAAAGAGGCTCATTTGGTTTGTAATTTCCTAAGACCCTGGCACTAGCTGTTGTGAGTAGCTGCCCTGACTGATTACTTCCTGAAGAATGACATGATAATGAACATACGCATGAGAGAATGATGTCAGGAACAGAGTTCAGAAGATGGGGTTGGGTGCTATTCTTCCTCTTTTGTGATAACCCTCTTGGGAAAACTCATCAGGGGTACACAAAACAATCTTAATCCCTTCAAAAAGCCTTGGCATGTTGTTGTAAGCCTCATTACTAAAAGGCTCCCCTTCTATCCTGATATTCTCATACTAAGAATTAAACTTTGAATAGCTGATGTAGGTGGTTAAGTGAAATGTAATACATCCCATCATATGTATGAAACAACTGAATACTAAGGCTATGTGGACTTTTCATTTATTTTCTAGAACTTTTTATTTACTGTTTCTGTAGTATGGCTCAAGAAATTGTCTGCAATGAGACCACTAGTATTTTCCGTTGGGCAAACACATTCTCCAAGCCATATATTTAAAAACAAAATGAAGACATAATATATCTAGAATTAAACCCAGTTTTAAAATATCTATATGAGAAGCTAGAGTGATGCTTCAGCAATTAAGGACCTTTACTCTTCTTGCAGAGGACCAAAGTTCAGCACCTAAGTCCGGAGGCTTCTGTAACTTCAAATCCAAGGGATGTGATACCCTCTTCTGACCTCCTTAAACACCCACACACATTCACATGCAAATAACACACAGGTATACACACATAAACATAGTGAAAATAAATCAGGTTGGAGAGAAGAGTCAGTGGTTAAGAGCACTTGCTGCTTTTGCAGAGGACCCAGATTCACTTTTCAGGGCTCACAACCACTTGTAACTCTAGTTCCAGAGGATCTGGTACTCTCTGGCCTCCATAGACACATGCAGCGAAGCTGGCCCAGATACATCACATAAGTAAACATAAATGTAATGAATACCACAAATACATCTAAATTAAATCAGTAAAACAATAAAATAAATGAGTTTATTTTTAAAGAACTTTTTAATTTTTTGCCATTACAAATTTCTAAGAAGACATAATGTGAATATAATTTCAAGTACAATATTTTAACCTATTTTATGTCCAATTGATAAAATGGAGTCTGTTATTATTGTCTTTAGTAAATCTCATTGCAAAGTATAAAACAAATTTCAAAACCTTGAAAACTTCACAGCGAAGTGTTCTCAATTATTGAAATGTTTGTATATACCTGGTTTCGTTACTTTTCTTGTTACTGTCACGAAATGCCTGACAAGAAACAGTTTAAGGGATGGAGGTTTTATTTTGGCTTTCAGCTCCAGGACATAGAGTTCTGGATGGTGAGGAAACCACGAGGAGAGGAGCCACAGGCTGCCGATCACAGTGCACCCAGAGTTATGAAACAGAGTGAAAAGCCAGCGGGGGTGGGGTCTAAAAATCTCAAGACCTGGTCACAGTGATCTACTTGGTCAGGAAACCTCTGTTCCTAATTATTCTACAGCTGTCCCAAAGCACGCACCACCTGGAGACCAAGTGCTGCAATGGATGGGCCCATAGGGGACATTTCACTTTCAACCCAAAATACCAAACCTTATTTTTTGTTTAATAAATAAGAATAACCACTTGCAAACTTTATGAGCTAAAGAAGAAACAGGATTACATAGACTTTGAATTTATATATGTTTTCTTATTTCTGCCTTTGCTTTTCTATCACTATTTCACTGATGAACTCCCTCTTTTCACCTTCTGAAACCTATTGCTTTAAGGAGTTTTGGAATGATTAAAGGTGTTGCTAAAATTTCATGCAGAGCCTCTTAGCCAGTGTTTTTCTTTTTTTTTCCCACAGCCCTGTTATTCTGTTCTCTCTCTCTCTCTCTCTCTCTCTCTCTCTATATATATATATATATATATATATATATATATATATATATATTCTTGGATATCCACAAAGACTTATTTATAGTATTGAACTGACTTCTAATGACCTATTGTTATACACATAGATTGACAGACCTCGCAACTCTCACCTTGTGAAGCAGAAGGTGATTAACACAGAAACTGACAATTAACCCATATGCAGAGAACAAGAGAGAGCAGTAGGATTGTAAGAGCCAGAGGTAGTGGATGACCACAAGAAAATAGTTTGACAGATGGTCAGTTGCTCATATGAACTCACAGCATGTATAATTTTCATGCAAGTTCAAACCAGACAAAATGCAGCATAAAAATTGGGGAAGTAGGGGCTGGAGAGATGGCCTATTGGTTAAGAGCGCTGACTGCTCTTGCAGAGGACCCAGGTTCGATCCCCAGCACCCAAATGGCTGCTGAGAACCGTCCATAACTACAATTCCAAGAGAGTTCCAGTTCCAGGGGAATCTGACGCCCTCTTCTGACCTCCGCGGCATTGCACGACACGGGTGCACAAACCTACATGCAGACAGTATTTTCAGACACATAAAATAGATAAATATATAAATAAATAAATGTTTAAAAAAATTGGGGAAGTAGGTAAGAAACTCCAACCTTTTCTAAGGAAATGTTGACAACTGATGGCTGCTGGGAAGAGCACAGTCGAGGATGGGACTATTTTTAAATTAACCAGGCTCTACTGGGTGGACTGACACTGAAGGGTATTTGGGAACACAAATTAAACTCTACAAGCCTTATTTTACGTATAATAGAATACATGAAATTGGGCAGGGTGGCAGTAAGGGAAGTTGAGGATAGAGGAAGTAATCTAAATACTATCAAATCATATTGTCTGGAAATTGCAAAAGTTCAATAAATAAATTCGAACATGAAATTATTTAGGAAAATATAAATTAGTTTATGTTATAGAAAATTAATAAATTACATTTTAGAACAATCATTTAATGTTGGCAAAAGTAGTCACAATGTTCAGATATACTGGTGAACTAATTATATACTCAGTAGCATTTGACCCTTATTGGATGCATTCTTGTAAAACTTATTTATGTTTGATTTTTTTTTTTTCAGATCATGTCTCTTAAGCTACATGGTGTTAGTCCCAGATACTTTTTTAAAGAATTCCCTATGAATATAATTAATTTCAAAATGTGAGTGTGTTTGTTACTTGCTAGTACATAGGAGTTCGCAAACTTTAAAGTACAGCTTGAGCTTGCACATTGAGATGTCGGTAAGTCAGACTTCTTTCATAATATAATTTCTGCTAACTGATAATATGCCTAGTGTAGTGAAATTACTTTCAAGTACAGAAAGAAAAACTTTATTGGGGAGATTGGCATGGTTTCTATTTTAACTATCTGACTTGGGTCCAATTAATGTGTTAAAGAAGATTAAAGTAAAGCATTTGTAATTTAGCTTTAAAATTCCTGATGCATTTATATACATAATTCATTTAATTATTTTTCATAATTCCTTTATAAAAATGCAAAATGACTTATTCTTTTCAGCTTTTATCCATCATTGATATTATAAATCTACCATAAAGTCTTTTGCCTAGAATTTTTTTTTCAGAAGAGGTAAATAAATAAGTATACTTTATAATTTATGGAAAATCATTCATTCATCAATATTTGGAAAGCTTATAGTCTATGTATGTCTGCTTATATTTTTAAATTTTGCTATAAATGAGGGCTGTTTTTATATTTGTTCTTCAGATCAGTATCAGTGAACTATAGTATGATGTGCTGAATTTTAATGAATTACTTTTCATTTCATAACTATATATAAATATATTTTCATTCTACTTCTCTAAAGAATACATCTTATAAATGCTATGCTTTAAAACTGCCAACTTTTATTGAAAATCTGCCTCTAATTTTTCTTAAAAGTAGGTAACATTATTTAAAAAGTAATATAAAATATAAACGAAAAAGTTCCCTTATGTGTGTATGAGTGTTTGCGTGTACACTTTGCCACCCTATATCTTAAAATGAATCAACAAACAGAAAAACAAGTCCTATATATTTCTACAAAGGTTGTGGCATTTGCACAGGAGCTGGTTGTGCATGCCATTATATGTTGTTCCATTACAAAGAGTTTAAATGTACCTTTCCTGTTTTTCACTTTATATCATTCCAAGTGTAGATATATGGACATACATTTGTATTTGATTCCACACAAGCTGAAGAGGAAGCATGGGAATACTTTATCTCTTCTACTTTACTGATGAAATGAAACCTTTTGGTATTTTTTCTCCTGTTTTTGCTATAGTTACTAGATATATCCTAAGACAACCATATAGCATTCAATTCCTCTTCTGGACCTCTTGGATGAATACTGTAATGAAAACATTTTGTGGCTATGTCCACAGGAAATGGCCTTTTCTTTATTAACATTGTATAGCTGCTTAGGAGTTGTATGATTGAATAACTATATAAAAATATATTCTAATTTTGATAGATTTAAAAAATACTTTAATATTTTTTTTTATATTTGATGTATGAGTGTATTGCCTGTATGTAAGTGTACTCGCATGATGGAAAGCCCATGGAGGTCAGAAGAGGGTGTCAGATCCCCTGGAACTGGAGTTATGATGTTTATTAGCCATCATGTGGGTGCTGGGAACCAAACCCTGGACCACTGTAATAACAGCCAGTGCTCTTAACTGCTGAGCCATCTCTCCAACATTATCTTGTTTTTTTTTTTTTTTCTCTTGAGACAGCTATTTACTATGTAGCCCTGGCTGGCCTCAAACTCACAGACATCTGCCTGCTTCTGCTTCCCATGCTGGGACAAAAGGCCTGCACCACTATGATCAGCCTGATAATACATAATAAGTTTTTGACTTTGACTGTTTCTACTAATGATGCATGATATCCACCATATACTTATTTAAAATTATAACAAAAATGAATTGGAAATTTATTTTTATTTAATTTGTGTGTCCTTAATGTATACATTGAATGTATGTGTTTATTTGGGCCATGTTAAAACAAAATCATGAATAGTTTTCATAGCACCAGAAGGTAAAATGCAGGTTGTTGGTGGAGATTCATGTTGTATCAATATTATTATTTAAGTATCACTTTTGAGAAATTAGTAGCTATCTATAAATTCTATTTTTTAAATAAAATATATTCTTTTATCATTTCACCATTTCCTGTTTAAGTAGCAAAAAATTTTTTTCTGTTTATGTCTTTTTTAAAGAAGGTCTCTCTGTAGCCCCAGTGGGCATGGAACTCTCTATGTAGAGCAGGCTAGCTTCAAACACATAGAGATCAACTTCCCTCTGTCTCTCAAGTGTTGGGATTAAAGGCATGCACCACCACAACTGGTCAAAAAATAACTTTTATTTTAAAATACTTACTTTAGAACCAGACATTTTAGTATATTATATTTTTAGTTTAAGATTTTCACACTTTGAAAGTGTATTTACTTTTTGAAATGGAGTATTTTAATTGTTCATCCTGATTTTAACATTATTGATATTAAGTATGAAAAACATTCTTTTTAAAATGAATTTTAAACTATTTTCCTGCAGTGCTGCCTTTGATGATTTGTATGCACAGCTGTCATTCTAATCTCTAAATGATGCCAGCGAATTCTTAATAAATAAGCTAACTAGGAAGAAATGAAAGTGCCATGGTGACACAAGCTGTGCAGTTATTATGGAATTTGGGGAAAGAAACAGCTAAGAAAGTGAGTATAGATCAGTATTTCAACTTTGCTGGCAAAAAGGGCACAATATATATATCTATATATACTATACTATATATACATATAGTATAGTATATATGTAAAAGGCAAATCAGTTGTTATAGTGGCAGATAAGCTGAAGCTCTTGATGTGCAATGATTTCTAGATATAAAAATGAAGAAAGTGAGAGAGCAGAAAGCTGACTTAAGACATCAATATATTAATAAAGTATATGTGACTATATATGATGTAACAAGATTGTGATATTTACAGTTTGTGTGTGTGCAAGAGGGAGGAAGGGAGGAGAGAGAGAGAGAGAGAGAGAGAGAGAGAGAGAGAGAGAGAGAGAGAGAAACTGAATCCAGGAGCCAAGTGAGTGTCACCTCTAAGTGCTGCCTGAGGCAGGTTGTTTTTCTGATATTAGAAAGCACTTTACCTCTTGCTGTGCAGGAGAAGGTGTCTTTTCAGAAGCTCTGTGACACTATCCAGAGCAGCAGCAGCAGGAGGTGGAATTGCTTCTCTATCTTCAGTATGGCAGCCACAGCTCTTAAAACTCTAGGAAACTAGAGGTCAAAGATTATAGGATCCACAGCCAAGGGAAGCCTTTCTTTGTTATTTTTTTTTTTTCAAAGCAGGGAGATTATAAGGATTTTCAATCTGTTTCTTGGATACAAAAGATAATCCAGATAATACTTCATCACTAAATCAATTAATGAATTAAATGACTAAACAAATAAAACAATATATTCGTCCTTCATAAAAATAATGTAGAACTCATAGAATAGAAATCTGTTTTTAAATTAAAAGTGAAAAAGTAAAAAATTATAATATATAATATAGAAAATTTGGTAAATTTCCAGATGTGTTAACACTAATATTGTAGAATTTATTAATTTTAAAACAGTGATTGATTTGTTTATTCAATTGGGTTTTTTTTTACTGAATTTTTGTGAACTTCATACAATATATTTGGATCATATTTGGATCCTGTCTATCTGTACCCCTGTTCTTACTCCTCATCCAATTTCATGTTCTCTCTCTCTCTCTCTCTCTCTCTCTCTCTCTCTCTCTCTCTCTTCAGATTTGTGTCCCCAAATGTCCTTTGGTGTGGCCAGGTAACCCTACCAGGATCATCATCCTTAAACAACATTGACTCTCCCCCTCTTAGCAGCCATCATTTGGCAAAGGTTTGGGATTTCGTCTTCACTTCTAGGCCTGGATTTTGTCTGTTTTGAGCTTGGGGAGGACTTGTGCATATTGTCATCATTGCTGTGAGTTCATATGAGTAAATGATTGACAAGCTGTCTGGAAAACTGTTGCCTTGCAGTCATGTATCACCTCTGGCTCTGAAAATCTTTCTGTCCCCTCTTCAATGATCCCTTAGCCTTGGAGACAGAACTTGTTTTTCCTTTTAGTGTTTTTGAGACAAGGTTTCCTTTTCCATGTCTACCAGCTGTCCTGGAACTTGCTAAGTAGACCAGGCTGGCCTTGAACTCACAGAGATCCTGAATGCTGGGATTAAAGGCATGCCCCACCATGCCTGGCTAGAGACAGAACTTTGGTATAGGTAGACTATTCAAAGATAAATGTTCTGCCACCTTTTATTTTTCTGCCCTTTGGCCAATTGTTGGTTACTTAAGTTTCTTGAATAAGGACCTCACTGGGTACCCTAGGCAAGCATTAATACACAATAATGTTCGTGCCTCAGCCTACTGAGTGCTGGACTAACTGGTGTGAACCACCATGCCAGATTTAAAAGAATGCTTTGAATTTTGTTCTTTCAAATTAAATTTATCTCAGCCAGAAAGCTAGCTTCTAAAAGAATTCTTCAGAATATTTTTGTCAGAGTTTTAGTGTTTATATATAAATTTCACTGATAAGGCACTATCACATGGAGATTTTTACCATTTAGAATTTACTCATTCATATAATACAAAGAGTGACAATGGTGAAGGCACTGCCCAGATTCTTGAAATACATCAAAAAACTAATTAAGGAATATTGTCCTTGTAAAATGTGGATTCTATCTAGGGTGATACATAATAAAAATAGTAGACAAATAAAAGGATATAGTTAAAATGTACTATTTTAAGGTTCAGGAAAATATATGAAGGGATACATGTTGTCATACAGTATTATTGAAAACGTCATTTATGCAAATATTTGAAGAGGATGGGAGAGCTGGTGGCTGAGAATTACAGAGGAGTGAATGCAAGCAAAGCCAAGGTAAATCCAAAGGTGCTAAGTTGTGGGCAAACTAGGGAGGCCCCAATAATTTTAAGAAAATAATTTTGTCTGGAAGAGAATGAAGCTTTGGGATAGGATTAAAAATTCCAATTAGAAGTAAACAGAAGAAAGATGAGGAAGCTAAGTAGCTGTCACTATGTATTACGAAATCATAGGGAGTTTCTTGCAGAAGTCTGGATTAATCTGATTTATATTTTACAAAAGATACCAAGCCCTTTTATTGAGGATAAAATGCTATAAGGTTGTGATTAATAAAAGTTAAAGACTACAATTATAAACAGCTAGGATGGAATATATTGTAGTTATGTTAGTTATGGGATGGAAAATGAGAGATTTTATTTAATAAAAGTTAATTTGGTAATTATAACATTTTAGTGAGGATGTTCATATATATGCACATATTTATACTCACTACATACTACATGCATATATACTACTATATAAAATATTGGATCTATGCTATATGCACTGTAAATATAATTGTTATGAGGAAACAAATATTGTTATATATATATGCTCAGGTTGAATTTAAAATAATATTTTAATGAATAATTGATAATGAATATCAAGAATAATAGTCAAAGAAGTTCATAATGTTTTTCAAATTACTAACATGGTTATTTGCTATATAACCACAACATAATAATAACTAATTCCCTCATATCTTCAAGTGTTAATTTCCTCGACCCTCAATTACCTTTTTTAAATTTAGCATGAATGTGAAAATTCTGATTGATTTAATTCTCAAATTATAATTAAATATATTTAATTAATTAAAAACTTGAGACAGATATTTGCATACTGAATATATCATAGAATAAAGTAGAAAGAAATAAGTGAAAGCCTGAATTCATTACCATTAAAAATGATCAGAGACCGGGGC
Source organism: Rhizomys pruinosus (assembly GCA_009823505.1). NCBI lineage: Eukaryota > Metazoa > Chordata > Mammalia > Rodentia > Spalacidae > Rhizomys > Rhizomys pruinosus. Next base: position 419,141 of record VZQC01002594.1, on the reverse strand, counting down.
TGGAGAGATGGCCTACCGGTTAGGAGCGCCGACCGCTCTTACAAAGGACCCAGGTTCGATCCCCAGCACCCATATGGCGGCCAAGAGCAGTCTGAAACTCCAATTCCAGGAGAACTCCAGCTCCAGGGGAATCCGAGACCCTCTTCTGACCTCCGCGGCATTGTACGACACGGGTGCACAGACCTGCATGCAGACAGTACATTGATACACATACAGAAATAAATAAAAAAAATTAAAAAGAAAAAAAAGATCAGAGACCACGTGTCCAGTCTTCTAGGAACTGCAGGTCCAAAGAGCACTGTGCTCACAGGCACGCAGTTCTGGCTTACCTGAGAGCATCTTGATTCCAGGCCTCCAGATACAGCAGATTCCCCTGTGACCAGGTTTCTGGATTGCATGAGAACAGAGAGCACCACAGAAATATGCCTTCTGCTCCAGGGTTCCATAGAGCTCCTCTGAACTAAACCCCCAGCTCTAGAGGGATCTCGAACCACTGTGTAAAGAGTCTTCCAGCCACAGTGTCCTCAGAGATCAATGCAAAGACTGAGTTTGGCTCTAGTGTGTCCAGGGTCTCCTGGAAAACTGGGGTTTATCTCCAGGTTCATTAAATCAGTGCAGATATGGAGCTTTGAATTGAGTTGCTCTTGTAGTAACTGCAGGAATGGGAGTCTGTATGTCTGTGGTCCAAGAGGTTGGTTTGGGCCTGTGGCTCTAACCATAACTTCAAATACTCCACAGACCTCAATGGTTCAGATATTTGGTATCGGGTCCTCAGAAAGTTCACAGAGTCTAAGAGTTGAAAAAGGTTTCAACTCCATCGTTTTCTTGGGCCTCTATACAGGCCCCCTTTTGGTCTTGTTGGCACATAGGCAAGATTCCAGATTCACCTCAGACACTCCATTTGACAATCAACACAAGTATCATCATTCCCTAAAACTGAACCCCATGCAAATCTCCCTCTAGGAGGAATCACAGAAAACAAAACATGCAAATGAACTCAGAAAACGGGAATATCAAAGTTGAAAGGCAAACCAACAGCAACAGATGCACGAAACACAAAGACTATACCAGAGTCACCCAACTGACCAACTCCCCAAAAGTGGAATCCAAATATCCAGAGATAACTGAAATACCTGAGGAAGAATTCATTCTTAATTTTTATAAGAATAAATAATCATACAGAAGATTCAAGCAAGCTGATGTAAGAATTGTGAAATCTATTTAAGACATTGACTAGTCGGTGCCCAACGTGAATGAGATAGTAAACTGTTGAAAACATTGAAAATTTAGATTCAGAATTCAGCAAGAAAATCAAAACAATGTTGAAGAGAACAAAACAGAAATACTTAAAATAAATGAAATGGCCAATTAAATAAAATCCATGGCAGGTACAGGTTTTATCAGACAACAATATGCAGAACAATTTTAAGGATGGACAGTAGCACAAATAGACCTATATATGGGGAAAATTTAAGGCAATTTTAATGAGAATGCCTCCTAGGGGCTCCAAGTATTTGAACATTTGGTGCCGGTTTGCTGGCCCTGTTTGGGGAGGGCGTGGGAACTTGCAGAGTTGTGAGCACTGTATGTCACTGGAGATGGGCTTTCAGAGTAGAGGCCATGTCCCATTTCAGTTTCTCTTTCTGCTTCTTATGCCAGACTGAAGGTCTGAGCTCTCAACTTTCTGCTCCAGCTGCCTCCTTTTGCCATGCTTCCCCACCTTGATGGATTTTATCCCTTTATAACTGTAATCCCAATAAACCCTTTCTTCATTCTTTTTTTTAAATTTTATTTATTTTTTATGTGTATGAATGTACTGTCTGCATGTAGGTTTGCGCTCCCGTGTCGTGCAATGCAGCAGAGGTCAGAAGAGGGCATCAGATTCCCCTGGAACTGGAGTTAAAGACGGTTCTCAGCTGCCATGTGGGTGCTGGGGATCGAACCCGGGTCCTCTGCAAGAGCAGTCGGCGCTCTTCACAGCTAAGCCATCTCTCCAGCCCTAAACCCTATCTTCCATAAAGTGGTTTTGGTCATGGTGCTTTCTCACTGCAACAAAAAGTAACTAATACAAGTATGAATGGAATTTTTAACAAGTGTGAAATTCATTTCAAGGGGCCAAACCTTAGAATCCATAGTAAGAAGGATCAGAAATACAATCAAATGGGATAGACAGATGATTTAATGAAATTAAAGCATAAGCCTCACAAATTTATAGAAATAGACAGCCAAGGGCTGGAGAGATGGCCTAGCGGTTAAGAGCGCCGACCACTCTTACAGAGGACCCGGGTTCGATCCCCAGCACCCACATGGCGGCTGAGAGCCGTCTGAAACTCCAATTCCAGGAGAACTCCAGCTCCAGGGGAATCCGAGACCCTCTTCTGACCTCCGCGGCATTGCACGACACGGGTGCACAAACCTGCATGCAGACAGTACATTGATACACATACAGAAATAAATAAAAAAAAAAAAAAAAAAAAAGAAATAGACATCCAAGCACAAGAGGTATATAAAACTCCAAAAAGTCATCATTAGAAAAGAAGGTCTCCATGAACATCATATTCAGGATGTCAAAAAACAAAGTAGATGTAGAGATTTCACTATAGATGTGACTCTCAGAGCTGGGCAGCTAAGTCTCATGGAACATAGAGAACAGGAGAGACAGAGAATGCTAAGGCCTCCCACAACTTTCACCAGAGACACTTCCTCATACAACAAAGTACAATGCTCACAGAGGGCCACAACTGCCAAGATATATATATATAATAACACTGCAAATGGTATGATCCTAGACTTCCAATAAACCTCACACACCTGTGTCTCAGGGACCATTTCAGAAGAGGTGGGGGGATTGTAAGAGCCAGGTTTGGTGTGTGATCATGAAGAAGAGGCTAATTGATGACAGCATGTGCAGAACCCATGCTGACTCAGCAAGAGAAAAATCCAGCATCGAACTGGGGAAATGGGCAGTAGTTTCCAACCTTAGCCAAGGAAGTATTGTCAACCACTGACTGCAGGGTGAAGGCTAGTCCATCTTCTTTAAAGGAGTGACTCTAGTTAGGCTGACTAGATTCCAGTGGATGAAATTGTACTAAGTGCCATCTGAAACGAAAGCTCGAGTGGAGAGTGAGGATGGGGAAAGGGCTCTAAATATGGTGATTACTTTCATGAGAAAGCCAAGAAATTAGGTATGGGATCAAATGCATAAAACAGGATGAGTGCACGAAGGAGGCTTTGAAAAGAGATAAATACTGTTAACAAAAATGAATCTAAAGGATAAGCCAAAGTGACTTGAAATAATAGTAGGAAGGATGAGGCAAATGCTGAGTGTTGGTTAGTAAACTAAAGAGTTTTTAGAGGATTGTTTAAAAGTACAAAGAGAAAAGCAAAACATTGCTGCCCACCAAGCAGGGGTAGCTGTTCTAGGGGTACCAAGGGAGTGCCATATTCCAGCACCAGATAATTGGGGGGGGGGTTGCCTGATGTATTAGCTCTGAAAAAAAAAATGTTAATGTGATCTGAAAACAACCATGCTCTTATATTGTGAATCCCTTAAAAATAAATGAACAAATAAATAAATAAAATTTTTAAAAAGAAAAGAAAAAATGTTAATGCACTAGGAATGGAATGTGCAGTTTTGGTAGAAAAGACTTGTATAGTGAGTAATGGAAAGAAAGGGGCACTATATGCCATGAAGCTAAGAGAACTTTTCCTCCCCAAACAGCAAAAGTTCAAAGAAACTTCCTCTTCCAGAATTCCATGTGCTTTCTCTACCTACTTCTTCTGCCTTTGTCACAGATCCCCTCCCCAGGGCAAATCACTTTGGAAGAAACACGTTGTAGATTAGTAATGTACTTGGCTGTGGCAAATGAAGGAGTTGCTAATGTCTTTTGCTAACCCATATATCCAAGCCTGTTTTTCCCTGAGGTTAAGATTTCCCTTGATTCTTCCAATCTCATTTGTGGTCAGCTTCTTTTGGCTCTATGTGATCATACTGATATTGAAGTCATTTTCTAGTTAGAATGACATGCATGTGATAAAGAGAGAGAACAGTCTTAAACCTTCTATCGAGTTCTTTTGTTGTTACTGTTTTGTGGGGTTCCACAGTCTCTTACTTATAAGTATTCAATCCAAGATTGGATGTAGCAAATTATCATGTGCCTTTTCTAATCTAGACATCCAGACTGACAGCTCTCTTTAAAAGAATAATTAAAAAGGCTAATAGAGAAGGATGAGACAGGTAGACTCAGGTCTTTTCTGTGAGAATAGTTATTGAATCTGACAAAGCTTCTTTCTTCATGGTGGCTCACACGGTAAATAAAATAAGGATATTGTCATTTGTATTTTTGTATTGCAGCAGGTAGCAAATACTCCTACCAGTATCCTAGACCTGAAAAGTAAAATAATAATAATAATAATAATAATAATAATAATTTCTGCATTTCAGCCTGGCATAAATTTAAACTTGATTTCTCTAATTACTGTATATGGGTGGAAAGTATGTAACCACATTTTAGAGTAACATAAAATTAATGGAGGAAAATGTGAATTCTTAAACATTAAAAAAAAGACTGAGAGAAAGATGCAGGACAGTTATGGCAGAGTGAATGATCTGGGGTGGGGTGGGGGGAAGGGAAAGGGGATATGCCTAAATCGAACTGAAAAATGATGTCTGAAATACACAAAACATCAATAAAAGCATAAAATAGAAATAAAGGTTGATATAGGCAAAAAAAGAAATAATACTGAGTTTTGGATTATCTGCCTCCATTTCCAAATAGAAGCTAATTGTGTGTATAAGCTTTTAAAATATCTAGTCACCCCTGTGATGGTTAATCCTGGGTGTCAACTTGACTGGACTAAGGAACAAATAAAAGAAAAAGGATCTTTGGATTGGACTACCTCAACCCAGATGGCCCACCCCAAATGTGGGTGTTACCTTCTGCCAGCAGGCAGTATAAAAGGCCATGGCAGAGGGAGCTGGTCCCTTTTTTCCTGCGGCTTGCCTCTCTCTCACTGGCGAGTTTGTCTTGCTGCTGTAATCAACCCTTCGGATCCCAGCATGTACTAAGACCGGCAGATATGCTGGAATCCACTGGGCCTTCAGCACCATATTGGGACTACTGAGATATCCAGCCTTGCAGACTGAGCAGTTCCCTGGATTCTCAGCCTCTCCAGTGTGGCATGGCTACTGTTGGACTACTTGAGCTCTGTCACGTGAGCAAATCAATAAATTGTATATAGCTATATATTTGTCCTGTTACTTCTGTTTCTTTAGAGAACCCTGACTAATACAACCCCCAATAAACTTTGAAATAGTAAAATAGTTGTTCACTTGATTTTTGTCTGATTATTAGTGCTCTGCCATGGACTCATGATCTTATAAAAGTTAAATGTGTCAGGGAATGACCCACAAAAATCAAGTGTTCTGACTTTTGTCACTTCTGATTCCAGTGGAAGGGCCAATGGATTCAATTTCACAGAGAACCTAATGCCTTTTTATGTGTATTGGTAATATGTCATAGGGTAATTAAACTTATTCAGAAGCTGGATCTGGAAATAGGATTTGGTCTTTGGCCTTCCCAGGGCAGATCCAAGCATGTTGATTTCAAAGTGTCCTCTAAAACTTGATGAGTTAGGCTGTACCCCCAACTCAGTCAATAGGAGGAGGACAATAAAACCACCCCAGTAATAATGGCAGTATCCTGTGTTTGTTTTGGGCATCTAGTGAGTTAACTATTTTATGGCATGGGGAATTTCTTTTCTGATCTTGTCTATTTGGAGTTCTATGTGCTTCTTGTATTTGTATTTGTAAGGGTTCATCTCTTTTCAGTTTAGGGAAATTTTCTTCTATTATTCTGTTGAAGATCTGACCAATACCATTGTTATGGGATTCTTCTCCTTTCTCTATCCCTATGACGTGGAAGTTTGTTATTTTCATAGTGTACCAAATTTCCTGATTGTTTCATTCTTGTGCTTTTTTAAATTTTTCATAATCTTTGTTTGAACTTTCTAGTTTTTTCCTAGCTATCTTCCAGGTATGATATTCTATTTTTCGCTTCATCCAATCTGCTTTTGAGGTCTCCTCCCATCCTTTCCTGTTGATTGGATGAATGTTCAATTTCTTTATGTTTCATCCTGTGATTCTTTAGTATTTCCACTTCCTTTTAGAGCTTGTTATTGTCTTATCATGGCTCCTTGTTTCGCTGGTCTGTTTCCCTTTTCATTTCAGCATGGGATCTTTTCAGTGTTTCTATTTCCTCCTGGAGTTTGTCATTCTTTCCCTCTAGTTCCTTCCAGAGTTTGTCATTCTTTCCCTCCAGTTCTTTCCTGAGTTCTTCATTCTCTCCCTTTAGTTCTCTGATTTGTTCTTTATATTCTTTGATTTCTTTGATTATGTCTATGATTGTTCTTTTAAGATTCATGTCCTGGGTTCCTTCCAGAGAGATCTCTTTGTAGGGATCTTCTATAGGACTGGTAGCTTCTGGTGGAGATTTATTTAATGCTTTTCCCATCTTTTTTTCTTTGTGTTTTTGGCATGTGGGTTTATTTTATCATTTGTATTCTGGTGTGAATCTGAAGGGTTTCTGTGCTGCATTGAAAGCTTAATTTGCTTGTTTCCTACAGATATGTTTGTTGTCTTCTCATTGGTTTATGAAGGGATGGTTGTGTTGTTTCCAGTTTTCCCTTTTGGTTATATATTGGGAGGTTCAACTGGCTCTTCCCTTTCTGGTCTGGAGGTTCTCCAGAAGTCCTGAGGTAACAATCAGGTCGGTTCCCTGCAGAGCATGTACCTGCTTTGTGCTGGGGTGTTGCTATAGCTGTTCTCAGTGGGATACCTTCAGTGTAGCACAATGGGGTTGAGTTGTCTATCTGCTGGTGGTCTCTAGACCTATTCCCCAGGTGCCAAGCTGCCTCCTCTCTCTGGACCTAGTGGGTGTCTGGCTGGCTGGGTTACTCCACCCCGCTACTGTGCACGCTGAGCCATGTGTGGATGATTGGCAGGCAACAGCCTTGCCCAGGGGAGCAAGGGGTACACCTGGTCTTGTGCTCACCTATTTCCCAGGCATCATGCTGCCTCCTCTCTCTAGACCTGGTGGGTGTCAGAACTGATTTTCTTAAGGGCAAGGACTCTAGAGAAGCTGAATAGACCATGGTGGATGAAGTTGCACTGAAGGACATCTGTGGACACTAACTTGACAGAATGTGCCTTGTCACAGATAACATAATATATGAATTCTGGCTGGGGAGGCTGAAGGAAGGTGCCAATGGGGAGAAGGGTATGTAGAGATGATTGAGATGCTCTGCATGAAATACGCAAAAATTCAGTAAAACAGATAAAAAATAAGTAAAATTAAACAGTTATATTGGGACTTTTTCTCTGGAAACAGACATATTCTTATGGATACAAATCTTTACTAAATTTCTTATGCATGTTCTGAAAATTAAAGAAGATAATTAAGAGGTTCTCTATGAAATGGGAAAAAATTCAATACAAAATTTATAAAAAAATGTGAAAATGGTAAAGAATGAGATATTTGTGAACAGATAAGCAAATAAAAGGCAGGCATTTGTGTGCACACTGTAAGATGTTAATTGTTCTACTGAGGTTTTTTTTTTTAACAAGAAAATGATAGGCTTGATTGAAAAAGTAATGAATACAAAGATAATTACAAGTGAAATAATTTGATAGAGAATTATAAAGAAAAAACAAAGTCTTATAATTTAAAATGTTAATAAATTATATACTATTACAATGCTGGATTCTAGGAAAATATTGTTGGAGAAAGTCATTTCTCAGTTATATTTGCAAGGCATTGTATTAGCATTTCTGAAGCAGGGAGATTGCCTCTCACTCCCAAACTGTACTTGCATTATTTTTCTCCTTTCTGAAGCTTATTTGAATACAGCCATTTTAAGAAGAGCATTTCATTTCTTCTTAATTTAAATAAAACTTATCTGCTATTTTTTAGGAGTAAACTTTCATAAAGCCATTTTGGTTAATTTTCCTGATCCAAGTGCATGGGAGGTTTACCATCTTCTGATGTCTCCTTCAATTTCTTTCTTCAGGAGTTTAAAGGTTTTTTTGTAGAGATCTTTGGTGTCTTTAGTTAGGTTTGTTACAAGGTATCTTATTGTTTTTGTGTCAATTGTGAGTGGGAAGGTCTCCTTTTATTCCTTCTTCAGTTGCTTATTGTTAGTGCAAAGAAAGGCTAATGATATTTCTAGGTTAATTTTGTATCCTGCCATGTTACTGAAACACTTAATCCTTTCTAGGAGCTTTCTGGTGGAGTTTTTAGCATCCTTTAGGTAAACAATCATATCATCAGCAAAAAGGGATAGCTTGACTTCCTCTTTTCCAATTAGTACTCCTTTAATTGACTTTTCTTGCCTTATTGCCCTAGCAAGTGTTTCAAACACTATATCGAAGAGGAGTGGTAACAGGGGGCAGCCTTGCCAGGTTCCTACCTTTAAGGGTAATGTTTCTGTCTCTTCTCCATTTGGGATGATATTGGCTGTGGGTTTCCTGTATATGAAGAATGATCCCTCCAAAACAATTAACATAGTAAAATTGCCCATCCTACCCAAACTATTATACAGATTCAATGCGATCCCAATTAAAATCCCCAAGAGTTTCTTCACAGGCTTGGAAAAAACAGTCCTTAATTTCATATGGAAAAACAAAAGACCCCGAATAGCCAAAGCAACCCTGAGTGAAAAAAGCAATATAGGGGGAATCTCTATACCAGACTTCAAATTATACTACAGGGATATTGTCATAAAAACAACTTGGTATTGGCACAAAAACAGACCTGTTGACCAATGGAACAAAACTGAAGATCCAAACTTGAGCCCATATAATTTCAACCCCCTCATATTTGACAAGGGGGCTAAGAAGACACAATGGAGGAAAGATATCATCTTCAGCAAGTGGTGTTGGCAAAACTGGATCACCACTTGTGGAAGAATAAAGGTAAACCCCTACCTCTTGCCCTGTACAAAAGTCAACTCCAGATGGATCAAAGACCTCAATGTGAAACCCAAAACTCTGAAGGTGATAGAAGAAAAAGTTTGCAGCAGACTACAAGACATAGGTGTAGGAAAAGACTTCCTAAATCAGACAGCAGCTGCACAAGAAATAAGATCAACGATTAACAAATGGGACCTCATTAAAATCAAAAGCTTCTGTACATCAAAAGAAACAATCAAGGAAGTGAAGAGAAAACCCACAGAGTGGGAGGAAACCTTCACCCTTCAACACAGATACATCTGACAAAGCATTGATTTCCAGAATATATAAACTACTCAAAAACCAAAGAAGAAAGAAAACAAATGAATCGCTCAAGAGCTGGAGCAAAGAGCTGAACAGAGACTTTACAAGTGAGGAATTAGAGATGGCTGAGAAACATCTTATAAAATGTTCAACATCACTAGTAATTAAGGAAATGCAAATGAAAACCAATTTAAGATATCATGTCATTCCCATAAGACTGGCTAGGATCAAGAAAACAAATGATACCAAGTGCTGGAGAGGTTGTGGAGAAAGGGGAACACTCATCCATTGCTGGTGGGAATGTAAACTTATACAGCCACTATGGAAAGCAGTGCCACTATGGAAAGCAGTGTGGAAGACTGAAATGAGCTTTGGAAGACTCAAAATGAGCTTACCACCTGACCCAGTCATACCACTACTGGATATATAAACACAAGATTCCTCTTACCACAGAGATACATGCACAGCCATGTTTATTACAGCTCTGTTCACAACAGCAAAAAGCTGGAACTAACCCAAGTGCCCCTCACCTGAGGAGTAGATAGAGAAAATATGGTACATCTACACAATGAAGTTCTATGCTGCAGTAAAGAAAGATGACATCGGGCTGTTGAGATGGCCTAGCAGTTAAGAGCACCCACGCTCTTGCAGAGGACCCGGGTTCGATCCCCAGCCCACATGGCGGCTAAGAACCGTCTGTAACTCCAATTCCAGGAGAACTCCAGTTCCAGGGGAATCCGACACCCTCTTCTGACCTCCACGGCATTGCATGACACTAGTGCACAGACCGGCATGCAGACAGTACATTCATACACATACAAAAATAAATAAATAAATAAATAAATAAATAAATAAATAAATAAATAAATAAATAAATAAAAAGATGACATCATAAACTTTGCAGGTAAATGGATGGAACTAGAAGATATTACGTTAAGTGAAGTAACAGAGTCCCAGAAAAACACACGATGAATGGTATCCCTCATCTGTGGATGCTAGCACCAATTATCTACTTGTAAGGACATCTCCTTCTCTGTAACTTCTAAGCTTAACTTCTGAACTTTTAAGCTTCAACTTCTCAATAGAAGAGACTTAATATTTACTGAGGACTAGGTGAGATTTAGCTGCTTATAAAGCCAGGCATGGTGGCTTATATATGTAATCTCAGCACTCAGGAAGCTAGGGCAGGGGCTGGGAAGAGGATGGGTAAAGTGCTTGAGGTACAAGCATTAGGATCTGAGTTCAGTTCCCTAGCACCTACATAAAACCAGGCATGGTAGCACACATGGTAACCCCAGTACTGGTGGGGTAGAGATAGAAGGGTTCTCACAGCTTGCTGGCCATTGAGTATAACCAGTGAGATCCACATCCAGTCAAAGACTCTGTCTCAAAATCTAAGATGGATAATAATAACGAAAAGCACAAAACAGTGACTTCTGACCTACACACATGGGTGAGTACACCTATACACACCACACACACACACACACAAAGGCTAAGGCAAGAAAACCAGGTTCTAGGCTATATAACAGAGAGGTGGTCTCAAAAACAAAAAACAAAACAAATGCCTTGTAAGTTGAATCTGAAAGAGTGGTTTTGGTTGTATGACATCTCACTCCTGTTCTGTAGCAGCACAGTAAAGAGAAATCACTGACTCAGGTGTGAGGCCTAGGCTTGAGTACCAGCACTACCATTTATTAGCTCTGTGACTGTGGGCAAAATATTTAACTTCTCAGATCCTCACTGTGCTTATCTATTATTGTGAGGATTAAAGAAATGTTTTATGTTAGACACAGAGTAGAAACTCAACATAATCCATGACTGTCCCCAAGAGACTTACCTTATATATGCAGAAATAATGAAAGGAAAATGAAAGCACTTATTGGCCTTAATTTGCCTAAGAACCTGATTCTGCTAACTGATATTTTTTAAACTCTGAAATTATCTGAGATGCTGTGAAAACTGTAACCAGACCACCTCCACCAGGTCCTTTCCACCCAGATCCTATAGTGAGCCAAGGGAAAGGCTTCTACCTCGTCCTACAGAGCACCAGAAGCACAAGAATGGGACCCACATCATCCCAGGTCCTCTGTCCCTTTCTTCCATCCTGCTTTCAACGCCCATGAAATGCCACACAGCAAGAGGAGAAATTTGCCTCAAGCTTTTCCTAGTCCTTCATTTAAAATCTAGATTTAAAAATTAGAAAAGTTAAATGGTTCCATCCCAAATTTATCAGGTACAGTAAAGCTTCTCACTTTTTCTGAATCATAGTTTGAACCTTTGAACTAATAATACCATCCATCTATTAGGGTTATTTTGGCATCAAATGATATAATGTGTGAAAGCATTTTGAAACCTGTAAATCGCTGCACAAATATAATGTAAAAAGTTGTTAATGTTTTATTATTTCTGCTCTGTTGACTAGAGCCTATGCAGTCTGATCATATCTTAGGTTCCTGTGTTGATGCACAGCTCTTCCGACATGACTGTTTCACCTGTCCCACCCCCGACTTCACACCATACTGTAATCTGCACCTGCTGATTCCAGTTCAGAGTTTGCTGGTGGTGGTCGGGTTTGTGAACCGTCCTGTTCCCACTTTACTTTCAAACAAGAAAATTATCACATACTCTAATGCTTTCAAAGTTTTAGATTTCAAAGCTTGCCATTTGTTTCCAGAGTATGGAATCTTATTTGGGTTATGAGATGGCAAAGCACTTCGAGGCCTTTGTAAGCACTGCTTCCCTTTGCCCACACATACAGGCTCAAGAAACAGGATCCTCTCTCATAGAAGGATCGGTAACCTCTCTGAGTTTTTCACATCCACTAACTCCCAGCTAAAAATAAAATAAAATAAAAAAACAATAGTAAAATTAGAAACAAATATATAGTTTGGCTCTACAATTCCTGGCATTCCATTCTGCTTTGAAGGAATCCTCAAGACTCAGGTTTCAAAGAATACATAAAGTCACACTCACTGCTATTAATTTATCAGTTAATGGATTCAAATATGAGTCAGCAAAGGAAAAAGGACTTAGGGTATGGTTAGGGGAAAGAACAGCCCTGTGCTTCCAAGGGTCTTTGCAAGTGGTCACACGGAGCACAAAGAAAACAGTGGTAACACGTGTGAAATGCCAGCAAGTAGGAGTTCCTTAGTTCCTTAGAAATTCAGCACATAGCATTATTTGGGGAGGTGGCCAAATAAGCATCATTTACCAAAGTTCAGGATTCCCAGAAGGAAAGCAGGTACTCAGCATAAACCACGCCATGTGTACAGTCAAGGTACAGTAAGCTGCTCTTAACCATTCACAGTAAGAGGACCCCTCCCCACATCCAGATACCAGCTAAAAGCCAACACTGCAAACAGGCCTCTGCACAGATGAACAATTCGGGCCTGCTAAATTAATTCCTTCTTGCTCATGTGGGAACAAAAACTCAAACTTCTAATTAAGGATAATTTATTGATGGTTAGAGCCTACGGCTTCAAGGGTACCCACACACATGTGCATACACCCCCCCACACACACACAGACATGCACACAATTTAAAACAAAATAAATATTAAATAAAAAAGAATTGTTCATTGAACATTAGGTTTTTTTTTTTTTTTTTTTTTTTTTTTTTTATTTTTTGGTATTTTTGAGACAGGGTCTCCCTTTTAGTACCAGCTGTCCTGGAGCTCGCTCTGTAGACCAGGCTGGCATTGAACTCACAGAGATCCGCCTACCTCTGCCTCCTGAGTGCTGGGATTAAAGGCGCGTCACCATGCCTGGCTTAGATTTTTTTTTTTTAATAAAGCAGTTTGTTGGGGCTGGAGAGATGGCCTAGCAGTTAAGAGCACCGACCGCTCTTACAGAGGACCTGGGTTAGATCCCCAGCACCCACATGGTGGCCAAGAACCGTCTGAAACTCCAATTCCAGGAGAACTCCAGTTCCAGGGGAATCCGACACCCTCTTCTGACCTCTGCAGCACTGCACGACACGGGTGCACAAACTTGCATGCAGACAGTACATTCATACACATACAGAAATAAATAAAATTAATAAAAAAATTAAAAAAATAAAGCAGTTTGGTAGATGCACATACACCCACAGTCTATTCTTCATACATGTGAGCTTTAGTACAGCAGTTACGGAATGAAGCCTTCACACACTGAACAGTAGGAATGGTAAATCAAGCCAGGAAAGTAAAAAAATCAGAGAAGACTATTTTAATATTTTATTTCTTATTTTTATTTTCTTATGTGTATGAGAGTATTGCCAGTATGCATGTAAGTGCACACATGTGTAATATCCACTGAGGGCAGAAGAGGGCATTTGATCACCTTGAATTGGAGTTACAGACAGTTGTTTGCTGCCAGGTAGATACTGCTAACTGAACCCAGATATTTTCCAAGAACAGTCAATGCTCGTAAGTGCTGAGCCATCTTTCCAGCTCCAAGAAACTGTTTTTCCAAAATTATTATTTTGTGACTATTACAGGTCACCAAGAGCTCTACTGTGGTTCTCTGAATAACACTTTTAGAAAGAACATATCTTCTTTCATCTACTTGTGCTTCTGTGCATATTGATGCCTTCAGTTATAGTTTTAGATTTTTCATAACATGATTGCATTCATTCAATTTTCTAGGAACATCTCAGTGCTATATTCCTTGCAAAGACATCTTCAGGGAATTTTATTATTTATTTCTGCTTGAAAGTTCTTTTGTATGCATTTGTAACATAGTTTATATCATACTATCTATTTGACACCAGAATTCTATGTATAACCTGAGACCTATACCTTGAAATCAGAGTCTATATATTAGCAATATTACAAATGGTTTTGTGTATAAATAAAATATGTGCTGTAAAAATCAAATAATACGAAATATTTTTGCCAATTCAAATTAAGCAATGAGGAGATACATTCCTAGTGAAAATATTATCTACGTTAATAAAACTTTTGGTTTCATAGATTATTTTATTTATTTTTTAACATTTTTATTGAAGGTATGTGTGATTCATACATTGTTTCTCAGTCCAATCTAGATTCATCTTGTCTTCCATGTCGCTCACCCCACCTGAGTTCATGCACCCTGCCATCCCTGTCCTGTATCTCTCTGATTATTTTCAATGTTTTTTTTTCAAAGCAGAGGATTATTGTCCTTGGGAGAACTTTACTGTTTCAGTCAGTTCCCTGTCCCTGTTCTGCCATTGTTCCCTGTGATCTGTACAGCGATAGAAGAAAAAGTCGGCAGCAGACTACAAGGCATAGGTATAGGAAAAGACTTCCTAAATCAGACAGCAGCTGCACAAGAATTAAGGTTGACAATTGACAAATGGGGCCTCATTAAACTCAAAAGCTTCTGTAGATCAAAAGAAACAATCAAGGAAGTGAAGGGAAAACCCACAGTGTGGGAGGAAATCTTCACCAAAGAAATATCTGACAAAGCATTGATTTCCAGAATATGTAAACTACTCAAAAAACAAAAAAGAAAGAAAACAAATGACCCACTCAATAGATGGAGCAAAGAGCTGAACAGAGACTTCACAAGTGAGGAATTAGAGATGGCTGAGAAACATCTTAAGAAGTGTTCAACATCATTAATAATTAAGGAAATGCAAATGAAAACCACTTTATCATCTTACTCCAATAAGACTGGCTAGGATCAAGAAAACAAATGATATCAAGTACTGGAGACATTGTGAGGAGAGAGAAACACTCATCCACTGCCACTATGGAAAGCAGTGTGGAGAACCCTTGGAAGACTTGGAATAAACTTGCCACCTGACCCAGCCATACCACTCCTGGACATGTACCCACAAGACTCATCTTACCACAGAGATACATGCACAGCCATGTTTATTGCAGCTCTCTTCACAATAGCAAGGATCTGGAACCAACCCAAGTGCCCCTCAACTGATGAGTGGATAGAGAAAATGTGGTACAACTACACAATGGAGTTCTATGCAGCGGTAAAGAAAGATGATATCATGAGCTCTGCAGGTAAATGGCTGGAGCTAGAAGATTTCATGCTGAATGAAGTAACACAGTCCCAGAAAAACAAAGAATGAATGGTATCCCTCATCTGTGGATGCTAGCACCAATTACCTAATTGTATGTCAAACTGAGCAATGTCAATGTGATCTGAAAATGACTGTGCTCTTATATTGTGAATCCCTTAAAATATAATAAAATAAAGTAGGAAATTCTAGTGAGTATTGGAACATTTTAGTAGCAGAGGGTTTGGTGGTTCAGCAGATGGAATAGCCTCTCGTCTGCAGGAACTGAAGTTATTAAAGACAGGTCAAAGGCTTATCCTATACAGAGGGTTGAGAGGATGTGCCACTAGCCTGACTGTTAGAGGAGAGATGCTGAAAGACAGATCAAAGCCTTATTTCACATGAAATGGGTCTTGTGGAAATGAGCAGAAAGCCCAGCCTTTTACCCTGAACCTTCCTTTTTTTTGGGGGGGGGATTACTTCCCTACACTGAACCCTCCGAAATTTCCCCTCATGAGGGAAAGAGGACTGAGAGAGACAGCCAAGAAAATACCTTTTTTTTTCTTGGTCTTTTGGAGACAGGGTCTCCCTGTAGCTCTGGCTGTCCTGGAACTCACTCTGGAGCAGGCTGGCTTTGAACTCACAGGGATCTGCCTGCCTTTGCCTACCAAGTGCTAGAATAAAGAAAAATACCTTTTTTATGCTTTATTCCTGTGGAAAGTCAAGCCCCACATCTTGGCACCAATTGTCATCTGAAATATTCATCTGGTGGTCCTTTAATATCATGTGTGCTGCATTCTACTAGATGTTCTTCTCCTTGGACTAGGGCTCACAGCTTTGTAAGGCTGCCTAGTTCCAGAACTGTTCCCTAGGCCTCCAGTTAACAGTCCTCAGGCTTAAGCCACTAGCAAGGAGGGAAGGGAATGGTGAGAGGTAACCCAGAGAGGAAAAAAAAAAAAAAAAGAGACAGACTCATAGAAAGAGACCAGGAATAAAGGACTCTGTTTAATGCTGTAGTTTAAGACTTTTTATACAAATCCTTGCAGGGGGTTGAGGGGTGTACAAGATTGGGGGGTTGGAGAGGTGGTTGGGACAAGCAGGATCCCAGGCCATTTGGTCCAGATCAAAGCTTTGCTCAAGGCCAGTTTGGCAGGACATCAGCAGGAATTGAGGCTTGGAGGCTGCTTGCTGACTCTCTTTAAGTGCTTCTGCCAAAAGAATGCCTATAGCAGGCTGTAGGTTGGGCTAGAGCCAGTTTGAGATTACCTCTTCATATGCATATTCCTTCAGGCTTGCTCTAGTGCTCAGTTCAGGCCAGATCCTAGGCTTCTGTAATGCTAATTTAGGGCTTTTCAGCATGTTCTAACCCTTTCAATCTGCCTTGGTCTTGGTCTTGGTCTTTAAAGCTCTATGACCCTTCCTACCTAAACCTAAGTTTTTCATCCATGCACATTTTTTTTGCCAGCATAATTCTAAATCTATGGGACTTGGGTGTTGGCTAGTGGATTAGACTGAAGATAGGCATATCAACCTTTAAATTCAACCCTTAATTCAACCCTTAAAGCCAGTAGCCTTTAAATTCAACCTTTAATTCAACCCATAAAGCCAGTAGCCTTTTGGGTTGTGGTATGATGAGGCCTTTTAAGGGGCCAGCAGCCATTACGCCTAATTCTGTAAGATTATCAGTCCAAAATATGGGACCTTGATAGGAGTTATCAACTCTCAGGCCTGTGTGAATGGCCAGCAGTCACACACAATTACTTTGTCTAACCTGACCCAGGGCTCATTATCTCATATTCCTTTCCCTTTGTCAGTAATTGTAGACTATGAGATCTGCACTTAAACAGAGGCCACATTGTTAGTGAGCAAATGACTGAATGTTTTGCTGAGAGGCCATTCAATCTCACAGCTGTTGTTGAAGAGTTAGCCATGAAAGGAAAGGTCACATGGTTGTGCTGTCTTTATATGTTGGCTTTATCTGGAGACAATTTTAAAGTATGGAAATGTGAAAGCTATCTCTTAAATTTTGTATACAAAAATCTGTTAATTTAAATTCCAGCTTGGTATTCCAGATTAAGCTGTAACATTTTTCCTTAAATTCTAGGTAACCTAAAACATCTTTAAATAAAAATATGTGCACAATTAATGAATTAATTGATTAATCGAACAGTCTTAGGCATTAAAATTTAGTTTGCTCTTAAAAAAAAAAAAGAGCTGAACAGAGATTTCACAAATGAGGAAATAAAGATGGCAGAGAAATAGAAAGAGCACGAATAAAGGATCTAACACTACAGCTAGAAACACTTGAGAGACAACAACAAATGAACCCTAAACCCAACAGACAGGAAGAAATAACAAAAAAATCAGAGCAGAAATCAAAGAAATAGAAACAAAGCAAACAATACAAAGAATCAATGAATCTAAAAGTTGATTCTTTGAAAGGGTAAACAAAATAGACAGACCTCTAGCCCAGTTAACCAAAGGGAAGAAAGAGCAAGTCCAAATCAATAGAATTTGTGATGAAAGGGGAAACATCACAACAGACAATGAAAAAAATACAATCATACAGGAATACTTCAAAAACCTATACTCTGCTACACTTGAAAACCTAAGAGAAATAGATGAATATTTGAAATTTTGGGAAGCAACAAAGCTTAACCAAGAAAAGACTGACAGACCCATTGTATTTGAGAAAATTGAAGATATAAATTAAAACCTCCCAAATAAAAAAGCACAGGTCCAGACAGGTACACAGCAGAATTCTATAAAACATTTAAAGAAGACTTACAGCCATTGCTTCTCAAACTGTTCAAAAGAATATAGAAGGAAATATCCCAAATTTCTTCTATAAAGCCAGCATCACTCTAATACCAAAACCTTGCAAAAATACAACCAAAAAAGAAAACTATAGACCCATCTCATTAATGAACACAGATGCAAAAATTCTCAACAAAATACTTGCAAACAGCATACAGACCCTTATCAAAATGATCATCCATCATGACCAAGTTGGATTCATACCAGAGATGCAGGGATGGTTCAACATATGAAAATCAATAAATATCATAAAACACATAAATGGACTGAAAAACAGAAACTACACGATCATCTCAATTGATGCAGAAAAAGCCTTCAACAAAATCCAGCATCCCTTCATCCTTAAAGTCCTAGAGGGAATTGGACTGGAGGGATCATTCCTCAATGCAATCATAGATTAATTTTAAATTCAATTATCCAGTTTGGGAATGAAGTATTTAATATAAAAGCATATGTTCTTGTCATGAAGAAGGAAAGAAACCACTTATCTAAAAATGAAGTTACAATGAAAGCAAACATGGGTCACACTTTATAAAGGAGCTATAAATACCATATAATAAAAACACTGTATTGACAGGTAAAAGAAAAATATACTTCAAAGGTAAATCTTTAGACAGATAGACATGAAGGAAGTATTAGATTCTGGCAAGCACAGGAATGTGTGGATCTATAAGTGAATACCCTTTAAAATGTCAGAGGCAGTACTGTGGTTATGTATTGAGTTGCTGAGAGTGCAGGATCTCAACTCTATTTACAGAATGGAGGCAGAATTCATCTTGCTGTGGTAATCAACCAAGACCAGTGACAGTATCCAGTATTACGCTGGATGCTGCTATGGTTTACTTGGCCAATATCTCATAGGAAGGTGTGGTGGTTTGAATGAGTGTCCCCCATAGGCTCTAGTTATTCAGACGTTTGTCTTCAGTTGGTAGCGCTGTTTTGGGAGGTCTTGGGGTGTGTGGCCATGCTGGAGGAAGTGTGTCACTTGGGCAGGCTTAGGGAGTTTAACAAGCCTCGTGGTCTACAGTTGCTCTCTCTCTGCTTCCTGTGCTCATTGCGAGATGTGACCCTCGGTTTGCTGCTCCAGTCTCCAGCCGCCATGCCTCCCACCACAATGGACTCTAATTCCCTGGAACCATCAATCGTAAGCTCAAATAAACTCTTTCTTTTATAAGTTCCTTGGTCATGGTGTCTTATCACAGCAACAGAAAATTGACTAATACAGTTATTTGGTACCAGAGAGTGGGCTGTTGGCTGTGAAGAACCTGACCATGTGGATGTTTGGAGAAATGTGGAAGACTTTGGAACTTTGGGCTAGAAAGGCTGTTGACTACTCTAAGCAGAGCTTAAAGGGCCATTCTAATGGAGGCCTAGAAGAAAGCATTGCTGCAAAAGATGTGGTTCCAGAGGAAAACAAAGACTTAGGCAGCAACTGGGATATTTTGATAAAGAGTCTGGCAGCAGTTTGCCCACAGCCCAAATGCTTGCCTGATGCTAAGTTGAAAAGCAATGGACTGCTGTCTTTGGCAGAGGATATTTCAAGACAGCCTAATGTAGAAATGGTGGCATGGCTTTTAATGGTGAATATTGTGCAGATCTTCAGTGAAGAAGAGCAGATGGAACAGAAATAAATGCAGAATGTACAGTTTGGATCTGATAACTGCACTAGGAAGATTACAGGTGGGGCCAAGGCATGTGAAGGAGAGGCTCCCTTTCATAAGGAGACTAAAGTGATTAAGGAGAGGCCTAGAGATTTACAAGTAAACAAAAGAATCAGTACCTTCAGGGAAAGACCACAGCCAGCTAATCCTCCAACAAGTCCAAGCAAATGTGGCTGAAATAGCCCAGGGTCCATCCCGAACTTGCAGCCAGATTCGGCAATTTCATTCACATGGTGCTGGCTTTAGAGGCATGAAGTTTGTAAGAGTGAAGGGGTCTTCAGTTCTTCCTCCACGGTTTCAGAGAGCTGCCAAGGTCAGGAAGAGTGCAGCAGGGGTGTCCCTGAATAAAGCAGGCCATAATAGGCCATTGCGTGAAGCTGTGAATGTGAAGTCTGGTTGGCAGTGGAGACCCCAAGAAGACATTTGAGATGCCAGACCTGTGAGATATTTGCCAAGGAGAGCTGCATACAGGGAGTGGTACCGGCCTAAGAAAGAGATGTATGTTGCAAGCAAAGCTGGAAGGACTGAGCCACCTAAGCCCTTTGGAAGTCAAGTCCCAGAAGTCACACATGGAGCTACTGGACTTGGAGTTTGCCCTGCTGGTTTTCGGTCTTGTTTTGGTCCAGTGTTTCCTCACTATGCCTCTATTTCTCCCTTTTGGAATGGGAATGTGTATTTGGTTTCACTATATATTGGGAGTTTTTAATTTACCTTTTGATTTTACAGGAGCTTACAGTTAAGAGATTGGCCTGAGTCTCCAAAGAGACTTTGGACTGTGGACTTTTGAATGGTATTGAAACTGGTGGGGACTATGGGGACTTTTGGGGTTGGACTGAATGCATTTTGCATTTTATATGGTCAGGAGCCTATGGGGGCCAGGGAGTGGAGTGTGGTGGTTTGAATGAGTGTCCCCCATAGGCTCTAGGTATTCAGACATTTGTCTCCACTTGGTGGTGCTGTTTTTGGAGGTCTTGGAGTGTGTGGCCATGCTGGAGGAAGTGTGTCACTTGGGGCAGGCTTAGTGAGTTTAACAAGCCTCGTGGTCTACAGTTGCTCTCTTTCTGCTTCCTGTGCTCTTTGCGAGATGTGACCCTCTGCATGCTGCTCCAGTCTCCAGCTGCCATGCCTCCCACCACAATGTACTCTAATTCCCTGGAACCATCAATCATAAGCTCAAATAAACTCTTCTTTTTATAAGTTCCTTGGTCATGGTGTTTTATCACAGCAACAGAAAAGTGACTAATACAGAAGGTAATCCCTGCTTAAACATATTCCTGAGATATATATATAGTAATTGATGTCTTCTGGAAACAGCATTATTCCCTACTGTGGGTAACTTCTGTTCAAACTCCTTTTCTGAACAACAACAACAAAAATAAGGTTGTATTTTAAATTTGTTTACAATTAGTAGAGTTTCATTAGGTTTCCTCATAAAAACTTTTAGCATAAAACAATGAAAATTATCTCATGTTCTGTTTTAAATAAATAAGTAAAGTTATCTAAGGGATTTGACACATAGTTAGCTACACA
The DNA here is from genome assembly GCA_009823505.1 of Rhizomys pruinosus. NCBI lineage: Eukaryota > Metazoa > Chordata > Mammalia > Rodentia > Spalacidae > Rhizomys > Rhizomys pruinosus. The sequence goes on along the minus strand of VZQC01002594.1, from coordinate 397,879 downwards.
GAAGAATCATGCTATTTTTTAAGTGTAAAAATATTTTATAAGTAAAAAATGAAGATGATAAAGAGTTCATTACTGTTAGCACAACTGTCATGTAGATTTGAAGACCTTTGCTCATTTTACCACATTTAGTTAATTAGAGTGAGTATGATTTTCTAAGATATTTGTTATTATATTTGTGGGAACTTAAAGAGATATGTGTTTTTGTAAAAAAGAGCTGAAATGTGAGGAAATGAAAGTCAAGTATAATGTAAAATTTAGAGCCAGGTGTGGTCATGAAGGCCTGTATCCCATTACTTGGGATATGGGGCATGAGATTCAGGAGCTCAAGGTCATCTTTGGCTATATAACAAGTTTAAGACTACATTAGATTCTATTTTGAGTAATAATAGTAATAATAATAAAAATGTAAATGGGACTGGAGAGATGGCTCAGTGGTTAAGAGCACCAGCTGCTCTTATAGAGGCCCCAGGTTGGGTTCCCCTCACTCACATGACAGCTCATAACTGTCTGCAACTCCAGTCCATGGGATCTGATGATGTCCTCTTCTGGCCTCTGAGGACACAACAACACTCATATGCATAAATCAAAATAAATTAATACATAAAAATTAAAAATAATGTTAAATATAATATATAATTAATGCAAACTCTCCCTGTAAATGAGCTAGATTAAGTTTGTTTTCTTCAAAGATGGAGTTTAATAACTGAAAACATTTGTATTTCTGAGCACTAAGAAATAATTTTTATGTTTACTATTATGTTACCATTTCATTAAGTATTTGGATATGTTCATTTTGTTAATTTGATAAACTTTGGAGGAAATTTTGACAAAAAAATATTAATAGCTTAGAAATTCCAAGATTGAAGAAGAAAGAGAAAGCAGTACAATGATTACAATTTGTCTTTAAACATCTGTTGGAATATCTAATGTCTAGAATTTCTAAAGGTACTTATCTTAATAAAACAAGTTAATAAGTTATTAATATTAATCATAATGATTTGGTAGCTATCTTCTAAACAATACATGTAATAAGTTTATATGTTCATGTGCATTTAAAATAGGAGTAGAATGCATTATTCAATGGGTAGGGAACGTACTTTTCCTATATTTATAACTATTCTTACATATATATTTTAAATTGATATTTACTTTGAGATCTCTTTTAATTCATACAAAATTTGTAAAAGGGTGAATAACACAGGAAGTTCTCAAATATTTCTAATCAAATTTTCCATCATTTTAGCATGCATTCCCATTAATGTATTCATCAAATTATTATTGTTTTAGTAACTCATTATTAAATAACTTGACATTTATCAATGTTATAATTTCTCTCTCAAGCCACACAATCTAGTTGAGACAGTATTTTCTTCTCTTTTCATAAAAAACCAAAAACAATACAAAATCACAATGACAAAACAAAATAAAAAAGGGGAGGTGTGGTGGTTTGAATGAGTGTCCCCCATAGGCTGAAAGTATTCAGACATTTTGTCTCCAGTTGGTGACACTGTTTTTGGAGGTCTTAGAAGGTGTGGCTGTGCTAAAGGAAGTTCGTTATTGGGGACAGGCTTAGTGAGTTTAACAAGCCTCATGGTCTCCAGTCGCCCTCTCTCTGCTTCCTGTGCTCTTTGCGAGATGTGACCCTCGGCCTGCTGCTCCAGCTCCAGCCGCCATGCCTCCCGCCATAATGGACTCTAATTCCCTGGAACCATCAATTGTAAGCTCAAATAACCTCTTCCTTTTATAAGTTCCTTGATCATGGTGTTTTACCACAGCAACAGAAAAGTGACTAATACAGGAGATTTCCATTTCAAATAAAGAATCAATCTACATGGCTTGATATGTAATTCTCTCTTTTCTTTTCTCTTCTCTTCTCTTCTCTTCTCTTCTCTTCTCTTCTCTTCTCTTCTCTTCTCTTCTCTTCTCTTCTCTTTTCTTTCCTTCTTACATTCATGTCTACCAGAAAGATAAGTGTATACTAGTTGATCCAGGAAGCCTTGAGTTCTCAGCTGAGAAACAGTCTGGTTAATTTGGGGGGGGGGGGGTCTATCCCTAAACAGCCTAGTCAATTTCTATCCTGTTTAGTTATGCTCTCCTCTGAAAAGGGACACCCCAATCGCCAGAAAAGAATCAGGATGCTGACTGCTCTAACTTCTTCCATGTTGAAAATGGATGTTGGGTGTGGCAACTGAGGTATTCTCCAGTTCAGAGGGTGTATCTAAAAGACTCCCAAAAGTATAACTATAGAAGGAGAAAAAACATCCTTGCCAAGTGCCCATGGAAGTAAAGTAAAGGCAGTTAGGTACATGATCTGGGCAGAGGACCAAGAGAAGTAACAACAGGGTGAATTCAAATATCCAACTTAAAAGTTCATTAGAATTTCTTGACAACAGGATTCAAAGCACCCATGGAGTAGGTTTCTCCTTCTGTTCATTTGACTATGATATCTGGACCCAGGCTCTGCTTCCCAGGAATTGTCATAGTCAAAATTTGAGTTTCCACTTAGATAGTTTCTAGAAAGTGAGAGGAAATTCTATTATTGAGCATTAATTGACAACAATAGAGGACTTGTTTTTTGGCTGCAGATGACTGTACATTATTAATCAAGGCTAAGACATAAGGTTTTGTGCCTATTTAACACTATCTGGAGGGCTCTAAAAGAAATATATTGACTATTTATCTTTTGGTTATACTTTCCTTTTGGGTATTTAAGTCCACAAAATTAGCCCAGATTAATCAAACTTTGTTTTCTCAAGGTCAATTGAGGGCTGATCTTCATAGTGTACTCAGATTTTTTTGGGAGGAGGGGGTGCTTGCTCCTTCTGTCCAATCTTAACCTGTTCCATCTACTGAGGACAAGGTCAGGTCTTACTAGCTAAGGCTTCCCCTTGGAGCACATGATAACTTTCCTCTATGTTGACCTTCCTCTTTATAGACTGGACACTGGCTGGAGTTCTGTTAGTAGATCTCTAAGATCTCTCTGAACAGGAAGCCTCATGACTCACAGCTGGAGAACATTTTAAGAGATGCCCCCAAACAAAATCCCTTGGGACTACTCATCTCAGAAGGCAAGGAACAAAATTGTCCCTTTAATCCTTTGGCCGAATTGATATGGGCATTAAGTATGGGCATTAAGTATGGGCATTAAGCATCCAAAAATTGCCCGAATTGATATGGGCATTAAGTATGGGCATTAAGCATCCAAAACTTTAAATTACACCAGTCTGATACTTTTAATTACTCTATGGTATTTAGATAAAGCTTGATAAAAAGCCCAAGAAACCCTTCTTCCATGACTGGAAGAAATTTAACACAATAGGATAATCAGGAAAAGCTGATGAGAGAGATTTAAACAATTTTAGGCATATCTTAAATGTAAATGATTTACTACAAACAGAAATAGTCTCTTTACTTTCCCAAACCCCATATCATGGTTTGTCATTTTCCAATAATGGGAACTATACCTATTGACCAGAATTAAGCTGATAAATTACACCATGTCAATCCAGACTGCCTCCTCCAGAGCTGCATGCTGCTGGTTCAGGGAAGTAAACCTAGCTTTTCTTGAGTTAAATTATGTTGAACTGGGCAGAGCAGATATAAAAAGTAACGCTTGCATAATAGACACAGAAAAAGAATATCTTTCAGTAGTTAGAGGCAACCCATTACTTGTCTATGCCCTTTTAATACAAATCTACAACTGGAAGTCTAGTACAAGCCAGAAATGGACCAAAAACCAACCACAACTCCATATGGTGATAGTCCCATTTGGATCATTAGTAAACTACCTTTAGTGTTTATACCATTCTACTCTGGAAACATTTAACCACTTCATTCCAGTACAAGTATCTTACTTTCTATGAAACATTGCAATATTTATACCAATCCAGATGAACAGGACACTCCCACACACACAAAATACAACCAAAGGCCTTGAATTCCATTTTAATCTAATATTAACATATTGACTCCTCCTTATTTCTTAGTACCATTTACTTGTATTAAGTTTTTACCATCATTTCACCTTGGAATAGTGTCTATCTTTAAAGGTGAGGTAAGTTTCTTGCACTTTTGGGTTTTGTTTTCCAATCCATTTTACTTGCTAGTCTATGGCTCTTAATTGGATAACTCAGTTCATTGATATTTAGAACTGTTGTTAAGAGAATCAAATTCCTTCCAATCATTTTGATTTCTAGTACATTCTTACCTTGGGTTTTTATTTCCATAGTGGTAGTATCATTTGTTTTCTGATGTTGATTGGTTGTAGTCACCCCTGCCCTTCCCTCTTTGTATTGCTTGAAATATTCTCTGCAGGGATGGCTTATTGGAGAGGAATTCTTTCAACTTATTCATACATGGAACACTTGCCTTTCTCCTTCAATTATAATAGACATTTTTTCTGGATAAAGTACTCTGGGATGAATTGTATAGTCTTTTAGAACTGGGAATATTTTAAACCAAGCTCTTCTGGCTTTCCTTGTTTGCAATGAGAAATCAGCTGTAATTCTGATGTTTTCCTTTGTAAGTAACTTGTCTTCCTTTTGAAGCTCTCAGTATCCTTTCTTTTCTTTGAAAAATCTGTATTTTTTACTATGATATGGCATGGAAAATTTCTTTTCTGGTTCTGTCTGTTTGGTGCTCTACATGTTTCTAATATTTGCATAGGTATCTCTCACTTTAATTTGGGAAAATTTCCCTCTAAAATTCTGTTGAAGAACTGAGCCATATGATTGTGCTATGAGTTTTCTTCCACTTCTAGCCCTATAATCCATAACTTTGTTCTTCTCATAGTATCCTCTGTTTCCTGATTATTCCACTCTTGTGTGTGTTTTAATTTTTCATAATCTTTAGTTGATTTATCCAATTCTTCCATATTATCTTCTAATCTTGATATTCTATTTTCTTTTTTAAAATTTATTGATTGATGTTTTATCTATTTCATACATCATTTTTCATTTCTGTTCAGGTATATTCCCCTATCCCATCCCCCCACCCCACCCCATCCAATCCCAGATCATGCATTCTGCCATAGCTGTCCTGCATCTTTCAGTCTTTTTTTATGTTTAGGAATTCACATTTTCCTCCATTAATTATTCCTCTAAAATATGGATACATACCCTCCACCCATATATAGTAATTACAGAGTCTGAAAATAATTGGTGAGTGGATTCTAGAGCCCATTGAGAGATTCACATTATAACAACATAGTTCCTTTCTGATAAAAAAAAATATAACCATACTGTCATTCAGTTTGCCTTTCGTCTGGGGAATTTGGTATTAGCATCCACAAATGAGGGAAACCATTCTCCATTTGTCTTTCTGGGACTGTGTCACCTCACTCAGCATAATGGCTTTGAGCTCCATCCATTTACCTGCAAAGTTCATAATGCCATCCTTCTTTACCGCTGAATAATACACCAGTGTAGATGTCCCACATTTTTGTCATCCACTCGTCTGTTGAGGGGCATATGGGTTGGTTCCAGCTCTTTGCTATTGTAAAGAGAGCTGCAATAAACATGGATGTGCATATATCTTTGCAGTAGGATGAGTCTTTGGGGTATACACCCAGGAGTGGTATGACTGGGTCAGGTAGTAAGCTCGTTCTGAGTCTTTTAAGGGTTCTCCACACTGCTTTCCATAGTGGTTGTACAAGTTTACATTCCCACCAGCAGTAGATGAGTGGTCCCCTCTCCCCACAACCCCTCCAGCATCTGTTGTCTTTTGTTTTCTTGATCTTAGCTAGTCTTTTGTTTTCTTTATCTTAGCTAGTGAGATGGTATCTAAGAGTGATTTTAATTTGCATTTCCTTAATTATTAATGATGATGAACACTTTTTAAGATGCTTCTCAGCCATCTTTAATTCCTCACTGGTGAAGACTCTGTTTAGCTCTTTACTCCATCTTTTGAGTAGGTCAAGTGGATCAAAGATCTCAACGTGAAGCCTGAAACCCTGAAGGTGATAAAAGAAGAAGTTGGCAACAACCTACAAGACATAGATGTAGGAGGAGACTTTCTAAATCAGACAGCAGCCACATGGGAAGTAAGGTCAAGAGTTGACAAGTGGGACCTCATAAAACTCAAAATCTTCTGTACAGCAAAAGAAACAATCAAGGAGGTGAAGAGAAAACCCACGAGTGGGAAGAAATTTTGTCAGCAACACATCTGACAGAGAATTAACGTCAAGAATATATAACCTACTCAAAAAACAAAGAAGATATTCTATTTTCTACTTCATCCATTTTATTATTAAGAGTTTCTTCCATCCTTTCCAAGTTGTTTGTGGAATGTTGCATTCATTTTTTTCATTTCAACTTGAATTTTCTTCAGTGTCTCTATATATTTTATAATTTCATTCCACAGTTTATCATTGTCCTCTTTCAACTTATCCCTAGGCCCCTGACTTTCTTGTTTATAAGCTCCTTAAATTCCCTCAACTCCTTAATTTCTCTAATAATATTTGTAATAGTTCTTCCTGAGTTATATCCAAGAAGTCTTCACTACAAGTTACTTGAATAGGATTATTGGCATTTGGTGGAGGTCCAGTTGAGTTTTTTGTATTATTTTTGTTGATGATGTTGTTGAGCTTAAGGCAATTGTGTAGCTTCTGTTGGGAGTGGGTCTAATGTGAAGCTTAGGTGTTTATTGAGCTGACTAGGATTCTGATTATCTTCTTCAGGTGTTTTTGTTGACGTCTTAATTGATGTACGAGTATGGATACTTTAGGCTCCAAAATCTCAACTCTATCCTTGCACTGTACAGACTAACACCTCTCACCCAACCAGCAAACAGTTCACCCAATGGGCTAAGCTATGCAACACCCACGCCAGCCAGAACTCCCCAGGCCGGTGGAAACTGCACCCAGAGGGCCCCAGGCACTCTCAGTCTTGTGGGCTGGAAGGTCACAGCTCCTCCACTGCAATGGGACCAGAGTCACCCACATCCAAGTAGCAAGAGCCCCTATCATCCACCCAGTGAGATGTACTCATAGAACCACTGCACACCACCCATAATAAACCCACTGATCCTCTAGGGCCAGGCCTCAAGGTCTGTACCTAGGTTTAGTGGGCGAAAGGATCAGCTATCCTTGTTGTCTCCCAAAGCCTGTCAGTGATGCTTCCCAATGCTCTTGGGAGCCCCTAAGTCTGTCTTCCCAGATTTGCTGCTCAGAATGCACCCACCACCCTGGGAGCTGCCATCTTGGAAAAGCCCTAGACAGTTTTTTAGTTTGTTTTGTTTCTTTGTATTCATTGCCTTGGTATTCTTCCTCTCTAGTGGCCAAGTGTTCAACAGCAGTCCCTCCGATCTGACTTGCATGGTATTTTTTGTCATCATTGGACCAGAGTTACTGTTTGGGGGAAAGTATATCCAAGGGTTAAAGGTCTCTTCTCCTCACTATATGTCAGAGAGCAAATGATATCCCTGAATGTGACTCATAATATTAAGCTTTGTCCTTAGATAATGAAGCCAAATTAACAATGTATGTAACATTGACTTTCCTTGTAAAGTATAAAACATTACATACAAAATTTAATTTTCTTCAGTTTACCCCTTCCTACTTCCTGTTTTATACTCTTTTTGATTCTGCAACGTCAGGTTAGCAAAAACTCAATGAATTTTTCTTTAATTCCATAAAGATATGTCTTTTTCTTTAAATTTTTTATACAAATAATTTCATACATACTTTTAAAAAGTTTTCCAGCTGGGCGTGGTGGTGCATGCCTTTAATCTCTGCACTCAGGGGGCAGAGGCAGGCAGATCTCTGTGAGTTTAAGGCCAGCCTGGTCTACAGAGCAAGTTCCAGGCCAGCGGGGGCTTCAGGGAGACCCTCTCTCAAAAAAACAAAACAAAACAAAAAGAGTTTTTCGTTATTTTTCAATGTTTAGATATTCGTCTCTGTTGATGCAAAAATACTAATTAATTTGAACTGCTTTACTGTGTTTTATTGTTTGAAAATACCAGTCTATTTATACTTTGAATTGTACATGTACTTGGGATATTTTCTGTTTAGGGATTACTGAGAACATTATAGACTAAAATTTTTTCAGAGCACAAAGAGAAAAATGTTTGTCCAAAAGTGTTTTTTTGGTCACCTCAGGACTTCAATGAATATACCATTGGCTAGGTTACAGTCCATATCTGCAAGACCTGTGTGTATGCATTTTTACATGCATCTCTATTTAACTTCCAAGGTTCCAGATATGTAGTTATTTCAGGAACTACTAACTGTGGTTTTATGTCTAGAGATAAAATTGAGTAGATTTCTGTTTAACTGAGTTACATATTTCCCTTTAAATTAGTGGGACCATCAATATATAAGAGCTTTATCACCACTAAATGTCAGTTTTGAAAATAACTGCACTTTTAAAGGCTTACTTTGCTATTTAAAAGTATTTCTTGCAGGGCATGGTGGTGCACACATTTAATCCCAGCACTTCAGAGGCATAGGCAGGCAGTTGTTTTTGAGTTCAAGGCCAGCCTGCTCTATGTAATGAGTTCCAGGACAGCTGGAGCTATAGGGAGATTCTGTCGCAATACATACAAATATATATATATACTATATATATATATATATTATATATATATATATATACTATATGTAATTATTTTTCTTGATTGCAATCTGTCGCCTGTTTCCACATGGTCACTGTCTCAGTGTAATCTTGTTTTAATTTTGCTAGTAATATAAATTTCTCACTATGAGCCTCACACCTGCTTCATTAGCTTTAAAGGGCAAACATTGTCAGTACAGCACTGAGATGAGCCATAGCCACACAAGGAGGCCCTGAACATCTCAGTTACAGTTTCAGCACATTTCCATCAAATTTGAGAATGCCTTATTTGCAAGTAAAATGAATGTGTGGTGGAAATCACCTGTACTATTTCTTCTGAATTATTTGTACTTTACTTGGCACTGAGCCTTTCTAGAACACCAATTCATCATTGCCAGCAAAGAGGCAGCTAGTCCATCAATATTCTCAGGATACACAGACTGGACAAGCAGTTATCATCTGATGCTCAATTTTGCACATTTGCTTTAGATTTACATGCATATATTGCAGTATATATATATATATATATATATATATATATATATGTGTGTGTGTGTGTGTGTGTGTGTGTGTGTGTGTACTGAAATGTGGTACAAGATCCAATTCAAAAACAATATTAGCTTAAATATATTAGTCCAAAATTTCAAATACAGTAAAAGCAAGAACAGAGGATTGTAAATTCATTGTGAAGAATGTTCTCCATTCTGTACTAAATATTTAATTTTTCTGTATTGAAATACATCTTATTTTAAAGATAGAAGGGACCTTGAAACATATAAAATGCCTACATATGTTATAATGTACACATATAGATATAAGTTTGAATAAAATTTGAATTGTTTATCATGCAGGCAATTAAAATATGAAATATTTTCTTCTGTAATCCATGACAGCTAAAGGATAACTGAGCCTGAAAAGTACAAATTAACGTACCTCTACTGCTATTAGTAAGAACATGCCAATTATTCTTATCAAATTCAATTTAGGGGAAGCTTTTCATTAACTTCTGGACCAATACTCAATTTTTTACTCTGCAAATGTTTTTAAAACCAGCTTCAATATCAGTAATCCATGTAGTTTTTTAAATTTATTGAATTTTTCCATTTGTAATATAATATAATTTGATGGTATTTGACCCCCTCACTACTGTGCACCTCCCACCAACACCCTTGATCATTTTAACATACTTTCTTTTGTATGAAATATGACCTCTAGAGTCCAATTTGTTTCCCCAAATGCCCTGCAGATGGGTCCGTCCACTGGACCACCAAGAGTCCCGTCACTGTAAGACACTGCCTTTCCCTGTCCCAGCAGCCATCGTTGTCAAAAGTTCCTTAGATTAGGTTGACATTTCTTACCCACTTCCTCATGTCTATGCTGATATTTTGTTTGATTTGAGATCACATAGGACTTCTGCATGCTGTCACCACTGCTGTGAATTCAAATGAGTAAATGCACAGCTGTCTGGAAGACTCATGCACTTCCTCCAGTTCTTACATTTTTTTTCTCTTCCTCTTCTGCAATGAACCCTGAGAGTTTGGAGGCAGAGGTTTTAAATAGGTGTCTTATTCAGGCATAAGTACTCTGTGCTCTCTTGTTCTCTGAGCATTGACCAACTGTGAGCTTCTGTGTTAATCATCATCTGCTATATAAGGAAACTTCTTTAGTGAGAGCTGAGAGACACATTCATCCTAAATGTGAAGTTTGCACTGAAGATGTGTCACGTAGGGGTAACCATCTCACAGACACTTATTTGCTGATTTGACCAGTTCTAAAACTCTGTAATATTCTCCATCTGTTGCAAAAAGAAGCTTCTTTGATGAGGGGTGAAAGGTACAATTATCTGCAATTATGAGAATGCATATTTAGAATAAAGTATGAAATTATGTTGGAATAGGGATATGTCAAAAGTAAGTTTTTTTTTTTTCTTTTCTGGGTTCTATAACCTCTCCAGCACATGCATTTGGCTATGTTTACAGTACCAATCACAAATTCTTTCCAATTGAATAGGCCACAATGCCAATTAGACAGCTATTGATTACCCCCAAGATAAGTACTACTCGTGTACCAATAGCAATAGTTTTTATTCTGCCAGTCCTAGTTGTTTATTGGACTTTACTGCTCTATAGGTCTATTGATTGATGTTTTTTCCTGCCAGCTTGTGAACCATCCTCTGATTCCGTAAGAGGTTTCCAGATCAGTTCCAGTTCAATTGCTCCAAATCCTGTGTGTGAAATGTGTCCTGCCTTCAGCAATAGGATCTCAACTTCAAGTTCAAGGAGGTAATTAAGGGCTGTAGCAATAGGTTGTGTAATTTTCCAAATATCTTGATCTACCCTGACCAACAACTTGAAGGGAGGTTTCTCCTCTTGGCACTGTGCTTTTTGTTATATAGCCTTTAGCTATACACATGTTCATTTCTGTGTATTTTTTTTTTAGTTTGACTATGAACTAATACATTTTCCTCTAGTTTTGCAATGTCTTCTTAACAGTAAAAGTAATAGATTTAGTCTATGTGTATCTTTCATGAATTACATGACAAAACAGTATAGTGAAGTGGCAAATGATAGTTTTAGCCATCTAGAAGGAATATGACACCTTTGTATCCAAATATCAAAGCACACAGTTTATTTATTTATCAAATTCTCTGTCCTAAAACTAGATAATATTTCTATTAAAGGTATGCATGACTGGGTTGTCATCTAATATAATCATCTTTAACCCCCTCCAAACAATGGAAATCAAAGGCGTTTTTTAAAATATTCCAGTACCATCAAGTTCTCCTCAGTCATTTAAAAATGAAAAAAAAAAAAAAAGAAAACCAGATATGGGCATTGTTGAATATTCTCATAGTGGGTTTTAAATTCCTATTAGAGGAAGCTGCACTTTTAGGTATGAAATCATCACTTTGAAGTGATATATATTGCTTCTATGTTCAGATACATTCTAATATCATAGAAAACTGTGTTTTATTTCTATAGTGCTTCACGGCAGGTAGTTGGGATTTGAAATTAATTTACTACTCATTTTAGTATCTCTGGCAAATGTATTACAAAATTTCAAAGCATTTTCCATCTAGTTTATTTTTTCCACCCAGTTTAATTTGCAACATTAATCAAGACCAAAAAATAAATTAAACCTCCTCCTTTTTCTAATTTCCTAAGTATATCTCTCTACTTACTCAGGGTGATCACTTTTCTGCATGCTCAAATGATGGGAAAGTCTCTTCTTGTCATGAATAAAATGCAAATTGTGATGTTCTTAAATTAGTAATTGGAGCATCTTGTGAAATATGAAAGCATCAAAACAGCCTAAGAATGCAACAATTTGTGATGGACAAATAGCATGAAGTATACACATGAAAAACAACAAAATAATTAAAATAACACATTTACAGAGATTCACACAGATTAGGCAAAGAAAAAAATGCTGAATTAAGCAATGCAAATGATGGTGCACCTGCATTTTCAAGTCCTAGAGAGCATGAGACCAAAGGATAGAAAGTTCCAGTCATCCTGGACAGCATAGATAACAAGTCTTAAAACATAAGAAGCAGGGGAGAATGGGAATGCATGAAAAAATGGAGCTTCTTCAGTTTTACCACTTGCAACCCCTTTTGTTAGCAGAGAGATTTTTTATGTGACCCCAAGCATATAGGCATAGAAATCAAATATTTATTTTTAAAAATTGATTTTTACTGAATTTTTACAAATTTCATACAATATATTTAAATCATATTTAGATTCCCTCCAATGTCTGTACCCCACTAGTTTTCTGTACTCATACACACACACACACACACACACACACAAACCCAAGCGCACAACTATAAAGTCAGATCTGTGTCCCCCAAAGGCCCTTCACTGTTGGTTCACTGGATCCTGGTTAACCAACTAAGAATCTCACCTTTAAAGGAAACCGAATCTCCCTTTCTCTTTGTCATCAGTTGTCAATATTTCCTCAGGTAGTGTTGGGTTTTCTTACCTACTTACACACATTTATTATATATTATTTATTATATAAATTTTGTGGACCATGTGCATGCTGTAACCATTGCTATGAGTTCATATGAGTAACTAATCATCTGTCTGGAAAACTCCATTTCCTTGCCCTACTAGGCACCACAGGATGGCAAACTATAATCCCAATGAAGGAATGGACTCCCTTTTCTGAAGCACTTGACCAGTGCTCCCATGTACCCTCAAATAATATTGAAAATTGCCCCTGATGTACAATATCTAAGAACTTCACAGTAAGGCTCTTTTGCTGAAGATACTACATAAACTATAGAACAAAGAGAAATCAATGTGGTGGTACTGACTCCAAACCTCATCTCTATTACTCTATTATCTAGCTTTCATAGTGCTGGAAGGTGCTATGCAAGGTACCTGAAGAGAAAACTTTTCTTAAAACTTATCCAGCTGTGAATCCTGTAAAATACAATGGCCAAGAAACATATGCCCAATGGTATATTAATGACACCAATATTACAGAAGTAACCATTTACTTTCTAATTGATTTAAGGTCAACTTCATAGGATGGAACCATTCCTGACATTGATATCAGGCTTAAGAACTTGAAGGTAGCAAGCTCATAAGCCATGGAAGAAAGCCCAATACTATTTTTCTACTAAATAGACATAGTATTAAACTGATTTCTAATGTTTTATTGTTTTCCATAGATTAATGCATCCTCAACACTCAGCAGGAAACAAACTTCATACAGCACACAGTAATTAATACAGCAAAATACAATAGGCCTACATGGAGATAATAAGGGAGCTAAGACTGATTATCCCTGAATAAAACACCTATATCAAAGTTCTCTCAAAGCTCAAGATTTGTGGAAAATGTGGTAGAAAGACTGTAGGAGCCAGAGGAACTGCATTTCTTAACAATAACTTAAAAAATTATTTCAAAACAATTTTAAATATACATAAAAGTTTAGCATTTATTAAAAATGAAAGCAAATTTTCATGCTAATAACTTGGATGTGCTTGTGTTTTTTGCATGAAGAATTAAATCTTGGCTGCATATTTTACAGTACAGAAAGCAAATCATCTTCCAAGTTTTTCACATTTGATCTGGGCTCAAACACCACATCACACAAACATAATACAAGATGACAGAAATATGTTGAAAGCAATTTTTAAAAGCATTGTGAATTCTGGCTTGCTCCCAAGACAAAATTAATTTAATTACATTTTTATCAAACTCAATTTTAACTCAAACAACAATTTTTTTTTTTTTGGTCTTTTTGAGACAGGGTCAAACAGCAATTTTTAACATAAAACATTCTAACCAAACATATAAGAAATTATATCTACATGCAGAAGAATAATGATAGGGAAATAATTATATAGTTTGTTTTGCATAACTAAACTATTATCTTACCATAATACCAATAAACATTTTGCATACCTCTTATTGTTTATCTCTTCCTTCTAATCCAGTTTTCTTCAGTGATTTTATCAGGAAGATGTTGAACTTTGCCAAAGTCCTTTATTTCACTCATTAAGATGATCATCTGTTTTTTGTGTCCTTATCTGGCTTGAGTATATCACATTAATATTTGCTTCATAAAATAAGTTCAGTAGCCCTCCTACATTCTATATTTTATGGTACAGTGTGAGGAATATTTTTATTAGTTTCTCTTCAAAGACCTTTTAGAATTCTGCAGCTAGTCAAGTGTCTGTTTTAGTTAGCCATCTGCTTTTTATAACTGCAGTCTCATTACTTCATTATAGATCTGTTTACATTGTTTAGATAATCTTAGCAAGTTTCTTAGGTCATTTGTGTCTACAACTTCAACCATTTCTTTCTAATATAGAAGAATACAGGGTTTTAGCTTTTTCTCTAATGATCCTCAGGATTTCATTGGCATCTGTTTTACTATCTCCTTTTGCATCCCTAATTTAATCAATTTGCTACTGATTTTTTATTTTGGTTAGTTTAACTAAGGGTTTGTCAATTCTGTTGATCTTTTCAAGAAGATATCCTTATAACGCAACAATTCTTTGTATGGTTCTTTCATTTCTAAAATATTTTATTTTTATTTTATGTGTATGAGTATTTTGCATATATATATATATAATTGCAGCATCCTGGTACATGCAGAGGGCAGAAGAGGGTATCAGATCCTCTAGAACCTACATTACAGATGGGCATCTCCCAGCAAGTGGACCTTGTGCCTATGTCACCGAGATTTGTGGAGGGGCCCACTTAATCCCGGGATGACCCCTATGGAAAACACATGCAGTAAATAACACCACATGTATGCAGGTTGTGGTTAAATGCAGACAGAGCTTTATTCCAAAATGTCTGGTTATATAGCGGTTATGACTCAATTCTCAGGGCCGAAACCTAAAACCTTTTCATCATTACACCCACCCCATGGGTGTGGTCAAGGAGGTCCCATTGCTTAGAATGCTACTCATCTTAACTAAGTTTTCCCACAACTCACCCTTTTAATTTTATTTTTTTTAATTTTTCTGAGAGGCAGGGGAGCCCATGGGTGAGGCTAACAACCCAAAGGAACATGAGTTTTGAATAGCCGGCTGGTCAAGCCTGTTTTGAGTGCCAGGCAATGGGAGGCAGGTCAGACCTGAAATTTTATTTTCACACTAAGTCCAATTAATATCCAAAAATCCCAACCATGAAGTAAGCTTTGTCAAGCATAAGCAATGAATGTAGTAACATTCATGTAAAACCAATTGGTAAGTATCTATATCCAAATTTTGAACAACCCAAGGTTCCCAAAGTCCAATTGGAGAAGCTTGCATGCACAAGCATGTTGATCAAATAAGAGTCCAGTCTATATTCTGTAGTCTCACAATCTTTCTGCAGCCCTTACATTCTACCATGCCTACTCTTTTGCAAGCTGTTCCCTAGGCTTTGGGAAAGGGGCACAAGTGGGTGAGAAGCAAAACAGTCTATTTTCTCTGGAGATGACATTTTGAACTCTAATTTGTTCAGGTTGTTTCCCTTCATGGATTGACAGTTTATCCAGGGTACCTTCTTAATCCTACTAACAAAGCACAAGCAATTAGATATATAGGCATTTAAACAGTACTAAGTATTATGGCAAGCTAAGCTGTGAGCATAGACACAGATGTTTGGATGGTATGCTAATCCACAAACTGTGGTTTCTCTATAAAGGGTGACAAGTTCTTACTGTGGCTTATAACATCTCCTAACCACTAGATGATGTAAGCTTGTGGCATCAGCCGTGAATTATTCCTCCAAGGAGAGAGCTAATAGCCAATTAGATTTGGGATATATAGAGACACATGGCTGACACTGTTGCACAGTATCTCCAGGCAGTTGAGGTATAGCTGATACTGACGGAGGAGTCTTGCTTGACTCAAGGAGACCAATATTTGCTTTATTGCTTTAGTGGCCTTTGGTAACACCCTCTGGCATTTCAGAGGCCAACTGTGCATTAGCAAGTGACATCTCAAAACATTTTTTCATGCTTACACCAGGTCTTCGACAACAGGGACTTACCGCCTTTCTCCTTGCAGATATCCCACTTATAGGCTAAAGGCCTTTATAATTTGGGGAGCTTGGATCCCCTATCCAACATCTCCTAGGCAGAATAATCCTTTGCTGATATCAGAGCTCTCATGTATTAATATATTTTGGTTAATTACACAGCTTATTAAGACTTTACTATTATATTTGGCTCTAAATAGAGAATTATCCTTTCACAGTTCCTATGTCTCTCAGACAATTAAAGAAGTTAGTTATACCTGTTTTATAAGAAATTACCACTATAACAGTTGGCTCTAATCTACAGTTAGGGAATGACTTCATTACCATCATGTTTTTCTTTTTCCTATAAAAGGGAAGAGGTAGGAAATTTTCTCAGCGTCTGGAAGGTAAACTTCATTAGGGCATATTATAAACAGTTATCCCAAATAGAATTCAGAGAGATGCTCAGTGTCTATGACTAAGGGAATCTGAGGTTCTTTTTTCTTTAATGTTCAGATGGGTTACCCTCTCTGCTGGCATTTCCCAGTTCATCCTGCACAGTCAAAAGTTGTATGTTTTCAGGAATTTAGATTGGTGTTTTTACCTGTGGGAACATACAAATCTCCTCCCATTGTTAGTTTCAAGACCTAAAAATTGAAAATTTATCAAAAGGTTTGGATTATAGAAGGAATATTATACCACCTCCCTCTTTTTGTTTTTTAAATTTTTTATGTTTTGACCTATAGATGCCTAAGTTGTATTACACATACCTGTAAACAGGCACAAAGGTGTAAATTTTCATCAAATTTACTCAAGCAGTTTTTCATTGACTGTATGCTACATATTTGGGGAGTAAACTTAAACTTAATTTCTTGAAATTGTCCAACAAGTAAAGGAAAATGTTACAACGTGATACTGTATAACACACAAAAATATAGAGACCATTTGTGTACCTTAGCCCCAAAGTTATTGTTGGAAATTCAATAAAAATTATAAATAAAACAATTAACATTTTATATTCCCAATTAGTTCAAATGTATTACCATTTTCACCAAAACCTTCCAAATATATATATATATATATATATATATATATTTGTGTGTGTGTGTGTGTTATACAGTATCAAGTTGCAAAACTTAAAAAAAAATGGCGGCCGCAAATTCTGCAATGATGTTAATCAGAATTCAAAATTTTTTTTTCTAAATTTTTAAATTTTTATATTATTGTTTTTTACTCCCAAAGACCCAAAGATTTATTTATTTATTTATTTTTTAAATTTAATTTTTATTGATGGTTTGTGCATTTCGTACATCATTTTCCAATTCAGATCAGGCATATTTCCCTTTCCCTTCCCCCCAACCCCCATCCCATCCCAGATCATGTATTCTGCCATAACTGTCCTGCATCTTTCAGGTTTTTTTTTTTCCTTTTTTAGCTATAAGTGATAATCCATGAGTATAAGCATCCTTCGTGCAAAACCAATCTACAGACTGTTGTGCCCAAACCCCCACAGTCCCACAATTCAGTGGGGGGGTGACAGGTTGTTTGTTCAATCAAGTTGATCAAATGAGTGTCCAGAAAATACCTATATATCTAATTGCTTGTGCTTCATTAGTAGGATCGAAAGGTTACACCTGAACAAACTGTCAGCCCATGAAAGGAAACAGCCAGAATTGACCAGAATCCAAGTCAACAGCTCCAGAGAGAGAGGACAGTTTTACTTCTCATCCACCTGTGCCCCTTTTCTAAGCCTAGGGAACAATCTGCGGAAGAGGGGGCGTGGTAGAATGTAAAGGCTGCGATTGGGGTGAACGGTGAAACTACAGCGATGTAGTCTGGACCCAAAGATTTATTAACACTTTAATACAATGAAAACCTGGTTGTATCTGTCTTAGATGTTGAAAAAGCGTAACCAGTAGGTGGCAGTGTAGATCCATTACTTTAAAATTTTTAATAGATAACCCATAACCTTTGTTGAAATTGAATTATGTTTTGGCTGTTTAATATAAATTTGTATCTTGAGAAGGAAGGGCCACGTTCCAACTCAGTGGCAATGTTTGTACTGGTATCATGGCTGTTAACATTAAAATATACTTAGAACACAAGTACACACATCCATACATATGTGTGCATGCACATACATACATACACACATACATACATACATACATACATACATATGAAAGATTTGTTAGGTTGACCTGTAAGAGAAGAAAGCCATATTGTTTGATATTCAATGAGAAACATGAAATTTTTATAATTTGTCATAGGGTTATCTTTACATAATTAGAATAAATGTCCTAGTAATGCATAAAACAGCTGAGATCCATATGCCACCTCTTAGGCCCATTCCCAAACATTTGTCTTTAATGAACCATCTCTAAAGTTTACTCCTATTCTTTCCCTATCCTGTCTCTTCTGGTTAACTACTCCTAAGCTGTCCCTCTGCTAAGCCTAACTGACCCTATGCAGTTTACAAATCGAAAGATTGAGGATTCCCAAAAGTAGACAGGCCAAAGTTGTTTGTAGTACTGGACCGATCCATCTTGTCTTATTATTAAGGACCTTGGAATAATAATAATAATTATCTAAAATCACAACAATTATAACCATTATTAATTATTATTATCAATAATTATTATTAACCATTATAAGTCACAACAATCATTAATAATTATTATTAATAATAATTGTCAATAATAGTAGTCAAGAACAATGAACAAATTATCATTAGACCAAATTTCTATCAATTATTAATTATATTCAATAACAATAACTATTAATAACAATTACTAACAATAATTAACAATTTATCATTAAACTGAATAATATGCATACTACAAACCCAATTAAAAATTGTTAACACTAAGGGGTATAAAACAAACATTTTTTATGAGTTGAATATATTTTTGTTTATAGTCAGCTAATTAGATTTAAACCCTTAGGATTATAATGAATTAAAAGCAGGAACTTGCATTCACTCACACATACACACAGCTTGAAGATGGGCTTAAAGAAACATAAAACAGTTTTATTCAAAAATTTCTCATTTAAATTGAACCAAAATATCAACTGATGTTGTTAAAGAGACTTTTACCAATGGTCCTTTAAAAAAGACAATTTATCAGAGCAAGTTTGTTTTGTTAGAACTACAGGGCCTGTAAATTTTCCTAGAAATCCATCCATCTTGTTTCCAAAATGCTGAAATCAAAAGAATGTTACCTAAAATAAAAATTTAAAGGGCATGATTTAGATACCATGTGCTCAGTCTGCAAGCTGGTATGCATGCACAGCAGGGAGGCAGATGGAGCCAGAGCTCAAACCACGTGTTGTCAAGAATTCTGTGAGAAAAATCTTTGAGATGAAACACATTTAAAAGGAGCAAGATAAAATTAAATCAACCACATCTAGGGTACCCATGGGTTAAGTAAAAATATTACACTTTAAGTTAAGCATGGTGAAATGGATTTTGAATTACTGTTAGCTGAATCCCAACCTTGGATCTACAAATAGCCGGCAGGTTTTAGGTAAGAAGAGTTAGATTTAGAGAAAACCCACAAGAAGACAAGAGAGCAACACACTTTTATCCAAAAACAGATTTAGTATACAAAATTTAAGAGAAAAATGGCCAAGGCCTGAAATTATCTGGAAGAGGATGCTCTTGGGAGAGGGTGGTTCCCTGAAAGGCCTTAATTTGCAACAGAAAGAAGTGTGCTCTGGTCTAGGAGAGCTACCAGGAGAAAATTTACATATGAACAAGTTAAGATTGGAACTGAACTTGAGGGGCCTGAGGAGCAGGTTCCTCACAGCAGGAGATGAAGTCTTTCTTTAGGGGGTGGAATTTAAAACCAGAAAGTTTTTTAGACCTGTAGAATTATGAAAAATGATTTCAACGCCAAGCATGACTGCTAAGCCTTAATATTAAATTCAGCCTTGAGGTCACTGGCTTTTATAGCCTACAGGAGTGACCATGCCAGGAGGCACATGCCTGGAAGGCATTGGGTGCTCCCTCTGAAGCAAATCAGAGCCAGGCTGCTCTTGTCTACGTGTACAAAGCCACATGTTCTCAGACCACTGTCCCATCCACCGAAATCAGCAGGAAAGATGGCTCCACCACAACAGATAGATATCAGGAGAGAGAGGAGAAAGAGAAGAAAAAGGCAAGATTTAGGGGTATGCATACTTAAGTTGTCAAGGTTTCCTCCTGCCCCACGTAAATTCGGTGCCATTTGTGGGTACGCTGCCAAGATTTGTGGAGGGGCCCACTTAATCCCAGGATGACACATGTGAAAAACACACGCAGGAAATCACACCACATGTACACAGGTTGAGGTTCAAATGCAGAGAGAGATTTATTCCAAAATGTCTGGTTATATAGTGGTTGCGACTCAATTCTCAGGCCAAATCCCAAACCTTTTCATCACTACACCCACCCCATAGGTGTGGCCAAGGAGGCCCCATCGGCTTAGAATGCTACCCATCTTAACTAAGTTTTCCTACAGGACCTGAGATAACAAACCTGAGTGCTCTGTTAGAACAATGGCTGCTCTAACCAGCTGAGCCATATCTCCAGCTCCTGTGTTTATGGTTCTTTTTATGACTATTCCTTTAATTTCTGCCCTGATTTTTTGCCATTTCCTTTCTTCTACAGATTTTGACTTTTACATGCTTCCATGCTTTCATTTTCCCAAGACTCTTAAGTTAGTAATTATTTATTTGAGATTTCTCTCATTCTTAGAATACTGTTCACTGTATTCAAAAGGTACTTGTATATTATGTTTTCATTTTCATCACATCCTAGAAGTTTTAATTTTTTTTCTGATTTAGCAATGATGTATTATCAGTCAATACTGTATTCCTAGGTCTCCATGACACTGTGTATGTGTGTGTGTGTGTGTGTGTGTGTGTGTGTGTGTGGTGTCTTTTCAGTTTCTCTTCCTATTTCTGGTTGTGCTCTTTTGTGATCAGATAGAATACAAGAAATGATTATAATTTTCTTTTATTTGTTAAAACTTTCTCCGTGTCCTAAAAGATGCATATTTTGAGGATTTGTGTATTAATTCTGAAATTGTGGATATCACAAAAGTTTATATATATTTTTGTTTTTGGTCTTTTCAAGACAGGGTCTCCCTGTAGCCCCAGCTATCCTGGAAATCACTCTGTAGACCAGGCTGTCCTTGAACACACAAAAATCCACCTGCCTCTGCCTCCCGAGTACTAGGATTAAAGGAGTGTGCCACCACATCCGGCATGAATATCACAAAAGTTTTTACATGAATGAAACATATATCCCTTGTATTTAAAAGCAGAGATCAAGTTGGAGTTCAGGCATCAGTATTTTTTTAAGTGTTCTATGAAGTATCTTTAATAAAATGATGTAGAACATAATGGAAGATGTTCAGAATTGATGGAGGCTTTAACACAACTGATGAGGTCAGTGTCCTATATTAAGGAATGCATTCTACATCTTACAAGAAAAAATTTATTTTTTGCTGGTCTTTTTGAGACAAGATCTCCCAGGAGCACCGACTGGCCTGGAACCCACTATGTAAACTAGGCTGCCCTCAAACTCACAGAGATCCCCTGCCTCTGCCTCCCAAGTGATGCAATTAAGGGCATGTACCATTACACCTGGCAAGAAAAAGTTGTTTTTTTAAGGCATTAATTTTCGATATGAAGAAGATAGTGCTGTAGAATACTTGTTATATTTAAAAGGAAAATATCAAAAGCTATGAAAAACAAAAAAAAGCAAAACATTTACAAGAATTTTTAAGAAGTAATGATTAAAACTTGATGCCTTTTTGGATAGGAAGGGAAGAGAAAAAACCAGTTTGGGTACTCAGAAGGAAAGCTTCCAAGGAATGTTTACATCAGTAATGCTAATTGTGGTATATTAATTTTTTACTTGTGATTGTTAATACTTAAACATACTGTTTATGCTACTCAGTTGGAACTCTGAAGTCCTCAAAAATACTTACTTCAATTATATTCTATTATAAACAATAACAAAATAATTCAATTATTTGTGTTCCAGTTTGGTTCCCCACTGCTGTGACAAAACATTCTGACCAATAATAACATGGGGAGGAAAGGCTTTATTCATCTTACATCTCCTGAGTCACAGTTCATCACTTAGGGAGACCAAGATGGAAACAGGGCAGGAATCTGGAAGCAGGAGCTGAAGCACAGGCTGTGGAAGAATGCTGCTTACTGGCTAGCTCCCCTGAAACATGTTCAGCCTGCTTTCTTACACAACAACCTGCTCAGGGGTGGTACTAACTACCTAGTACATCATTCAGCAATCAAGAAACAACTTCACAGACATGGTCACAGGCCAGTCCAACAGAGACAATTTCCCAATTGCTCCCTCAACCATCAACCCAGGTATGTCAAGTCAACACTAAAGCTAGGCAGAATACTTTGTTTATGGTCTGAATTTTAGGACTATTTTAAGGAAAATTTATCTAAAACAAATTGCATAGTATCTCTTTCTTGCTATGTTTTGTTTGCTTGATTTTTGTTATTGTAGCGAGACAAAATAGCACAGTATCTCAGGTGCCCTGACTCTCTGCCTTAGATCCTTGACAAGGTAACTTAACAATCCCTAGAGAGTTATACCAAAATAGACTCAGACTACTGAAGCTTATTGTGATCTTATATAATACATTGAGTCAGTTACACTTTGCCTTTCGGTCACCTCAAAAATGAGTATAAATTTTAGCGGTAAAGTTTAGAAAACTGTTCTAACTGCTGTTAGAAAGACTGAAAATTTTTTCTATTGCTTTTGACAGTGAAAAAAAGCAAAACTCAGATTTAAAAGTAGCTGTATGTTTCAACAAAAGAAGCTATGTAATGGGAATTTTATGAGGGATTTTTATATATAATTTCAAGTCTGAAGTACTTTAAGTAACACACTTGACCAAGTTAGATAAACACAAAACAGCCAGGAAAGGAGTTCTTATTTCTATATTTAGGGATTATTCTAGGAAGCTGCACTGGATGACATTAATTCAGTATTGCATGATAATTGTGAATATAGGATTTATACTAATTTTCCTAATATCTGACACACAGTTAAGCACTGTTATGATTCTATCAAACTTGTTCAAAAATATTTAGTCAGTATAGTTTTAGTGTTTCCTTCTATTTCTACAACAACTAAAAGCATCCAACTATTAAGTTGAAAAACATAATGAAGGAAACTAATCAGACAAATTAGATATGTGCTTTGCCCACATCCGAAAGCTTAATTTGTTAACACCTGCATCGTAAATTCTAAAATCCTTCCTTTTTTTTACTGAATCCAACATTCATGTGCTGTATGTAATGAAGTTCACAGCAATATAAGGAAAATTGTTGTAAAGACATCCTAAATAATAAATCCAATCACATTATATGAGAACATATATCTTAATATAGCCAATCATTTCTATGTTTTACATAAGGAATTATATAAGGACTGAAAATGGACATGAAATTCTGTTGTGCTGTCACATATTTATAATGACAATTGTTTCAATGGTCTGAATTCAGCAAGGCAATATAAAATTCAAAAGGGTGAGACGTGTCATTTCCTAACAGTAATACTACATTTATTTCTAGTTAATGTAAATATTCAAAATATAAAAGCATTTTACATATAAATGTGTTTCATTTTATTTATGACTATTATGACTTCTAAAATTATAAATTTATTTTTATTTCCAGATGTAGAAAAAATAAATTGAAATTTAAGATAAGATTAAGTGGTAAACTGGAGATCTTCTCATTTGGGATTAGTTCAGAAACCCATTGCTTTTGTACTCTGGACAGCCTTGGTTGTCAGGACCTCTCCTGTTCCTCCACCATCTTCCTGCACCAGGTTACACCTAGCTCCTGCTGTTGGCAAGCTCTGAAACTTCCTGACAAGTACCCATTCAGTACTTATCAAAGAGGCTTCTTTTTTTCAATGGACAGAGACTATTAGAAAGTTCAATGACTGATAAAATACAGAGAACATGTGACCGAGGTGCCCAGCCCTAAGTGGCAACACCTACAATGCAGCATCTGCAACTAAGACTGAGAACACTGTGAAAGAGGAGACAGAAATAATGTAGGAGCCAGAGGGACAAGGCACCTGCTGCACGTTAGCACATCCTAGACAGGTTAACCTCCACAATATGTAGTCTAACAAGATCTACATAATGACAAAACCAGTAGAAATGACAAAGTAGACTGGGAAAATTCCAAATGCTGTCACCTCAAGGTGAAGAGCTACAGTTAATTAATGGATACTGAGGGAGAGATAAAAAATTTTCCACCAATGACTGATCCCAAGTGGGACATCTTAATCACAGGTTATAGGAGCACTATTACACGGACTCAGTGCATGTTATATATGTGTGTATATGTGTATGTACACATATGTGTGTGTTTATAAATACATGCATTTATATAAATAAAACAATAATAATCAAAAAAGGACAAGAAATTGAGAGGTAATTTTGAAGTGACGTGGGAGAAATTAGAGGGAGACTAGAATGGATGGAAATAAGATAATACTATGCATGAATTTCTCAAAAAAATACAAAGTAAAAATGGTACATCAGACTGATGTTAAAATTCATGGAAAAATCGTTAATTAAAACTTTAGTGTGAGAAATTACAGTCTATAAAACCAATATATTTAGTCCTAGATTATAGTACAGCCAGTTTCCCATCTCTAAAATGACTTTATTTATCTGAAAAATAATTACCTTTTCATCCTATGTACTGCTCATCCATGTGTTTAGGACTAAGGACCTGAGATTAGATAACCCATGAGGAACTTTGTCCCTGGGAAAAAAAATGAACCTCCTCTCAGTGCCACCCTGTGAGATTTCTCCCATCCACATTGGCATATCAATTAGTGTGTCATTGTATAGGTCTTGTTTAAGCTGCCATACTATGGAGATAACATAGGTGCAGCTTTCCTATCCTGTCTAGAGTACATTATCTAGCAGTAGGTGCTCTGCTCCCCTGGATTTTACAGTCTTTCCATATCCCCTCTTCTGAGATGTTCCTTGTGCTTTTGGCTCCTTGGACTTTTTAATAGTTTCTATTTGTTGCAAAAATAAGCTTCTTTGATGACTGGTTAGATCACATTTATTTGTGAATAAATATATAAGTACTTAGAATATAGTAAGAAATTACATTGGTTTAGAAAAGTATCAGTAATAGGATCTTTAGAGTCTACACTCTCTATAACCATGTGTACTTAACTATTTTTAGAGTACCATGCATGGATTCCCTAATTTTTAAGGAGGATTCTGCTACAATGTGCCAGGGAAGCAAAATAATTTTAGCTAAAACAGCAAAGATGCACAGGCTGGAGAGATGGTTCAGCAGTTAAGAGCACTGGTTATTCTTCCAGATGACCCAAGTTCAACTCCCAGCACATACATGAAAGCTAACAACTATCTGTAACTCCAGTTCCAGGACATCTGACATCCTCTTCTGGACTCTACAACTTTACATAACATGGTTATACTTTTATTTTTCTGGTTCTTATCTTGAATGTCAAAAATAACAAGATTTACTTATTATTCTATAACTGATTATTCCATTTGAACTGATTTTTATATACATACATTCACAAACATATAGATATATATGTATATGCTGGAGACTGGGATGAATTAATTTTGAATAAAACGGAGCTCAGGAGCTGTGAGAAATGGTCCGAGACCCAGATAGGGGATGGGCTGGTGGAAATAATGGGTTCATCAAAGACCTGTATATTGAAACACCAAATGGGACACAGCTGCCAGGCCCTGAACTTCCTTTTTGTTCTATGGAAAAATCATCTTGAACAGTCTTCATTTCATTGTTATTTGTCTTCCTCTAGTTATTTCCTGCTTTACTCAGGACCTAAGTGCACCTGAGATTGTTATCTGACTTATCTGCTTTAACCACTATTTATGTGTGGTATCAATGGTTAACTGCCTTTCCTCAAAGTTGTTTACCACCCAAGGTTTATCTATAAAATATCCTCTCTGTATGAAGACACCTGTTTAATTTTTACTTTCCTTGGAATCCTGGCCCTTTGGCATGCTTTCTGAGAATCCTGCTTTTCACTATACAAACTTGTAACAAAGGACAAATAAATGAGGTTTGCAAGAGGCAAGTCTCCCAGAAGTGTGTCTGTTGGCACATTCTGCGCTGCTTCTGGCTACAGCTCCCAGGGAGCAAGGGGTGGATCAGCCTCGGCATGGGTCCCCACGTGTATATATACATTGTCAGATATCTATGATATATTATGATAAATTAATTTTCTTTGGAAGTGATGTTGTGTATTTCTTCAGAACTTAAACATTACTTTGTGAAGGGAAGAGGAATTTTTATAAACTCAGAAAACTAACGAAACTTCCAAGGCTTAGGAAGCTTATTAAAGGTTATAAGATTTAGCTGGGCGTGGTGGTGCATGCCTTTAATCCTAGCACTTGGGAGGCAGAGGCAGGTGGATCTCTGTGAGTTCAAGGCCAGCCTGGTCTACAGAGTGAGTTCCAGGACAGCCAGAGCTACAGGGAGACCCTGTCTCAAAAAAACAAAAAAAAAAAAAAAAAAAACCGTTATAAGATTCACAAAGCCCTTCCCACTGGTTATGGAAACAGTAAATGCTTGCTAAGGAGAAGAACCACAACAGTGAGAGCTGCCTGCAAGTGTGACAGAAAGTCTCAACAATACAAACTTTGTGAATCATCACTCATATTGTAATGGACCTTTTGGAGATGCAGCTACCTTTGAGTGACTCACACTCCTGTGAGTAACTTCAAAAAACTCATTGGTTCCTCAAGGAAGATACAGATAGAATCATTTCTTTGGTCTTTCATCAGTATCTTATTTGGGTTGAACAACAAGTTTCCACAAAAAATAATATCATACACACACACACACACACACACACACCTATAGCTATACAAAACTATGAGCAAGAGATAGTTGTATGGCTTTTTTTGTTTTTTGTCTTTTTGAGACAAGGTCTCCCTGTAGTCCCAGCTAGCCTGGAACTCACTCTGTAGACCAGGCTGGCCTTGAACTCACAGAGATCCGCCTGCCTGTGCCTCCTAAGTGCTAGGATTAAAGGCATGCACCACTACACCCCGCTGTTACATGGCTTTTCTTTAATTTTATTTATTTTTGTATGTGTATGATTGATGGGTTTTAAGATATCCAACTAAGGATGATTTATTTGTGGGTGGAGCTTTCATAGAAAAATCCCAGTAAGCTACATTTTCCAACCTGGTGCAGGATGGTTGGGAGGGCCCTTTACAAACACTCCTACCCAAGCCCAATAAATTTATTTCCTCACATGAACATATGTAAACTCCCCCTGCCACTTGACCTGTGTGACTGCTTTGTTGATTCGTACCAGTCACCCAGCCACCCTTCAACAGCTATAATAAACATAAGTCTGGATTGTGGAGGTTTGTTTCTTCTTTTCTACCTGAGATTCTTTGTATTCCTATTTCTAACAGAAAGTGTGAAGCAGCTCTTCTGTAGCACCAGTACCATGTGATAAGAAGAATGGAAGACTTTCTTAAATGACTATGGACTATGTTAGGTAGTGCTTCCAATCTCTGTTACTGTAGCCAACATTTCCCTTTTAACAGTAAACAACTGCTAAAGCATTACTAATCCTCACTTTTTAGTAGTTCCTTAGCTGTCCAAGAAAACTGTCACTACTTAGAGTAGACAGAACAGGACATGCAGTGATCATGCCCAATCTTTCTGAACAAACATTTCATTATGGAATGCTAACCGTGTGTCTCTTCCAGTTTTGGAAAAACATCTGGAATAACAGCAAATATAGCAGTTAAGGAGTATGAATGAAAGTAGGCTGGATAAATGGGAAAGTACATTCTCAGGAAACATGTTTAGTGAAAATCTCAGGGCCATGGGTGGGCAACCTCCCTGCAACTTGTTGACTACAGGGAAGTCCCTGTGGTCCCCAAAATTATAACCAATAATGTTGGTTTCCTATCAAAAGTAGATGAGACCCTATTTCTGAAGACTTCATAAGCTTTAGCCATAGAATATGGAGAAATAAGGAGATTGTGCAAGAATCTCTCTCCCTGCTGGCACTGTCATAGTGCCAGAAGGTACAATGCATGCTGCTGTCATCAATTGTCACCAATCAACTTACTCAGTAATGACTATATCCCACACTACTAACATGCCATTCACAATGCATCTACTGACACAATTGCAACATATTTGTTGTGGGTACCACCAAGTGCTTTCTGATTGTACTTAAGGCCCATTTTGCAGAAGAGAACTCATGTTTGATTCTGTAAGATACAGCAAAAGATCTGTAGCTGGGAGTGCCCTACTGGGGAGCTAATTGCTATTGTTTTTTTAAAGACATGATGTCAAATTTCTTTTTCAGCATTTGTGATTACTCTTGTAAATATGGCAAATATCAGCTTCATCTATGATGATAGAGGGAAACCTCATTTTGCAGTAGGCAATGATGATTGTGGAGACTCATAACTGGTTATGATAGTGGGAAAAAATGAAGAGTGCTGTGGTACAAAGGTCCAACATTCACATGCTCACACACAAAAAAAGTATTTCTCTACAAGATTCAAGGTACATCCAGTAATAGGATAGAAGGAACATAAGAGAAGGAGAATTGTCTTGGAGTTGGAAGGTAGCTCTTAAGACTCAGAGACCAAATGAAACAAGACCCTCAAAAATCATAAAAGTTACAAGATTAATGAAACCTATCCAGTTTATAAAAACAGTGACAGTTGTGGAATCAGATGACTCTCTTTGACAGGAGCTAACCATTGTACAGGGAACTCTAGGAATTTAAATTTTATGAGTTGTCACCCATATAGATGTGGACCCTCAGTGTGGTAACAACTTGTCAATCATTCACACTCCTATAAATAACCTCTGTAAGAAAGCGATAGTTGGGGCTGGAGAGATGGCCTAGTGGTTAAGAGCACTGACTGCTCTTTCAGAGGACCCAGGTTTGATTCCCAGCACCCACATGGTGGCTGAGAACCATCTTTGACTCCAGTTCCAGAGGAATCTGACTCCCTCTTCTGACTTGTGCGGCACTGCACCACAAACCTACATGCAGACAGTACATTCATACACATACAAGAATAAATAAAATATTAAAAAAAAAGAAATAGTTATTAACTATGAACTCTAAGCCTAATAAAATCTTAGGTGTTCTTTAAAGCACAGACCAAAAACTGCCTATTTTATCACATACATAACATTAAGTCAGGCTTGCCAACATTCCCTGAGTGTTTTAGTCACACGGTTACTCACATGGTGTTATAAATTTGTCTTTACTCATCTTCCCCATTATCACCAGTACTACAATTAGTTTTCAGGAAGCAGAGACTGAGTCATCTTTTTCTCTTCATTACCCTGAACTCTATACAGCATATTACAGACACACTTTCAACAATTCATGGATTAAATATGAAAACGCATGTCATTAGGCAATCTTATTAATATATAAATATTTTATAACACCTTCATTATGTATTGCATTGAATCACATGTGCTGTATGTTATTTAAATGGATTATCATGATTTGTTATTCCCTCATCTACTTCTTGACATATTGCAATCTACTACTCAGGCACAATCTGATTGAAAAGATAATTTCTAGCATCTACAATGGTATGTCATGTTTCTAAATCCAATGGCCCTGACCAGCTCCTTTTAAAATAAGTGCTATAACTTTTATAATGATTATGCTTTAAACACATTTCAGTAGGGATTTCTCTAAAGCATGCACTCAGTTTTTAGTCCTGACTCTTGGTGATTTTCTGTGCCTCCCACATTGCCATGTCCTACCACCCTGGCACTTGCATCTGTCTTCTTTGAAGACTAAAATCTTCACTGTCACTTCAAACAAGTTTGATATCCATTGAGATTATTTTCTGCATGTGCTGTTTGTCATTCTTTGTGTTCTCTATACACCCCTCCAACTGTACCTCAGAATTAGCAATTAACTACTTTCCTGTAATGAATGCAGATTACATCAGTTATGATTTTCTGCATAATACAATGATAAATTTCAGCAATGCTCAACTGGCCTTGGACAGAAAATACAAACCTTCCATTAAAGAATTCTGTATGGAATTATTTGTAGTATAAAATGTAGAACTCATTTACTTTTATTTCTATTTAAAGGAGTGTAATGATTAGTATAAAACTGAATGCACAAATATTTTATAATACATCAATAAAATTTGCAATCAATTCTATGCAATCACAGGTTTAAAAAATTACCTAATAAAACTGAATATAGCAGTAATTATGTATATAAACATAAATATTTAGAATCTTTGAGGAACTAAACATTGACCAAAACAATAGTAGCTGGTTACCACCTAGGAATTTTGACTTCTCCAGCCATGAGCTTTTGACAGGCTTTACAGAATCAGACATGAGTTCCCTATGATTTAGGCCTCAAACCCAATCAGAAAGCAGTTGGTTACTTTCTTTCCCTTATGCCACTATTACACTTGAAGGGACATCTTGCCTGGTGGTCATTATTTTAACTCAGATGGATCAGGGTAAGAATGCTGATGACTTTTCTCCTCCAGAAGCCAGCATAGCACTTTCTGGCATTATGAAAGCTAGGCAGCAGGGAAGAAGTGAATAGCTCAGCCAAGGCTTGATTTATCTGTATCTTATGACCAAAGTGAGGTATCTTCAGCATTAGTGCCTTACTTTTAAGTTCTGGAAGATAATCAAGTGTAATGGCAATAACCCATGCTGTTTTGAAGGCCTCTAGTCAGAACCTACTATAGCACTAGCCGTTCTAATGTGTTTTTTAATTGATCTACAAATTTATGAATTTGGATTTATGTTTTGTTAATTTGAATCAGATCTAGTTACAAAGTTCTTCTTTGCTTGTATGATACGTAATTATGCAACATTCAAGTTAAATATAACATGTTTGCGTTTAAATTATTTAGACAAATACTTTCAAGTAGTTCCTTTAAGAATTCCTGTTTCTTGCCACAATTCACACTGGGCTCATAAGATTTTAAGCTTGTGTCTTCTCTCACTGGTTTTTATTCTAAGAATATTCTTTCTCCTATATTGCAAAAGCCAGAGTCGTTGTAGGGGCCAAATTCCCCATCATCCACTTTCCTAAATATCTTTTTGGCTTAATTTCTCACATCATTCCATACCCCTCTACATGATTCCCCTTTAGCTTTCTACACTGCACCATTTGGCTAGAACCCTAGAATATTTGCACTTGCAGTTGACTCTGTCTGGAATATCCCTCCACCAAAGATGCATTGGACTTGATCCCTCACCTGTTAGTTTATTTGAATATTTTCTTTTCTTTTTTTGTTGGAAGATGTATTTAATGTGGCTCTTAACATTGATAAATTTCAAAAACGCTCAAATGGCCTCAGAGAAGTGCCTTTGTTCTGTGGAGACATGCTCCTATGCTCTGTGTTCACATTCAGGGCACACTCGCCAGCTCCTCTGGCCTCGCTTCTCTCCAACTGCAGGTCCTCCCATTCCCGCGTGTTGCTTCTAGATGACACTTCAAACAAAGATTGATGCTTCTCATCTGTAATATCTATCACCTTGGGGCTTCTCTGTTGCTGCTAAGGTCAAATATGTGCCCTAGCTTACCTGAATGAATTTGATAAACACACTCTGGGACTCTTACAGAGAGTGCAGATGATTCATCAATTAATTACTGCTTATATTTATGCTCTGGATTCTTCCAGCGACACCACTGTTCCTAGCTTAGGGGAAAATATTCCCAAGTTAGGGGAAAATAACAAAACTGGACAGTCCTGAGGAACTGAAGTTCCAGAGAAAGTCCAAGCAAACTATGGCTTCGAGTGCAATCCAGCAATGACACCTGTTTTGTAACTAAATTTAATTGAGTCTGAGAAAAACTCATTGATTTTGCTATTGCCTATGGCTCTTTCTGCACTATCTCATATGTCTGCAAAGTTTAGCAAATAGAACTGAAACCCAATGGCCTGTAACCTTAAAATAGTTACTATAGGCCCTTTTACCTAAAATATGTGACAACCTTTCCATTACAAGAAGGAACTTCTGACCAACAGCTCATGAAAAAATTCTGTATGTGGGTCCAGGCAGACTGGAGCCTCATCCAGCCTCCCCTATAGTGATTCCAGCAGCGCTGTTTCCAGAGAATCTGTTGGCATTCAGTGCTGCACCAGGTAGCATTAGACGAAGACTTTGTTTCCTCTCCTGAAAAAGATGGACACAGAAAGCTTAGTTTGACTTTTGCAGTCTAGGCTAGATTTCATCACAGCGTGAGATATTATTATCCCTCCTACACTCTGTTTGGGCTTTTCTCCTTTTTAGCAACCAGTATTATCTGGGTTTAAAAGTGAAATGCCCTCCTTCATAGGCTCATGTGTTTAAACATGGGACTCCCACTTGTTAATGCTGTTATAGAATTGTGTGGAACATTAG
Organism: Rhizomys pruinosus; assembly: GCA_009823505.1. Lineage (NCBI taxonomy): Eukaryota > Metazoa > Chordata > Mammalia > Rodentia > Spalacidae > Rhizomys > Rhizomys pruinosus. Next base: position 365,388 of record VZQC01002594.1, on the reverse strand, counting down.
GAGGTGGAGTCTATGAAGTGGGTCATTAAGGGCAGGCCTTGAGGTTCTTTCTTTTTTTGGGGGGGTCTTTTTGAGACAGCCTCTCTCTTTAGTCCCAGCTGGCCTGGAGCTCATTATGTAGACCAGGCTGGCCTTGAACTCATAGAGATTCACCTGCCTCAGTCTCCCCCCGAGTGCTGGGATTAAAGACATGTACCACCACACCCAGTTAGGCCAGACTCCACTTCCTATATACTTCTGCCTTCTGACTGCAAAAACAGGATGCTGTTGCATGATGCTCCTGCTGTAGGACCTGCCTGCTGTAGGACCTGCCTGCTGTAGGACCTGCCTGCTGTAGGACCTGCCTGCTGTAGGACCTGCCTGCAGGGAAGAACTTTATTCCTCAGACTGTAAGCAAACATAGGCCTTTCCATTCTTGTTGCTTCTTGTCATGTCCTTGCTCACAGCAACATTAAATAAGAATATAATTATCTAATAATTGTGGAGTTTGTTAGGTTTCTGTCAGGTGCTACCCCAAAATGAAAGAAGAACAGCAGGCCTAGGCACTATGGGGCAATTTTACTTCTGGGATAGCTAGGAAGAGGTTCAAAGATGGAGAAGAGCAGCGAGCACCAAAATGGTGTCTAGCCAGGGAGGTTAAGAAATCTTGGGCAGAAAAATCTCATAAAGAGGGAGTGAGGTCATTGATTGACAGTTTCTTAAGGGAGTAGAAAATTTGTGTGCTCTGCCAGCCATAAATTTCAGATCTTGTGGAGAACCAAGTCTAACAGGGTTTACTTTAGTTTTTGTTTTGTTTGAGACAGGATCTTCCTATAGTCCCAGCTAGCCTAGAGCTCACTATGGAAACCAAGCTGGCCTCTGTCTCATATAGAGCCTCCTGACTCTGCCTCCTGATTGCTGGGATTAAAAGCATGCACCACCACACTTGCCTTTACTTTAGTCTTTTATTGATTACTTCCTATTCCTAGAATAAAATGTCCAAGGATTCGGGAATCTTAGTTTCCAATGACGTATTCAATGTACGATTCCAGATGAGCTCATTGGCTGGCCCATGAGTTAGTGAGTTAAATGAGTGAATGTGTGAATTTTAAGTTTTATAGCTGTGAGGATTTTTGGATTTTCCTATTCCTTCATCTTTTTTAAAACACTGTTTCATAAGATTAAATTAATCTAAACGAAACTGTGGCCACTCTTAATGGCCTTCCTGATGGCTAAGTTCCCTCCAGATGGGGTGTCACCCTTCCCTTGCCACCTCCTTGTGTTGTAGCCACCAGCGCCTGCACTGGAGATCTGCTGTCTCTCCCTCATTCACCTGCCCTATGCTTTTTTCCCTAATTCATTATCACCCTCTGCTTTCATTACTCCCCTCACCTGGACATGCAAGCTGGCACTCTCCGGGTCTGTCTTCCACATAGCTGAGTTCAGCACTAACAGTGACAATAGACCCCGGTATACAAATGTTGCTGTTATTAGTAATGGTAAAATGGCAATTCATGTTTTCTTTCATCATTATTAGATGCACTGGTGAGGAAGGATAAACAAAACCCAATAAAGAAGAAGAATAATAGATCTGGTGGCAAAATACCACATAGTCAGGAAGAAATCCATCCTTCTCATTAAAGGGAATCAATAATCTTTTAAAAAAATATTCTGCGGCTGATGTCACAAGCTTACATCCTCTAATGGTTAGGAGATGTTATAAACCACACAAAGACCCTGCCATACTTGACAGAAGAAAATGTAGATCATGAATTGACATACCATCCAAACATCTGTGTATATACCAAAGTAACCTACCATAACAATTAGTACTGTTTAAATACCCATATATCTAATTGTGTGTGCTTCACTAGTAGGATTGAAAGGCTATATATTATACTGTTTAAATAACTAAATATCTAATTGCATGTGCTTCATTAGTAGGATCAAAAGGTTAAGCCTGGACAAGCTGGCAGCCCATGAAAGAAAACAGCCAGAACTGACTAGAGACCAAGACATCAGCTCCAGAGAAAGTAGAGTGTTTTGCTTCTCATCCACCTGTGCCCCTTTTCTAAGCCTAGGGAACAATCTGCGGAAGAGGGGGCGTGGTAGAATGTAAGGGCTTCGATTGGGGTTAATGGTGAAACTACAACAATATAGACTGGACACTCAAAAAAAAATATTCCAGCAACTTATTTTCTATGAATTCATGTCAGGAATGAAAAATAGACAGTGAAAACATTCCCAAACATTTTAAAAGATCATATAGTTTGACATTATAACACTGCCTTGGGTAGGAGACAGCAATTAAAATCTAGTGACAATGAAGAATACTTTGTGCTTCATTGCTGTGAGAAATCGCACTTCAGGAATCTCACCAACAACAAAATCTGTTAGGAAGAGAAACACAAAATATATGAATGGACAAAAAGCATCAGTCATTAACAAAAACTGGAACTTCTGAAATTGGAGCAGAGATAGAAGGAATGCCATTCATTACATGACTGTCAGGCCTTTAAGATGGTCTGTTTTAAGTGCATGACTACAATAGTAAAATTATGATAACAGATGAGTACCCATCCTTTGAGTGTCAATTTAACTTCTAGTGAATTATAGTTTACATTTTACATGCCTGAATAACTTGCTCTAATGCTGGGGCCTGAGCTGGAGAAGATGCGGAGATGTTTCCAAACCACTGCTCCTCCATAGTTCTGCCTCCACAGAAATGGACCAAACTGTGGTTCATCTCTTGGTCACACCATGTGCATTCTTCTGCTGTTGATTCCTGAGAAGAAACGGAAATTTGATTTTCCTCAAAATGCACCACTCATCCAAGAATAGAAAATATATTTCTGTGTGTGAATGCTCATATGCATGTGTGTGCATGTATATCTATATGTAAGCATATGTTTATATATTTGTATACATGCCTGTGTGAGGTATCTGTATGTATGTTTATATGTGTGAATGCTTGTATGTATGTGTATTTGTGTATTTGTTATGTGAATGAAAGGCTAGGATGATCTTCATTCATAAGGAAGCCCTGGGCTGTGCTGACTCACAGCTCCTGCCAGGCTAACCTATGACATCTGCAGCTCAACTCATGCAAAATCTGAGGAAGGGAAGCGAGCCAAGCAGAGAGTACCAGAACCTAGCACAGCCTAAAACCTTTGAGACAGGTAGTGTACCCCTCAGAACTAGTGACCATATTTGCTCTACTTTTGTTTAGATTTGACAAAAAAATTAAAAAGTGAGAAAAAACATGAGGCCTAGGCTTAGTTTTTCATTATCAACTACAGTATTTTCAAGCAAAACTCAAGATATTCCCAAGCTTGTTATTTTATCAAACCTGAGTATATAGTGAGCATTAGCTGTCAAGTCTTTAATATATTAAAACAACTTTATATCAAATTGCTGACAAAATGCGAAAATTTGATAGCTTAAAGCCTAGAATTATGTATATCTTTTATTGAACAACAATGAAGATGAACTCTGTTGCATTCCATCTCTGTGGGTAATGGACAGAAGAATTTAACCTGTCCTCCTCTGTCCTTAAAATGTCACTAGGCTTCTGTCCTCTCCGTACTGTCCTCTCGTGTTACTGTTGTCCAATCTAGTTCCTTAATTCATGCTTTTTATATTATAATTATTGTTGTAATTTGAAAGAAGAAAATGGAAAAATCTATCTCTGAACTGTGAGACTGTTTCCATAACAGAAAAACCAGTATTTTCTATTTTCAGTTATTTAATACTATAAGAATGCAGCAATTATAATACTCAACACATCCTAGCCCAACTTACATGATTATTGCTTCCTGAATTACCTTCCTTTGACTCACCTCAGTCTTTCCAGGAGTCCTGGACATTCTTATTTTGTTCAGGTCATTGACCTGCTCACTCAGTCAACACTTAGAGTCACTCCATTTTCCAGGTGTAGAGCATGATACTTTTCCTTAGGAATTTTCGAAAGTCTTCACTGCAGTTATACAGAATTTCTGAACTTCCCACCCTAGGCGGCTGCTGGCGGCTCCCTTTTCATTCTGGTATCATTGGTAATATGAAATGTAAATGTGCAGCGAGAAAAATCCTGTCATTGGTTTTAGATAAATCTAGAGGACTTATGTGAAAGACCAAAGTATTTGAAGAGTGATGTAGATTTAGGTAGCTCTGAGCGGCAAAATAAAGAAGAAAAAAGAATAAGACAAGATATGAAAGTGAGTTAAACTCATTTCCCCTCATTTTTTTTTGTTTTATTTTTGTCATGGATTTAGCTTTCATTTGTCTATCTATTTATTTATAATACTTTGAAAGCTTCAATCACATATATATTATGTATTGATTACATATATGTATATATCTCTGCACCCCTTCCTCCCTTTAGTTCTCTCTAGTGGCCTCCCTGTCTCCCATTACATGTCTTCTTTCTTTATTATGTTATTCAGAGTTCCCAGAGTCCAATTAGTGCTGCCCAACCACTGGGCAATGAGCACCAGCCCCCAAAGACAGCATTCCTCTCTCCTTCAGAAGCTTTCAACTGGTAATAGCACATTCAAGAGGGTGGAGACTAGAGGCGCCTCCCCATCCAGGTTGAAATTTTGACTGGCTTGACCTTGTGCAGGTCTTGAGCTGGTAACAGCAGCTATTGAGAGTTCATGTGCATAATAGCCCAGTGATACCCAGAAGTCATCATTTCATCATTTCACAACTCTCCTCCCCCTCCAGTGGTTCTTACATTCTTGCTGCCCCCCCCTTCTATGTTCCCTGAGCCTTAGATGGGGGAATGTGAAATGTGGAAATGACTATCCTGGGAATGCCTCCTGAGTTACTTAACCTTGTATTTAAATTAATCTTATGTTTAGAGATTACTTAACACTATCTATTCAATTACAGTAATTAGCTAATTTAAACCTAGCTAGCTTTTAGGAAGTTATGTAAACAATCTTACCAGGCCTTGGTCTTCTCTTATAATCAACTTTTAGAACCAAAGCTAGACAAGTAGCTATAATATAGATTATGTTCCTACTTCTTCCTCATGACCCTTTCCTTGCCCATGGACTAGAATTAAAATATGGATGTGTGTGTTGTGTGTGTGTGTGTGTGTGTGTGCATGCGTGTGCGTGTGTGCACGCTGAAAGCAGTGAATTAAGAGCAACTAATTAACTAAATTAGCTATATTATATATTGCAAACAATAGGTGGGGTTATGTTGGTAAGTCTGTTTGTGGTTTTGTATGTTGTTCTGGGTCAAGTGCTCAGACAAGGCAAACTCTTCCTTGATAAGCTAAGGCTCTTCATTTCCTTTCCATATTATGCTGGATTCACTATTTAAATAAAGTTTCCTCTTAATTTGAGGAACAGCCCCAAGAGAAATCAAGAAGGAACAATTCTCAAAACAAATCCGGTTCCTTCTGGTTTAAACAACTTTTAGACTTTTTTGTCCAGGTTCTGCTTTGTGGCATCTGCCACAGTAGGACTTTTACACAGGTGAAGCACCCACAGCTGAGCAATCAGTACTATTTATACTCTGTGGTATGGCCAGTTATTATTCTGTATTAACCATTATTCACTGCAAAAAAAAAAAAAAAAAAAGCTTCTCTGACTACAACTGAGAACAACACAAATCTATGGGTATAAATATTAAATATTTAGAATCAAATATGACTGCATGATCCTTCTGCAAATAACAATAGTAGGTCCCCTCAAGGGACTCTAAGATCCCCAGTCAGCAGCTTTTGACCTGGTTTACAGTACCAGCCACAAAATACATTCTGTGGAATAGGTTTCATAATGAATCAGAAAGTGGTTGTTTACCCGTAAAACCTTCAAGCCATTTTTCCACCAGTTGCTTATATTAGGAGCAGATAAGTGTTACAACATACAGTGTCCAGAACTGGATAAGACCATGGGTGGCCCAGAAGCTTGCATAGCACTTCCTGTCTCCTTGTAAGCTAGCCAGCAGGGGTGGGGTTTCCTGGTGAGTTTGAAATTTATTTCTCAGCCAGGCGTGGTGGTGCACGCCTTTAATCCTAGCACTTAGGAGGCAGAGGCAGGCAGATCTTTGTGAGTTCAAGGCCAGCCTGGTCTACACTGGTCTACAGAGTGAGTTCCAGGACAGCTGGGGCTACAGGGAGACCCTGTTTCGAAAAGACCAAAAAAAAAAAAAAAAAGAAATTTATTTCTCTATGGCTTGTACCCAAAATGAGTGATGTCTTCAGCCACAGGGCTTACAGTTGGTGGGCAACAAAGCGCAATGGCAACAGCCTCTGTTGTTCTGTGTGTGTCTAAAGACTCTGATGAGAAACTCAGCAAGGTGTCCCATGCCTGGAACCAAGATTTTCATTTAATAATGTTTTGTGAGTAGCACATTGTCCACCCATGTAAGTATTTCTGTTCAATCTCCATTTTAAAATTTTGTGTTGCATATTTTTGAACTAGTTTCTTGACAGCTATCCATAAGGCTTCTCTGTGTATCTTCAGTTTTGTCTAATCTCACCCCTCCCTGCTTTTCTCTCCAGTTTCCCTATCCCCACTTTACTTTTAACACTGAGTATTTCACCCCCTTCTTTCATGTCATTTGTGTTCTACTGACCCCTCTAATTGAGTTTCTCTTGGGTTGAGGAATTGAAACTATACATATGTCGCTCTCCTTGTCATTCTCTGTTCCCGGCCGGCAGAAAAAAGGAGAGGACACACTCTTGTTCTTCCAGACGCAGTTTATTCAGGAAACTCTTACATCAACTCTCCCTCTCCCTTCCAGTGTCCCCTACTAATATCCCCTCTCTCAACCCCACCTCCTGCTAGGGCGTGAGTGCCTTGGCAGTCTCTCATTGGTCTGTAAGCGGTTTGCACAATATACGGAAGTCAGCGGACATGCTAATGAGGGTTCAAGTTTGGCGTTCTCTTATTGGCTGGGGAATGAGCTGGGCAGTCAGGCCACAATCAGGCGATAAGACCTGGCCAGGGTCCAAAGTGCCATTTTGGCCTACACCCACTCTCCACATCTCCCCCTTTCTTTTATAATATGGCAGAGAGAATGCCTGTCTTAGGTTGCCCCTGCAGAGGTATTCCTTACCCGTCATAGGGTTAAACAAACAGCATAGGTTTGTTCCCTGTCTTAGGTTGGTAATACATGCAGCAGTTCTTACCCGTCTTTGACTACTTCTCTAGCATGCCAAGCCAAACTTGAGGTGAACTGCCCAGTTCAATAGCGGCAAGAGCCTGCATGAAGAACGCTCTTTCTCTGCGCTGATTGTTCCGCATGTGCATCAAACACCACAGACACAATGACCCGCGCAGGATTATACTGCAACCCAAACCCGCTGTTCCAGCCCACTGCTGTAGGCGAGACACTGCCTTCGACATCCAGGAGATAAAACCCTCAAATGTGGACAAGTCTACTCTTGTAGAGTTGATGTGCACGATGAATGAGTGGAGTTCTTCCAATAGAGAGTTGAGTTCACCGGACCAGTTTCCTGTTAAATGATGTGAGAGACTGCATGATAGATTAGCTGCATGGCTCAGATTCTGAAAAGGTACAGAGGTAATACAGAGCCCAGACTGTCTCCATTCACACCCCAACTGTGCTATCTGTATAAGCACGTCGAGCTGATCCTGCACCAAATCAACCCTTTAACTGAGTGACATAATGCCTGTTTTGAAATGATTATTAATATTCTGTTGATTGGTCATAGCCTCAGCAACACCAGCTGACAAATTGTTAAGTGCAGCCGCTGTCTGAACAGTTGACGTCAGGAAAACTGCTGCAGCTATAGCCGCGGCAGCTGATGCTGTGACTGCCACGAAATACCACCACTAGAGGAAAGGTAGTAGCATTCCAGCATAAAGCATAGAAACAAGTCCTGTTACCACAGGTGACATTGCTTCTTTCATAGCTTCCATTATATACAAGGAACACAAAGGGAGGCCATACACATACAGGCACGGGTTTGAAAGTATCGTTTGTACTTTTACTATCATTTGTTATATGTGCTGTTGCCTCAAAGCTGCTATTCCTCATCATTAAATCATTACTCCATACTCCACCTGTCAACATGCTCATGGGTGTTAAGCCTGTGCAGCTGCCATTGATCCCACACAGCATCCAATTGTCAAAAGGGGTAGAACGCAAGGCCATGGTTGGGTTTTGATATGTCCAATTGTATCCTGCCCAGGTAGCATTATAGAAGGTACTTATGTAAGGTGAGAAAGTAAAATAATCATGGACAACCCAAGCCACCTTCTTGGCTTGACACCCAGTCCATGGGGGTAATCCCTCATGACTTCCCCTACAAGGAGCCCATCTTGGCTGAGAGAGGTAAGTAGTATTTCCTTATAAACCATAAGGGCAGCTCCCCTGAGCCATCGGCATTGGACCGGTGGTCCCGGAGGGGTGCATCAAACCACCTTCATGTCTGGTTATACATACGTCACATCACTTGTCCTGGCAATGTTATAATCAGATGTGGAGCACAGTATCCAGTTTAGGGCAGGTGTATGGTCTCTTGTACTGTTGCTAATGTGTCATCTAATGGTAAAAAAAGAAGGGACCTCCATTTATCATTGGTTGCAAAAAAGCGGGGGGTGGGAACTTGCGCTGAATGGGTGATGCAATAGGTTTAGGGAACACTGTCTCAGCCCCCAACAAGCTTTCCGTCATCGGCCATGGGCCATGCACCATCATCAAGAATCCCACACTTCCAATCTGAACCACGCTCGGGTGAGCTTCCGGGATCCAAAGCAGGTGTTGTGATGATCCTGGGAAAAACACAGACAATCCTCTCGCCCATGTTAGGACCGGGTCCGGGCCATACCATTTTCCGTAAGTATGTCTTTCCACACTACAAGCCCTTTTGAAGTGTTGTCTGTTTGTGGCTGTCCGCAGCAGCTGACCAGCCCATGCTTTTAAAATTAAAAATTAATAGTAAAAAAGACAATCACAGTCTTTTCCTTCGGAGGAGCGCCAGAGGCTATTCCCCCCTTTTTGTTTTTGAATGGATACTCCTTTAGTGTACGATGAGCATAGCTCAATAATGCCTTGTCCTTTGCGAATGTAGGCAAACCATGAGTGAGGTGAATGCCCATCATCAAACAGAAGGAGGTAAAGAGCCTGAAGTGTAAGCCGGGCCATTGTCAGTCTTTAACTCTTTCGGCTGTCCCCAGGCTGCCCACGCCTGAAAACAATGTTGGCATACGGGGCCTTTTCTCCAGAATGTAAGGAGGCAAAAATAATTCCTGAAGGCGGTATCAACAGAGACATGCACATATTTCAATGTGCCAAATTCAGGGATGTGAGTGACATCCATCTGCCGACACATGTAAGGGAGGAGACCTCTGGGATTAATCCCAAGGGATTGTTGTGGCAGAAGTGGGGCACATATGTTGACAATTTTTTACAATATCACGCGAGCATCAGCTCGAGGAGATGTGAAATCGGGAGGCAAAGCATTTTAGAATTAACATGAAAGCGGGAGATGAAAGGTGCGTGCAAGTTCCGAGGGGAGGAGAGAAAACTGGAAAACACATCAGGCTCTGGAACCTTTATCAACTGAATCATTGCCTGAGCTAGCGGGCCGGGCAGTCCGGTGTGAGCCTCGAATATTGCTTGAACAAAGAATGGGTGGTCTCTCTGGAAATAGCATGTGTAAAGTACTCAAAGAGACCGAACAGCTGACCTGAGTTGATCTTTCCTACTACCTCGAGCTTTTTTAGGATATTAACAACATATTGACTCTCAGAATCAGGTTGAAAGGAGCATAAAGGTCCTGAAAACACTGTTCATAATATCTTGAGCTGAATAACTTGAGGGGAGGCAGAGCAGAATGGTACCGTGACTGAGGTGCTTCTGCCACCATATAAGCTGCCTGTCTTAGATCCATTTGTGAATATGAGAAGGGCACTGTTTAGCGGGGCAGATGCAGTGATGGGGGGAAAATTACAGGATGAGAGAGAAGTGAGATGCAACAAAGGTTCCCTAGGGATAGTGATTGTCAATGTGTACCGGGAAGGTAACAATGAGGATGGCCCAATCATCTAATGATGCCAGATAGGATGTCAATTTGTTGTTTGTCGATGTAAGGAAAATGATCACCTGCAGAGAGACTCCAAAGTGACTGAATGCACTGCTGGATGCCCAGCAGGGCCAGAGTGTCCACAGTGGTCGAGGTAATGTTCAAGTGGTTTTGCTGGAGAGATTTTTGAATGAACCCAGAGAAGCGGGCACGCCCTGCCGTATCACCCCAGGGGTTGACAGGTAGACTTGTTTAATATAGCAGAGTTGATAGCTGAGATGGATCACGGTGCCTAACTGCAGCGGTCTGAATCTCCCTCTCAACTAGTTGCAAAGCCTGTTTAGCTTCTGCAGTATAAGGCGCCTAGGGGAGTGAAGATCTATCTCACCAGGCAGGATATCAATACAAAGGTTGCAATTGACAATTTGGACATATGTAGGTAGGGTCGGACCCATTGAATGTCTCCTATTAACTTGAAAATCATTAGAGTCATCCATAATGAGTCAGTACGTATACCAACAACTTTGTGGCCGAGGACTGTCTCTGGAGAGATCATGTGCCCAATAATGGACCATGTTTTCCTTTTGTACCTTTCTTGGGGCTATATGTAAATTTTTCGGCTCAAAGAAGTAACTAAGTCGAGATATGCCTCATCTAGCACGCTTCCTCGGGGCAGCCAACAAAATATCATCCATATAATGGCAGAGCTTAGTATTGAAATTTCTGACTGGTTTCAGAGCTTTGCAACAAAGAGCTGGCACATGTGGGGCTGTTAGCCATCCCCTGGGCAAAAGTCCATTCATAAGCTGATCGGCTCTGCATGATTTTGAGAGGGGAGTGAAAGCAAATCTTACCGTTTCTTGAGAGTGAAGGGGAATGGAAAAGAAGCAATCTTTTATGTCTATAATTATAATGGGCCAGTGTCTTGGAATTGCTGAGGGCAAAGGAAGCCCCCCCGCATGAGGCCCCATAATTACCAATTGTTTATTGATTTCCCTTAAATCATGTAGTAATCTCCAATTACTCTGTTTCTTTTTAATTACAAATATAGGGGTGTTCCACGGAGAAGTGGAGGAGCGAATGTGCCCTAGCCAAGCTGCTCCTCGACCAGTTTCTCATGCTGCTTTGATCTTTTCCGAGGGTAGCAGCCACTGAGAAACCCATACAGGTTCCTCGGTTTTCCCATGTAATGGGCACCATATCTCAGTGGCCCCTAGGGAAAACCCAAACCTTGTCTTCCGCTGCTTTTTGAGGCAATAACTGGAGACACTCGGCCCTGCAGCTGTTTTCCCAAACCCTCACCTGGTACATGTCCCATCCTTTGCATAATGTTGTATGATTGAGGGTATACTGAACTTCATTGGTAAGCTGAAACCCCATATGTTCAAGAAGATCACGACCCCTCAGAGAAATCGGAACCTCCAAAACATATGGTTGAAACAATCCTGACTGTCCTTCATGGTTCCTCCAAGATACTCTCTGGCACTGAGTTGTGTGCTTTGGCATATCCCAGACATTGTAATGTTTGAGCGACTGCTGTAACGGCCAGCCTCTAGGCCAGTCCCTTGAAATTATTATGGATCTATCTGCACCAGTGTCCAAGACACCTATTATAACCTTTCCTTCCACAGTCAATGAGACTGGCCTCTGATCCAAATTTAAGGCAAGATATATGCCTGGGTCTCCAGAGAACTCGAACGCCTTATTCTCCCTGTCTTTATTTTACACGGAATTGAGAGTGCAGGCTGGGCAACAAAAGCAATTGTGCAATCTTATCTCCTGGAGAGATGGCCGATAATTCCTTTTGGTGAGGACACCATGATCTTAACTACCCCTGTGTAGTCAGAATCTGACAACTCCAGGATGAAAATCAGGCCTTTTAAGGCTGCAGTACCGCGACCTATATGATGCCCACAGTCTCTTTAGGTAAGGGCCATGGAAATCTGTTTCCACACTTGTACTCCTTGTCTTGGGGTTAACACAGTCTGGTGGTGGAACTGAGTCAAGTCCTGTGCTCCCTTTTGTAGCTCTCTTGGCCATGCCAGTGCATGGGTGGTCTGAGGCTGGGCCACAATCCCTCCTCCATAGCCCCATATAATTGAGGGCCCTGAGGCTGCTGGGCCCTCCTCCAGTTTTTTGCAAAGCCTGTGGGGCATTTGACTCAGAAGATCGACATTAAAAGGTGGGAGTGGCCTGCCATTGATATCTTTGATTGATCTGCATTCAGTTGCCCAATGGTTCCCCTTTTTGCATCTTGGGCACAATTTTGGCATGGGGGGTGCCTTCTGCCGAGCACCACCCACCTCTCTCCTTTGGGGACAATCTCTTTTCATGTGACCGGGGTCCCCACATTGGAAGCACCCTCACCGCCCCGTTCCCATCTGCCCTTTTGCAATTTGTATGACTGCAGCCGCTAGGCCAGAATTGGTAAGAGGGCCACCTAATTCCTGACAGACCTTCATCCACACTTCAAAGCCTTTATTTTTGTAAGGGTTTATTGCCTGCCTACACTCCTTTGTACATTGTTCAAATACCAATTGTTTAATAAGTGGCATGGCAGTGTCAGGGTCACCAAATACCTTTCCTGCTGCGTCCACCATTCTTGCCACAAAATCAGAAAATGGCTCCATTGGTCCTTGTATTATTTTGGTCAAATTTCCAGTGACTTCCCCTCAGTTGGGCAATTTTTTCCATGCCTTGATTCCCATATCATTAATCTGATTGTATACTTGGGAAGGATAATTAATTTGTTGATTAGCAAAGCATCCTTGCCCCATTAACATATCCACATGCCAGGCGGGCTGGTTGTTGGCCCGGTTTTGCGCGGCCTGATCATAGGCCAACTCTAGATATATAGCTTTGCAATCTAGGTATTGCCCCGGCGACAAACAGGCTCGGGCTAAATTTTGCCAATCACCAGGGGTCATGCAATACCTGTGGAGATTCTCTACCTGTGAAATCATGTAAGTGGCAATCACTCCATATGATCACACACTTTTTGCTATATTTTTTATGATTTTAAAATTGAGTGGCTCATGATAACAGTTATTGTCCTGTTGGTTTTGGAAGACTGGAAAACATAGGGCTGGATTTTGAGTGGCTACCTCCCTCCAGCACTCCGGATGAAATGAAGTGCCAGGTACCATAAAAGGTGGAGGGGGTCCTGGGGCCGTCGGCAGTAGCGGAGGTCCCGGGGCTGCCGGCTGTATGTTAACCTTCACTTGCTCCATGCTTTCTACCAAACTCTCCAACTCATCAGCCGACATATCCTGCTCTTCATCCTCAACCCCCTTGGGTGGCGCCTGTTCCTCTTTTAGCTGCTGTAGAAGTTCTTCCCCCTTTTTTATTTCTGCTGCACAGCTCCCTTCATCGCCCAAGCAATTTCTTATTAATTTCCAAATCGGAATTACACCTCTCTGCAGAATTCCTTGTTCCTCAGCAAACATTAGGTCCCCTCCCAACTTTCTCCAGCAATGTGGCATGAGGTTTCCGGTCACAAGAAACCAGGGCGTGATCTCATCTACTTCTCCTAAGAACTCATCTAAAGTTTGGGTCTTTATGCCAATTCCTTTCACTCTCAGCAGTTCCTTTAAGGCATCACACAATGGCCACATTGAATTTGAATTCCCATGGTCTCTACTCCCGAGAACCTTATAGTCCCACCTTATCTGGGAACTTACCGGCTAGCCCACCTGCCTGCGTCTGGTTCTGAACCATGCTCACACCAATGGAGGTTCCCCGTACGGGCCACCACTTGTCGCTCTCCTCGTCGTTCTCTGTTCCTGGCCAGCAGGAAAAAGGAGAGGACACACTCTTGTTCTTCCAGACGCAGTTTATTCAGGCAACTCTTACATCAACTCTCCCTCTCCCTTCCAGTGTCCCCTACTAATATCCCCTCTCTCAACCCCACCTCCCGCTAGGGCATGAGTGCCGTGGCAGTCTCTCATTGGTCTGTAAGTGGTATGCACAATATATGGAAGTCAGTGGACATGCTAATGAGGGTTCAGGTTTGGCGTTCTCTTGTTGGCTGGGGAATGACCTGGGCAGTCAGGCCACTATCAGGCGATAAGACCTGGCCAGGGTCCAAAGCGCCATTTCGACCAACACCCGCTCTCCACATACATATAGCTTCTTTATGAACCATTCATTCATCTTAGTGAAGCCTTTTCAAACACCTCATTTCTCCATCTCTGTCCCTTCCCTGTTTGAACTTTTCTTCCTTTAACATGTGTCTTCTCTCCTCACATTGCATGCATATATCCAAAGGGAGCCGCTTCTCCCTTTGGACATCAACCCTGAGTAGTCCAGTTTTAGTTTCCTAGATTCCATGTGTACACCAGGTTAAACATATAATACAAAACATTCAAAGCTAGGGTCCACATGAGAGATAGTTTGCCTTTCTGTGCCTGAGTGACCTAACTCAGTATAGTATAATTTTTTTTTTCAGTTTCAACCACTAATCTCTTATTTCAAGATTTCCTTTTTCTCTGCTGCTGAACAAAATTTCATTGTGTAAATATCATCTATCAGTTTATGGACATTTTGGTTGATTCCATTCTCTAGCTATTGTTAATTGAAGCCCAATGAACAAGGATGTTCAAGTATCTCTGTGGTAAGACATAAAATCCTTTGAGAGTATGCTCGAGTGTTAGTTGGCTCATATGGCATTTCTATTTCTAGTTTTCTTAGAAACTCCAGATTTCCACAGTGGCTACACTAGTTTACATTCATGACAACGTGTGTCTGTAAGGTTCCCTTTTTCCCCATGTCTATGCCAGAATTCATTGTCATTTGTTGATCTTGGCCGTCCCAACTGGAATGAGAGGGAATCTTAGACTAGTTTTAATCTGCATTTTCCTGATGGCTAAAAATGTTTAACACCCTTTTAAAATATTTACCATTTGCTTAATCCATAGCACATTTTTAATTGGTTGTTTGCTCTCTTGATGTTCCATTTTTCTTTAATTCTTTGTATATTTCAGACAATAATCCTTTGTCAGAGTTATAGCTGGTAAAGATTTTCTGCCAGTCTGTGGGCTGCCTCTTCACCTTATAGTGTGTTTGCTCTATAGCAGCTTTGCTTCTACTGTTTAAGGAAAGCAAAACCATTACATAAAATAGCTCTAATTACCATTAACAAATGGTAAACTCTATAAAGTTTTCATTTTGTTTTTGGTGTTAACAACAAACCACATTTCAACAGTATACTATACACACAAACTTTAGACAGTCAGTTACTTGTTTATATATGAATAGATAGTGACTTATTTAGAACTTTGAAAGTCAACCCATTTTCTGGAAGACACACTGATAACCTTGTAGGCATTGAAGAAAAGTAGATTGAAAATTATGGAGTTAGGGAAATATTCAATGGTCAAGACACAAAAGTCAAAGACTGAATAGCAAAATAATTAAAACCAAAAGGTTAACTGAAACATCAGTGTGCATTAACCCATCCTGAATAATGATTGTGAGAGCATTCTTTAGATCCAAGAGCAGCTCTAAGAAGCATATGACTGAACACCAAATGCCAGGAGCTGGACACAATGGCATTCCCTGTCAGCTACAACAGGACCCAAGTCATGTGTTTTTGTCATTTTATGAGTAAACATTCCTGTGTGGAGAGATGATTATTCATTCTTTTAAACATATTATTCACTCTCTCTTTTTAAATGAGTGTAGATTTATTGGAACACAAAAAGTGTGCAGAGGATCCTTAAATCCATTAATCAAAGGTCACGAAGATACACCTTTCCTTGAAGAGTAAATGATTTGAGTGAAAGTGGATTTCTCACAGTAAAGCATGGAAAGTTAAAGAAAATTTTGTATTATTATAGTATTGAAAGTAAAGGTCTGTCTCTATGTTACTAGCTCAGGCTTCTTTCTCCATGATAAGATCACAACTAGGAAAGAAGATACTCTGGAGAAGACTTTTCTTGGCTATAGTTTAACAACACCAGGCCGGACTCAAAAAATGAGACGTTTAAAAAGAAAGAAAGAGAGAAAGAGAGAGAGAGAGAGAGAGAGAGAGAGAGAGAGAGAGAGAGAGAGAAAGAGAGAGAGAGAGAGAGGGGAAGGAAGGGGCTGGAGACATGGCCTAGCAGTTAAGAGCACTGCAGAGGACCCGGGTTCAATCCCCGGCACCGTCTTTAACTCCAGTTCCAGGGGAGTCCAAAACCCTCTTCTGACCTCCACAGAATTGCATGACATGGGTGCACAAACCTACATGCAGACAGTACATTCACACACATAAAAAATAAATAAAATTAAAAAAAATTTAAAAGTGAGCAGTGCAGTATGGGTATACAGAGAGAACCATGTATGCTGCGGGGTAGCTTGCAAGGCAAGGACTGTTTACACCAATTACAGAATAGCTTCTGGTTTTAACTCAGTCCCTGCTAAGGACCAACTGGAAGCTGACCTCACAACAATCACTGGCTTCTTGCTGAGTTGATCAGATAGTGCTTCATCTTCTTTCTCTAGTAATAATATCTAGAGTCTTCTAAAGTTCAGCTAGGGAAACCCAGTATGATGGCCCCTGCCTGTATTCTCAGAAGTTAGAAGACAAAGGCAGGAGGGTCTCTAGGTCAGGACCAGTGTAGATTATATGACAAGATCAAATAAGCAAGTTCACCAATGTTCTTTTGGCTAGAGAGCATGTTCAGTGCTTGGAAGGGTTATGACTTGAGCAAGGCCTCTGTAGTAGTTGGCAGGTGAAGGCTATCTTATTCCTTGCAGTTGGAGTGCAGCTTCTTTAGGATATCAGTGAAATGGTCACACAAGCAGGCTTTCACCAATAGCTAGTGTGAGAACTTCCCTTTCCAAATCAAAGTAGATGGGCACAAGGGAGCAATCTGTCAGCTTAATACTCAAACAGTCAAATGAGCCAGTTCCCAACAACTTAGCTTATTTGAAGAAAATATATGTATTAAAGGTTGCTTACAATACAAATCTATCACTAACAGTGTATTACAATTTCTCTCCTAAAAATGTGTCCTGGGGGATAGTTGGGTGGGCCTAACCCATCTCATCTGGCTAGGTAATGATCTCATTTGGAATCAACATTCATTTAATATCTGGCCACAGATGCAAATGAACTTAAATTCATCTCGTGACCTGGTTTTCATCAATCATCTTGATTTACTTTTTTACCTGGATACTTCTCCCTGGAGAGACAGTATCATTCTAGCTCTCTCAATTGCACTCACTGTTCTGATGTTGGAGCCTGTTCCTGTGGTAAGGTAAAAGGCTGGGGAGATAGAGTGCTCAGCAGCCCCATAGTTAAATCTCATTCAAGTAGAGTTGTGGCTAGAGGCTGTGTTATGTACACGCATTTCTCCAGCAGCATCATTTGTTTTATTTTCCTTCCATCCCTTTCTACCTTCTCTCTTTGCATCTTTTCAACTGTATTTATTTGACCTCCGCGGCATCGCACGACACGGGTGCGCAGACCTGCATGCAGACAATACATTCATACATATAAAAATAAAATAAATAAATAAATAAAAAAAAATCATCTGTATTTATTTGAAGCCAAGACCACTGTGAACTAATTTTTCCTTTCACTTGAGACAAAAAAACAGAAAGGCATTTAAAAAGTTACCATCTCCAATAAGATAAAGGATCCAGGTTCTCCCCACCTCATGTAAGCATTTGTTATGAAGAACTCTGGGTGAATTTTATAATGATTACTCTCTCAAACCTTGGACAGAGTCACAAGGGAATCTTTTTCAAATCTTTACAGTGAGAAGCTGTTGGCTTTCCTGGATTTCAAGAGAAACACAGTTTGAAAGCTCCTCAAGACTACCATCCCCAAGAGGTTCTCATCCTCGCTTAGCTTCTAGCAGTTTGTCAAAATTATCATTTCAATGCTCCTTGCAATGTGGCTCTTCAGTAGCTTCCCTTCAATGTGAGCAGAGAGCAGCTGCAATTCCCTTATCTGTCTGTCTCTATATTTCATCTTAGGTCTAATTTTCCATTTCTTGTACTGGGCCCATCCAATTACCTCCTATTCTGGATTTCATATATCTCTTAGATATGTATGTATCTTCACACATAAGATTGTTAGACCTCCAATAAAACAAAAGGAAAATTAAAATGTAGATTGACAGATACCAATGACACTGCTGTACACAACAGAAGACAAAGGCAAATAAGAAAGAAAAGGATTGGAAATGTGCTTTGTTTTAATAATTATAAGATAGTGCTTTGGTTATCTTTATAAACCATGGTATATAATGGTACTTTGAGAACATTTTAAGATGACACATTGAAATCTCAGATGACACATTGAAATCTTGGACTTCACAAATTTAATTGTATTAAATGTATAAAATGAGGTAGATTTCATCTCATATTTCCTAAGCCTCCCATGTTTCAGGGTGACAGTGTTAACAAACATAGTAATGCCTTTATCTATAATTCTGAAGAGGTAAATTCTAAGACTACATTCAATAGCCAACCATTGTTTTCTATGTGGCAAATTGTTAAGTGCTTTCTCCTCTCTACCTTTTCTTCCCCTCTCCACATTTCTTTGTTTGCCCTTCTCTCCTTAACTCTTCTCTTCTCTCTCTGTATCTCTCCTATTGTGCACACATATCTATATATGCACATACTTCGATTACATTTTTGTACAGATGTTTAGCCAGTCTTTAGGACTAAGATTTTGTTTATAGACTTTGCAATATATTTTTTGGAATATTTTCTAAGTGAAAATTAAAATTAAAATATAAAGATAAAATAATGTTATGTTACTATACAAATGGGCTTATAAGCTCATCACAAAAATATTTTTCAAATTTTTCTAAGATAGGAAAGATATGTGAAAATATTACTAAATTATAGATAATATAGGATCCATGGCAGGAGAAAAAAGAGATTTAGAATAAGGTGGTAGAGTGATAGAATGAACACATACAACATCAAAGTGGAAAGAGGAATACTGGGGGTGGAGGCCTGTCAGTAAGGAAGGAACAGGAACGAAGAACAAGGAAGGAGAAACCTCAATATATGAAAATGTCAGATGGAAATCTGGTGTTTTATATGCTAATTCATGAAATATACAAACATGCTACATTATACATTCAGTTCAAAAATATTTTGTACATTGTTGATGAATCTGAAGTTGGCCTGCAGTATGGAAACATCTACTTTCATCAGGAATAGTCCATAGAGAGTTGCATTCTCCAGTAATGTTTGTTGAATATCACTGTGAGTTTCTGCATGGTATAGACAAATACTATCAAATGGCCAAAAAATAAAAGTAAAAAATTATCTTTATTACAGGAATCTAGACAAAATCAACTTCACCTTCTTGGGGGTTTATTGTAACTCAGATTTTCTAGCTTGATTTAGATTCAATATCTATATATCTATATCTATCATCTTATTATATATATATATGACTTTGCTTTACCCTCCCTTCCTCTTTCTCTCCCATTTTTCCTTCCTCTTTTTTCTAATAATCTTCAACTGAAGTTCTTTCCTTGGCTCACCTCTTCTTACATTTTGATCTGGAGTGTCTCTTTGTAATATCTGTGTCCCTCTGGAATACATTTTGAACAGCTGTTTGTGCAGCTAAGAGCAGTTATTGCAGTTTTAATTTAGTGCATCTCTTGAAATATTTTTTTGCAAGCATTGGAGTGTTTTTTCTCAGTAGAGTATATAATATATTGGAAAATTAAAGTAGATCTCTTGCTATTACAGGCTTATGTTCCTGTCACATATAACATCAAAAAAGAGAGAGGCAGGGGAGAAAAAGAGGGAGAGAGAGAGAGAGAAAGAGAGAGAGAGAAATTCCTTTGTAGTCATTGAACTTCATTCATTTGCTCTGTGAACTTCTCAATTTGCCTAATACTTATAATACTTAGATGCCCTATCTTGAGGTTAAAATAGGAGAGAGCTAATAGCTATTAAATTGCTCTGAAACAATTCAATGTGCTACCATTAAGGAGAGCAGGCCACCTACAGAAAATAAAAAGAAAAAGAAAAAGAAAAAGCTAAATCCTGTAGCCGCTTGACTTTTTTTGGAATGCCTTAGGGAATTTTTCAATCAAATGCTTTGCTGTCCACTTTAGAGTACTTCTAGGTCTATAGCCCTGAAATGGTTAATATTTTCTTGTCTTCTCTTCCAAACTGTCCTATGTAGCTGTAATATTTGTAAAAGATAAAGAAGAGGGGCTGAAGAGATGGCTCAACAGTTAAGAGCACTGACTGCTCTTGCAGAGGATCTGGGTTAGATTCCCAGCACCTATATGTTAGCTAGCAACCATCAGTAACTCCAGTTCCAGGAGATCTGACACCTTCTTCTGACTTCCATGAGCACTGCACAACATGTGTGCACTTACCTATATATAGATAATATACTCATACACATAAAATATTTGTAAAAAGGATAAAAAAGAAAATATCCATAAGAATTTGGATGTGTTTTCTACATGACTGTAAAGTTTCATACTACCTACACTATATCGGCCTAATGACTACATAATTATCACTCTGAATGGCATTATGCAGGCACAATGAAGCACTTTCATTGTTAGAAGCAACAGCAAACTAGATCACATATGTAAATTCTTCTTCAGGCAAGTATATTGAATCTTATTTAGGGATTTTCCTTTCCATTTTTCTATTCCATGATAATATCAAGATCTTCAAAGCTTATGTGCTTCTTGGAAAAATCCAATTACTGTGTCTGCTGGACTGACATCTGTGACTTTCTTCCTGGCTCATGGATGAATGGACATTCCTCTTGGTTTCTAAGCATATGCTGAGGGTATTCCCACATGACCTTCCCCTAGTTCATCCCCCCCACAATACTGCAGCTTACCTTCAAAGCCAGAAGAAGACTGTTATACTGTAACATAACTGCAGGGGTGACTAGCCAATTGCCTCTATCTCCTTCTCATAGTTATAAACAAACCGTATTTTCCTCTACCAGGTGAGAAAAATGAACCTCATATTGATTATTGTCGATATATATATATATATATATATATATATATATATATATATATATTATATCGCATGTATATTATATATTATGTACTGAGTACATTTAGAAGGGCTCCTTTGTATGTGTGTTTAGGGCTGAGCACTTGGGGTTAGTAACACACCAAGGAGTTTGTCCCTGGAAAAAACTGGCTCTCCCTCCCTCAACATCCACTGCTTGTCTGTAGCTCTTCACCTAGTGGTAGGACCCTGTTAAATTTCCTCCATCCACATTGGCAGACCAGTGCTGTTGTCCTTATGCAGGTCTTGTTTAGACAGCCATATTGTTAAAATAGAAGAGAGTGGATGGGTGCACATTCCTTGTCCTATCTGGAAGACACTTTCTAGTTGCAGAATGTCCTGGTCTTTGGGCTCTTATCATACTTCTAATTCTTCCCCTATGCTCCCTGAGCCTTGGGTGTTAGGGTTTCTTGTAGATATTTCAATTATGGCAAGGCACCCCATGGTCACTTATTGTCCATGTTTTGACCAGTTGTGGAAATTTATAAAAGTTTATACCTGTTGCAAGAATAATCTTCTTTAATGCTGAGAGCTACATTTATATATGAATATGAAGATAAATATTTAGGATATAATAAGAAATTATAGGGGCTGGAGACATGGCCTATTGGTTAAGAGCGCTGACTTCTCTTGCAGAGGAACCGGGTTCAATCCCCAGCACCCACATGGCAGCTGAGAACTGTCTTTAACTCCAGTTCCAGGGGAATCAGACACCCTCTTCTGACCTCCGCAGCATTCCACAACACGGGTGCACAAACCTACATGCAGACAGTACATTCATACACATAAAAATAAATTTTAAAAAAGATTTAAAAAATAAGAAATTATACTTATTTAAGAAAATGGCAGTAGTAGGTTTTCCTGTAAGGTCTATATACCATCCAGGCATGGATATTTGGCTATGTTTGCAGACCTAGAAATGGATTTTTTGTTGTTGAAGAGTTATAAGTATTTGAACTTGGGACTTTGGAAAACATTTGGTAAGGATGGAAATAGTTTTCATTTTAACCTCACAGTAAATAAAATGCATTTTATATCTGCAAATTCTGACTCTGTTGATTCCTCATCAATAAAAAAAAAAAAAAAA
>VZQC01002594.1:318188-342943 GCA_009823505.1 Rhizomys pruinosus | reverse complement strand
ATAATTTTTTTTTTTATAAAATTTTATATAAATATATATTTTTTATTTTTTTTTCATAATAAAGTGTTGTGCTAAAATATATATATATATATATATATATATATATATATATATATATATTTAATGCATATTTTGGACCAATACAAATTGGAGGAAACAACAAAAGAACTGGGTCAAAGAATTTACTGAAACAGCAGCCTTCTGCCCAAAACAGCAAACCTCTGCATATCAAAACTTTAAAAAGAATGAGAAAAATGCCACGTGCATGCCTTTAATCCTAACACTTGGGAGGCAGAGGCAGGCAGATCTTTGTGAGTTCAAGGCCAGCCTGGTCTACAGAGCGAGTTCCAGGACAGCTGGGGCTACATGGAAACCCTGTCTCAAAAAGACAAAGAAAAAAAAAGACTGAGAAAGAGAGACAAGTCATGTTTGGTAGAATACATGAGCAAGGTAGGGGTAGGGGCATGGAAGGCAGAACAAGTCTAAATTGGATTGAGACATGTTGTGTCTAAGACACAAAACTTCAATAAAAATATCTTTAAAAAATTGGGGTTGTGGTGTCCCTTACAAAATTCTCACAAAGCAGTCATCATGGTTTTAGGACATTGATAAGCACAGGGCATACAGGGATGCATTCCCAAAGGCAGTACAAAAGTATCTAGAACATGAAAGCTTCCATCTTACCTTCACTAATATTATGAGAACTTAATTTCTTCTGCACAAGCAAATCACTATCTACAGTGATAGTACTATGAGGTTTATCTTTTGCAAAACCCACAGTCAAGAATGGTTTCTTTTTATGTTCCATCAGTCTCTCATTGTTGCTATAGAAAAAAAGTGTTGTTTAGGAAACCACACACTTATTCTCCTATTCTAGAGCCACAAATTTGAAATAAGCCAAGAGTGATAAAACAAACTGCAATCTGGGGCAAAGCCTTTCTATACTTCTGTTATTTCATTTCTCACAGCAGACACCTCACATCAACGTTCCTTTTTGTGTAGCCAAATCTTCTGCTGTCCTCTCACAAGAACACTTCTAATTACATTTATGGCTCATCGAGTTAATGTCAATCTATTTTACAACCTCCATGCCCTGACTCATTTTACCCACATTCACAGATGCTGAAATGAGGATCCCAGTATCATTGTAGCTCTTTAATCAGTGATTACTGAAAAACAAATAATTTGGTGCTTAGAGAGATGTCTCAGTGGCTAAGAGTACTGGGTGCTCTTACAAAGCACCTAGGTTCAGTTCCCAGCACCCACATGGCCACTAACAACCTTATGTAACTCCAGTTCCAAGGGATCTATTTCCTTCACTGAGCTCCACAGGTACTGTATGCAAATGGTGCATTTACATACATGAAGACAAGGTAATCTTATCTACAAAAAATAAATAAAACACATAATTTCAAAATTGAATCCATCTAGTAATTATGTAGGTGCTATCATAGAGATATTACCGCTGAAATGTGTTTTTATGACTGCCTATTAGTACATTACCATACACTCACATGTCAAGTTCATAAGTCTCTATCAGCTTGTAATTATAATATATTTTAGGGTTTTTTTAGTGCATTAGAAAAAGGGCTCAAGAACAAAAATAAAATTTCTACCAATATTGAATTTAATTTGTGTTATATAGACAAAATATCACTTTCATCATTTGTAAAACTAATATGGCATTTTTAGTTCATTTTCTTTGCTTACGGGAAGATATATACAAAATAAGTGCATATATAATGGATTACTTGACATGGTAGTGTATGCCTTTATTACCAGCACTCCAGAGGCAGATGTGTGAGCATCTCAGTGATGAGTTTGAGAGCATCCTGACTTATGTAGCAAGTTCCAGGCTAGCCAGGGTTACATAGTGAGAGAGAGATGGGGGAAGGAGAGGGGGGCCGTTATGGTTATTATGGAAGCTAAAGAACTAATTTAAAAATAACATCATTTTCAGAGTAATAATTCCACAAGATTAGTTGAGAATCCTTTTTAAATTATTAAGATCGTGGTGTCTTCAGCCACGGGGTTCCTCCCTATGGAGCAACAGCTCCCTGAAACCTGCTGTGTAGCAGCTGCACAGAACCTTGGCTCACCAGCCTTGGTTGCAGCAAGCCAGGGAATGGAAGGAAGCAGAGAAGGATCCTGGGGTGCAGTGAATTCAAGGGGCAAAGACACCCAGTAGACTGTCAGTGGCCAGCTCCTTTATTACAAGAGACAAAGTTGCTTATATGGGGGTGGGAAATTTGGGGGCAGGATTAAGGGCAGGAGACTTCTTGACTCAGAGGGGTGCTTCATTTGCAACAGTTGCCAGGTCACAGGTTATTTTGTGAGTTATTTTGCAAGGGTAAAGGAACTGCTGCTTCTTGCTGGGGCTGAGGTTTAGAGCTAGAGGCTGAGAACAAAGGCAGGTCATGACTTAAGATTGAGCAGGCAGTGCTCCTACCGTGCTCACAAGGGAGTTTCCTTGGTAGTTCAGCTGTGTTCAGTATCTTTGTCAGTCCTTGCTGTCTCCCACATAAGATATACTTAGTTTTGGAGTCAGACCAAAATTTTACATTTAATTAGTTTACTCATATGTTTGTGTGTGTGTGGTGTGTAAGTGTTCTTGTATGTACACATGTGTATTTGTGGGTGCAGACAAGCATATATATGTGTGTGGTTATCTGTGTGTTTGGAGACCAGGGGTGGACATTGGGGGAATTCCTCTTTGCTCTATACCCTATTGTTGCTGCTGTCCTATATGTGTGCAAGATGCATGGGGTTGGGGCATGCCACAGCACTCATGTGGAGGTCAGAGGATGACTTCATGGAGTTGGTTCACTACTTTAACCATGTGGGTCTGAGAACTGAATGCAGGTCATCTGGTTTGCACAGCAAGTGGCTTTACCTACTGAGCCATCTCCTGGCTCCTCTGCGTTGTTTATTGAGACACTTACCCACTGTACCTGGAGCTCACTGAATTGACTACAGTAGGTGGTTAGCAAGCCATAGCAATCCTCAGTGCCTGGGTGGTGAGCCCCAGTTTTTGAAGCTAAATGCTTTAAAAGTAGTAAGATTAATTTCTTCTACAGATTTTTTTTTTTGGTCTTCCTGTAGCCCCAGCTGTCCTGGAACTCACTATGTAGACCAGGCTGGCCTTGAACTCACAGAGATCTGTCTGCCTCTGCCTCCAGATTCTTATACTTAAGCAAAACAAGTATCTCCCAGCCTGGATAACCATGTTGTTAAGGAAAGTGAGTATAGAAATCATAATGATGAATGTATAGTGACTGCAATTTTAGGGCAGGAAACAAAAAACATGATAAAGTTCATCTCAGAAAACCACTTGTATAGGAATTCCCAACACCAACACAGGAGATTTGTGATTCATCTTTCATTAGATATACATAGAGCTTTTTTTTAAATCAATATGCCTTCTATTTACCAAAAGAAAGAAAACCCAAGGGAAAGTCTTTAGAATGGCAAACATTATGAAATAATTTAATTGATTATAACAGGTCTCCTTTCTATATTTAAAAATTCCTCTGCACATTAGCTCAACATTTGACTTCCAGCACAAATGTCCATTTATTTGCCTGGGAATCTCTGAGAAAAAAAAAGTAGACAACCTGGACTGTTAGAAAATTAAAAACACCTGAGCAAGATTAAAGAAATATTATTTTTCAGGGAAAATCTCAATGTTATGTTATACCTTGGCTCCCATAGGTTATGAGTAGGATTAAGCTCCCTGATCACAGAGGTAACTTGGTAATTCTATTATGTAATTTTCTGTTGCTGTGATACAAAAACCCATAACCAAAGTAACTTAGAGAAGAGTTTATTTTGAGTTATGATCCTGGAGGGATGAAAGTCCATCACTGGGGAGGCTAGGGAGTAAGTGAGCTTGGCAATTGGGGCTGAAAATGTGGAGATGACATCTTTATTTGCAAACAAGTAGCAGAGACTGAACTGTAAGAGGAACTCTTAAAGCTGTTCCGCAGTGATATACTTCTTCCACTAAGTCTACACTTTCTAAAAATTTCATTACTTCCTAAAGCAGCACCCCAAAACAACTAGAGATCAAATATTCAAGTATGTGAAACTATGGGATAAAACTGTCATTCAAACCATCATCTAAATTATTCACTTTTATAAATTACTTTAATCAAAAGATTATATAATACAGTATGATACATATGACAAATGTGTAGATTGTGAAATGATTAAATAAAACTAATCAATTTTAGCATTCATGCATTTATTTTTGGTCTGGTCAACATATATACAATCCATACTTTCAGAAAAATATTTAATGTTTTTAGTAATAGGCAAGGGTTTGATATATGTGTTCCACTTAGGGCTGAGCACTTCACAGTCTCTTATTCAATGGATGTTGACCACATTAGTATTTTTTAGATAAAAATCTCATTATGTAGACAAGACTTGCCTGGAAGTTGCAATATAGCACAGACTGTACCTAAGTTCCTAGTTCTCCTGACTCACCATCCTGATGATTGAAACTACAGATATGTGCCATTACACTTGGCTTTTTTCAGTATTTTGTCAGGAAAATATATTTAATTTTGTCAATGGTGTTTTCTGCACCTATTGAGATGATAAGGGTTTAACTATTTTTTATATTTAACATGTATGAGTGTTTTGCCTGGATGTAAGTAAGTGTACCCATGTTCTGCAATGCCCATGCAGGCCAAAGAGTCAACTCCCCTCTAACTTGAGTTCTATATGGTTGTTAGCTGCCATGTGAGTTCTAGAATCCCAACCTGGGTCCTCTGTAAAGTAGCCAGTGCTTTTAATCATTGATCCATTCCTTCAGTCCTTGATCATATGATTTAAAAATATTTTTATTGATTCATAAATTTTATACAGTGTATTTTGATCATATTCAGACTCCATCTCCCATCTCAACACCCACTGTTCTCGTCTCATTTCAATTGCTGTGAAAAAACACTCTTGTAGGAAGCTTTCTTGGTAGGAGCAGGTAAAGCTAAGTCCTGCTAAGGGAAAGGGAGCACAGTGGCCACCTGCAGTCACTGTGGAGAACTGACCCCTCGGCACAGCGGTCAGTTTGTCACTTTGTAACCCAACCTGAGAAGTGCTTCCAACTCCGGTCCTTAGCCTGGGCAGTAGAACGCCTCCTGTCTGGCCATGCTTTTCTACCTGCCCAAAGACTGCTGGTCTCTGGAAAGGAATTTCAGGCTGATGGCTGATGGCCTATCTTCACCCTACACCCAGTCACAATTCACTCCACAGGTTGGTGATCTGATTGGTCTCTGTCCAATCCCACCCAACTTACCAGGTTGGTGATCTGATAGATCCTTTTCTAACTCACTAGCCACTGACACTCGGAATCCAGGCCTGCTTCAGCCTGTATAAACACAAAATAATGGACCCAGCAACATTGTGTAAAGATGGTAATGGAGAATTCAATTTATTGCCAGCTGCAAGTCACTTTTATAAGTATAAACACAAAATAATGGACCCTGTAATGTTGTGTAAAGATAGTAATGGAGAATTCAATTTATTGCCAGCTGCAAGTCACTTTTATAAGCAAAAGGACATCATCTCCCAGAGCCAATCACAGACTCCCAGTCTTGCACCACTGTATACTGCTGCTCCACCTAGCATCAGGTGCCTGGGCCACCTTGCTCCCTCTTGGGGCAGGGTCAGAGGAATCTCATGACTTCCACATTGTGCCCTGAGGGATGCTAGCTGAGAACTAGCCCCTAATTCAAGCCGGATTATTCCATACACTCTGAGCAAAACCAACTTGGGGAGGAAAGGGTTTATTTGGCTTACATCTCCTGGGTCACAGTTCATCACTGAGGGAGCACAAATTAAGAACTCAGGCCAGGAACCTGGAGCCAGAAGCTGGAGCACAGGCCATGGAGGAATGCTACTTACTAGCTTGCTCCCCTGGCCCATGCCCAGCCTTCATTCTTATAAAATACACAATAACCTGCCCAGAGTGGCCCTCCCTGGAGTTGGCTGGGCCCTCCCACATCACTCA
Organism: Rhizomys pruinosus; assembly: GCA_009823505.1. NCBI lineage: Eukaryota > Metazoa > Chordata > Mammalia > Rodentia > Spalacidae > Rhizomys > Rhizomys pruinosus. Next base: position 336,930 of record VZQC01002594.1, on the reverse strand, counting down.
ACAATCAAGAAAATACCCCACAGACTTGGCAACAGACTCAACAACCAAGAAAATACCCCACAGACTTGGCAACAGACCAGTCTAATGGAGGTAATCCCACAATTGAGGCCTCCTCAGTCCAGGTGTGTCAAGTTGAAACTAAAGCTATCCAGCACACTCACTTTACTATTCTTCCCCCAACTTCATGTATTCCATTATTATTTTTCTTTTTTGATAGCCTGTTAAATCTAATCAATTACTCTTGGACACAGGTCTGGCCCGTGAAGTCTCTTCAGCCTATCAGGTATCACATGGAAACGTGACTCTTTCTCTCCCAGCATCCATCAAATCTTGACAGATCCACAGGTGGAGCTGGGGCTTCCTGAATACCTCTCCCATCCTTGCTAGGCCCCTTCAGGCTTGGTTTGCACAGGTCTTTTGCCTGCTGTCATAGGTAGCTGTGGTGTCCAGGCAACACAAGTTTCCTCATATTCATCTACCAACTCTGGTTCTTATAATCTTTCTTCCCCTCTTCAAGAATGATCCCTGAGCCTTGGTAATACAGAGTGTGATATGGGTGCCCCATTTAAGACTAATCGTTCAGTATTCCCTCATTCTCTGAATGTTGACCATTTGTGGGACTCTGTGTTAATTGCTATCTATAAAACAAAAACAAAAACGAAAACAAAACTTTCTCAGGTGAGAAGTGAGAGATACACTTATCTATGGGTATAATAACTCATTATCACTCAGTTTACTATATCCATTAGTAGAATGACAGTAGTAGGCTCTCCCTTATTGGTCTGTGACCTGTCTGGCCACAAGTTCTTGGCCCTCATAAGACTATCAATCAGATATACACCCTTTCTTGTCAAACAAGGCATTAAATCCAGTTGATTACTCCCATAATATTTGTAGCACTATTGTACCAGTGGGCATATTTTGCAAAGCCAGTTGTTTTTGTAGCTCACAGAGTTCCCACAGCTTTGTAAGACTGATGACCACCTTTCTCAGCCAGTAAAATACACATACTTTCTAATACCATGAAACCTAGACAGCAAAGATGTAGCTTCCAAGTCACTGCCAGCCTAATTACTCCTTGTTTGTTCTGTGACTCAGGTATATAGAATCTATCTTCAAAAACTGGGACCAACTACAATGACAATAGCAGGTATTACTTGCGGAGCTATAGGCATTCTCTGGTCAACAATTCCAAAGGATGGAGTCCATTCCTGGCATTGGGATTTTCATATGCTAGCCATTGAAAATCTGTTATAGTGTACCTACAGTTAAACTCCTACACACACACACACACACACACACACACACACACACACACAGACATATATATATAATATATATATATATATATATATATGTATATATATATGTTGAAGCTTCTATAGCAGGTTTTCATATGACTCTTTCTTGACCAGAGTAATATTTTCTCCAGTTCCTTAGCATGTAAAACAAACAAACAAACAAACAAACATTGACTTTTCCAAATAATTTAGCCTATTTAAAGTAAATATGGGCTGGAGAGATGGCCTAGCGGTTAAGAGCGCTGACCGCTCTTGCAGAGGACCCAGGTTCGATCTCCAGCACCCACATGGTGGCTGAGAGCCATCCGAAACTCCAATTCCAGGAGAACTCCAGTTCCAGGGGAATCCGACGCCCTCTTCTGACCTCCGCGGCATTGCACGACACGGGTGCACAGACCTTCATACAGACAGTACATTCATACACATACAGAAATAAATAAAATTAAAAAAAATTAAAGTAAATATATAAAAAGTTGGGGATGGAACTTTCTAAATTTATTATTTTCTTATTTTCAAATTGTTAGGGACTTGTAACGCTTTGCTATTGTTTTTACCACATCCATAAAATTCTCACCGAGAAAGTAATTATGTCTATGTCGCTGGTGCTGCAACATTATAATTCAAGGAATATTGACCTTGTTTTTTGCAATTTTGTGTAGATAAATTGGAGAGACTTCCATGCATGTAAATTTATTTTATGTAAGTAAATATGAAGATGTCCACATACACTCAAAATTTATCTCCGAAAAATAAAAAAGAAAACTTTACATGACCTTCAATCCCACCATTTTCTGCATTCATAGTCCAACTGGGAAGTGACCTGATGCAGAATTAATGCCATCAATGGTAAAAGATCAGTCTCATCTTAAAGTACACAAGCTGTTGATTACTGTGACCAGGAGCATAAGTTGTAAACACGGGCAATAAGAATAGCAAGAATGAAGCAGAAGTTGGCAAAACAGGAATGAATGTTTCTACCTCTTGCTGGGGCTGTGGCAGGGAGGAGCCTCTTGCTAGACATTATCACACTGCACAGAACTACACTGAGGAAAATCAAGACATGGTCTAGAAAATGGATTTTCTACTCTGATTCTTTGTTCAGTTCATTCATCCATAAATTATGAGTCCCTACCGTAAATTTGATCAATATTTTTCACAGTAATTGGAAGATATTTTGACATGTAAAGACATATTAAAATTAAAACCAGAGGCTTACTTCTCCTTGATGAAAATAAGAAACCACTTTCTTTTTCTCAAATGATCTCCTTCATAACATCTCTGTGATTCTTATTTACAAGAAATGTATGCAAATCTCTTTAAAAAGCAATTCTGAGCTTTGTCAGCTATAGGATCAAGAAAGTCTTTCCTCAAGCATCTGGAGGTACTGCTTTGAAGTGTCATAGTTACGGAAGAGTACCTCCTGTCTCCAAGAACATGAGATGTTAGTTTTCCTTTGATTAAGGTCAATTAACTAACACAAATCGTCCCTCTAGCCACCAAATGAATTTACCATGAACTAAGTGTGACAAGTGATATGATCAATTCTTTTCATTGAGAACCAGTTGTATATGGTTGATGCCTGCTTGATTTTATAAAGAGAGGACTTGCTTTTTGTCTTTGCAGTCCTAAGGATCACATTTCCACGTTGTTATTCATTCAAGAAATCAACTATTTCTTCCCTTCTACGTTGATGAAGAGTGATTGTAGTTTGTGATTACACTTTACTTTTAATCATCTTTCCCCAGAAGCTAGGATATATTCTCAACTCACTGAAAACAACTCTTCCTCAAGCTTTGAGAAGGAGCAATAGAATCTATTGTTTGAAAAATTACTTATTAATTATGAAATTATTTTGATCTGTAAAACCTAGATCTTCAGGTTGCAATATCATTTTTAGAGCAGGGGAAAATTTACAATATATATTTTATGTATTTTAATAAGAAAGCAAGCATACTGTAATTTTGATCACTGCAAAATGTAAACCTTTTAAATCTTTTTTTTAATTGAACATTTGTACAACTCATACAATGGCTCCCAGTCAAATCCAGTCCCCTCCATGCCCCAACTCCCCCATCAAAACTCATGCATTACAACAACCAAGCTAACCCTTATCCAGTCAAGCTCACAAACCCAGATGTCCTGTTCAATAGCTCTGCTGGAGTCTAGTCAGCAAAGCTAGGAGTCCTAGGTAAGGCATGCTCTTCCTGCTTCCTCACCCAACAGTACTGGGTCTCTTACAGTTTTCAGTTCATGGTCAGTCCCCCTCCCATTTCCTTTGCTCCACTTTGAGACCTTGTCCCATTTTCATGTGACCACATTTCCCCCCAAATTAGGAGAGAAACAAGTACCACATTGCCAGAAGTAATCCGAAGCATACTTACAAGGCTCTTAGGTTTTATGTCATGGCACCATTACATTAGGTTTTATGCATGGTTAGGTTAGAATTATGCAGGCCCAAACCCCATATAAGAGAAAGACAAACACCAGGCTTAGGTCACTCCAGGACTTACTTCGGAAATAGCCAGGGCTGGGCAGCAGATTGTTGGAAAGTGGCAGCCAGGAGCAGTGATGGCTGGGGCAGGCCCTTTCAAATGTCCTGGGCCGGGACAGGTAAAAGGAGGTGAGGTCATTGACAGCTTCTGCGGGCAGAGGGCAATCTGTGTGCCCTTGGAATGCTGGGAATTCCAGCTCTTGGGAGACCCAAACCTAACAGCTCTAAATGCAAAACTCTTGAGCAGAGGTTTCTAATCATGCGTTTATTTAAATCCCCAATTTTTCTGCAGCACAGAAGGTAACTATGGATGAACAACCCAGGTAAGTGACCGTCTTAGTAGTCAAATGGGATAAATGTGGAAAGAGAAACAATATCACGCAATTCTGGGACCACTTCCGAAAATGCGAACCTAAAATTCCTTAAGGTAAATTAAGTTTTTAATGACATTTCCTTGGCTATGAAGATCAAATGTTTTACATACTCTTTTGTGAAATGATGATTTACCAATTTTGCTTAAGCTCACATCGACCCCTGCTCCTCTGGGTCACCTTGAGGAAGGCACTGGTTTTGGCTGAATAAACCTAGGAGAACCACAGATGTTACTGTTACATTAGCTGTGCTTTTTCAATTCAATTTGCTTTTTAAATCCACAAAATGCTTTCAGCTGGTAGTAGCAGCAATCCTGTCTATAATTAGATTGTTATTATCCTTAAAAGACATATCTGAAGAGAGCTGGGGCTTTGTTTTTCTTTTCATGCAACTTCCAGCCTACCAGACCTGACAAATTTCCTCAGCTGCTTCTCTGGAGACTTTGAATCTGTGGGTTTTAAAAGATGTAAATTAGTCACAGAGCACCAGCAGAAGGAGCACTCCAAGATTTTGCTTATTCACTGTCTTTAACTAATTGCCCCGTTTAAAAGGCAGCCAACTTAAAAAATACAGATAATCAATAGTTCTTCTGCTGAGACGCTACTGAGATTATAAAAACACCACTTTGTACATCGCTTTTTCATTGGACTCAGAATAAAACTATTTTTTAAATCTCTAATTGTATAGTCTGCCAATACTGGTTTACTTGCTCTCAAACAAATATTACATTTAACTCTAATCAGTTTAATGGGTAGGACAAACAATACGATTTCCTTGCACGTTTTCTAAATGCCAAACATGCATGTCTCCTCATCAATAACACATTATTGCTTTGAATGGAAGTGAAATTTGAGACAATTGATGCCTCAGCTGCTGAGGAAGCACAGGAAGTATCAGGTGATAGAAAGTTGCTTGTGCAGGGAAACTACTTCATGCTGGAGAGCTCAGCACTAGAAACTAAATGCCCTGCTTCAGAAGACTGAGCAGAGCTATCCACGGACTCATTTCTGAGGAAACAGAATCGCTAAAAGGCAAGATCAGGATCTTCTGAAGCTCTTACATTCATTGCTATAGATAATCCAATCCTACAATGCTGGTGTATATTTCAGTCCTGGTTGAAAAACATATCTGCCTTCTCATCTTTAATGTTGAATTTTTTTTTACACCCTTGTCAAACAGAATACAAAGGACACTTCTAGGAGGAGGAGAGGAAAGCCCCTGTGTGTAGCTTTTTCCTGTTTAATATTCAGATATCCTGTAGTGCCATGAAGGAGGTCTGGCAGCTTCTGTGTGAGGCACAGAGAAGGGCAAGGGACATTCGCCTCCTCTAATTAGTTGATATTCTCAGGCCAGAAACAGAAATATATATATTTTCCAAATGCCCCCTGCACCAGCCCTATTTGGATTCAATTTATGAGCCATTTAGTGTTAGAAGTGCCTTGGTATGTGTGACACTATTCCTAGGGAATGTGAACAAAAGTCTACCCATCACAGGAAGCCAGTAATAGACCAAAGTCCAACGTAGTCCAAACACATGAGTTATATGGGTGTTACTTGCAGGAAGATTGATGGGGTCTCAGCAGTTCTTAGGGCTGTTATGGGCTTGTATAGGTAGAAACCTCATGAATCTGGTTAATGTCAGGGACTTCTTGAGCCTTTGAGTTGTTTACTGAGTTAATCTAGCTTCCCTAGAGGACAGAATGTTTCACCTTCCCTGTTACAACTTCTTCCTGATTTCTACATGCGTTTTAATATCTTGTTTTAGCAACCTTCCCCCTAACATGGAATGTCTTGTTGCCAAGGAAATTACCATATAGCATTAGGAAAGCCCACTCAACTCTCAGAATAAAACAGGACCAAAATATTTGTGTGCCATTAAGCCACTTATTTAGGGTACAGTTTTACAGAGGAATTGGTCAATTGGAAACCCTTTCATACACAGTGACTAATAAAGTAATTGGCAGCAAATATTCAGTTAGCTAACACATCTTGTATTTTCATCTTCATTTGTTTATTGAATTTAATTATTTAGATTTTTTTTTAAATCAGAATCTCACACTGTATCACAGGCTGATCTCCACTCACTATTTAGTTCTGGCTGACCTCAAAGTAATGGCAACACTTCTGCTTCAGCCTCTTGAGTGTTTGGGTTAACTATGCCTGGATGTTTTTCTCTTTGGTAAGGGATTATTTACATAATACAATACTACAGCTGTACTATATAATTCCAATCTCAAATTGAGGAAAACTGGGTTGAAAAACGCCTGAGAAGAAACAGAAAATATAATACAAAACACCTTTAAATTAATGCCAATAAAATGGATAAAAGTCGATCTGGCAGTTAAAACATCTAATCTTTTTCCTTTTTCTTTAAAGTGAAACACTAACATTGATAAGTTTTTTGGTGAAAATACGACTTTATACGTTTTTGTGTTATGTTATTTTATTTTAGTAACTACCACATTGAGGCTGAATGACAGTCCTTTTCCCGGTATTATTTTGCATTTGCTAAGATTTGAATAATATTTCATAGACATTCTAGGAAGAAATAGGAAGATTATGAGGTGCTTTTAAAAACTCCTTTAGGGAAGAAGTCATCTAAGATCTTTAATATTTTACAAAACTCTGTTGCTATCATATCAACATATTATTTTTCTTATGTTTAACCTTGTAGTATCCACATACATATATGCACATTTAAATGGGAATTAGAATTAAATTGGTTATATAATTCATATAAACTTATATAATTTGGTTATAATATATTTGGTACATAAAACACATGATTGCATGTAATATATATATATTATATATATAAATATATATAATATATATAATATATATTTAATATATTATATATATAATAATATATTATAATATTATATTATTATATATATATATATATATATCATTTATATCTTATTTCTTGGCCATCAATTCAAAGTCATACCCTGAAGATAACTAAGAAAGTGTTTCTTTCCAGGGTAAAGTAGCTTTCATGCAGCAGGGACTTCCACCCCTGAGATCTGCTTGTTACCCTTTTATTTTCTGCTTCACCTCATGTTTCCCTTTCTTATTTTACCTTAAGTTATATTTTCATGTTTCTCATAATTTAATGCACTAAACATTTGCTATAATAGGGTGTTCTTTTATGACAGCAGTTCTGAAACTCTCAATAGCTTAAAGACATGGAAGGGAAGCTGTGAAGTGATACAAATGTAAATTTACAATTTTAAACGTGATGGGAAAAATCAGTTAATTCAGTCTACAATCATGTGTTGAATATTTATCACGTCCAAGGCAGAATGTTAATTGTGAAGTAACATAAATGCAAAACCATATGTCATCATATTACGCCCAATATGACAAAAGAAGAACATGGAAAATAGCACTTATAGAATGATAGCTGAAGTTGCAAACATATAGAACTGTAACAAAAAGGAAAGGAATAGTGGTTCTATCTAGAATAAGGAGAGAAGGCTTTATACAAGTTTATCTTATTTTAAAACCCCACTGTAATGTTATTTTTTTTTGGTATTGAGGATTGAACCTAAGGCCTGGCATATTCTAGAAAAATATATATAACCCAGCTCTGTCATCAGCCCATATCTTGCTTGTCAGGTTTAGAACAGGATCTCACTCTGTTCCCTGGTTGATGAAGAGCTCATGCTGTAGCTGAGGTGGGACTCAAACTCCCAAATAGCTTGGATCATAATTTGGTCTACCAATCCCTGTCTCTATGGTTAATCTTAATGAAAATGCCAAATTAAAAACTCCTCACAATTTAAAAATTGTTAAAATTATAATATTTAAGTTCTAAATCTGGCATAACATCAAATAGTATATTTATTAGACAATAAATACATATTGGTATCTAATATTATTTTAACAAATTCAAATTAAAATAATTATCTTATACTGCCTAACTTAATATTGTTAATGCACTTGAAATAATATTAAAAGTCAAAATCAGTAGACTTATTTAAATACCAAACAATTAAACTCAAGTTTGAATAATGTTGAAATATGTTTGTGCTTGTTCAAATGCAATCTAGTACAATGAACAGATTTTGTGAGCATATAAGATCTTTGGCAACTGTGGCATTGATTACAACCCAACCACTGTAGTTCTTAGAAGAAATAGTAGTCATTGACATCAAATGTCAAAAAAAAGAGATACCAAGTATGTTCTTCTCTGGTGATAAAGGAGATGTAGCTTGTATTTTTGTTTCTTTCATATAAAAAATACATGATCTGGGATGGGGTGGGGGTGGGGAGGAAGGGAAAGGGAAAAATGCCTGATCTGAATTGGAAAATGATGTACGAAATGCACAAAGCATCAATAAAAAAAAAGAAATAAAAAAAATTAAAAAAAGAAATATACACATGAAAAAAAATACTGTAATAAACAAAATAGATAAATGAATTAGTATTGAGAGATACTAAGGGATTTTTTTGTTTTGTTTTTGTTTTTTGTTTGTTTGTTTGTTTGTTTGTTTGTTTTTCCCATCATCCCTTATAGGGAATTCCATGCCCAAAGTAGTTCTGGGTTTAATTTAAAATATATGAGCAAGATAGAATAGATTACACACAGCCTTGATGTGAACAAGAAAGGAACAAGGAATAAGAAATATTAAACTCTATTCCAAAGAGACAGAGAGGAAGAACTTCAGAAACTCAAAAAGGTTTTAAGAGCTAATGAGTGCGGGGGCGGGGGAAAGGGGGACACATGGGGATGAAGCTGAGCCAGACATGGTTCTGGGTGCAGCACTCAATCAAGTTTGAAGGAACCTGGCAGCCTCATACAGGAGTAACATTTCTCCATTAAGGCATTATCAACAGTTATGTGTTTCCTTTCATATATTGATATACTTTTGTTACACATTTTTTCATTATAATGCACTCTTTCTTGTGTTCATTTCTGTCTTTATTTTTGCCACTTGCATGCTCCATCAGCCTTTTTCATATGAGTTTTTACTGTTTTCTGAAATGCTCTTATATTTGTATTTTCATACCTTTCTTACATTTGTCTATTTTTTTTTTTCTTTTTGGTCTTTTTGAGACAGGGTCTCCCTGCAGTTCTGGCTGTCCTAGAGCTCACTATGTAGTTATCAGACTAGCCTTAAACTCATAGAGATCCACCTGCCTCTGCCTCCCAAGTGCTAGGATTAAAAGTGTGTGTCACCATACTGTGCACATTTGTCTATTTTTATTTATTATTTTTTTAAATACTCATTATTAGGAAATGCTGGTTTTGAGTTCTTTTTTCTTTTCTTTTTTTTTGAAATCTCTTGCTTATTCTCCTCCTCTCTATAACATTCTCTCCATTCATCTTCTTTGTTCCTTTCTGTCCCCCAACTCACCTCTCCTCTTTTATTCCCCATTCCCTGTCTCCCTCCTTCATCTATCAATTTACTATTTGCACATTTATCCTACATGATTTTTAAATTCTTATACATCCTGCATTTGATTTGCCATTTTCTTTTGTATGATCAGTCATTGGTGATATATTACATGTTCCAATTTGTTTAAAATGGATTTCTAGGCCTTCTCTGGTTTGTTGGTTTTACTACAGAATCTTGTTTCCTCCTCATTGAGTGATTCTGGGGACCAAACTTTCAGGAGTAACTTTCCTCAATTAGAACACCCTCACTAAAATACCACAACTAGGAGACCCCAAAATTACAGATGTGCAAGTCTCAAGAGAGAAACACAAGAAACATGTAAACAAAAGGTAAATTGTAGCAGGAACACCCAAAAATAAAGAACGGAAATGCAACTGTCCTGTGCCAGGGTGTACATGTACAGCCCTGTCATGACCTTTTACAGAAAGTACCCACTCATGCCTGGATGGATGTATACAGCCCTGTTATGACATTGTAGCACAAAGCACCAAATCAGTATATGTGTGTTACCATAAATGGAGACAAAGAAAATCAAATTGTACATGGGTATAACAGATTAAGCTTCTTTTTGTCCATGGGTTTAGAGAAATGTCTCTCTCAGAAACACTATCAGGACAAATAAATTGCTTCTTGCAAATCTTGGGTTTGGTTATCTGTTCAGATTCCTTGATACAAGGCTTTTCAAAAAGATCATGACACCTCATCTAACAAATTCAAACCCACTGAAATAGGTAAGAAGTTGGATACAGATGTCAAACATCTACCAGTTAACATGGTCTGTCTGAAAAAAGGATACGAACAAGCAAATACATCCACTCCAGAAACTCTACAGTAAAATGAGCAACATAGTGGAAAAAAGCATCAGAGTGTTTAGAAAATAATCTGTATACTTTTATCTGTAGATAAAAAATCAGGAAGGAGACTGAGAGTTTGAAAAAAACAAGTTAAAAATGAAAAACATAATCAAGTAAATAAGATAGTGGAAATTATTGCAAATAGACTTGACCAGTAGAAGGAAGAGTATCGGGAATAAAGGACAAGGTAAAGGAAATGTTACATTCAAATAACAAAACTGATCATGTCTACAATGTCCAAGAACTCTGGAATATTATTATATAACCAACCTGAACATATACAGGCTAGGAGTAGGAATTCAGATAAAAGCTAAAGACACAATGAAGGGGAGCACTCATCAGAAGGTGTTCCTCAGAAATGAATGTGAGCCTACTGGAACCCTGATATAATACTTCAACCATAAAACACTGAAGTCACAACATTTTCAGGAAAGTGGATGGAAAAGGAGAATATGTTAGGTCAAATAAACTATGCCTAGAAGAGTGGGCACCATGTTTTATCAGGATGCAGATGTGTATGCATGTATATCTCTCTGTGTATGTTTATATGTGTTTGTATGTGTATATGTATGTGTTAGAAATAGTTAGGGAGGGGCTAGGGGAAAAGAAAAGGATAATGGACTATATGTGACATTTAAGCAAAAGGGTAGCAATTTTGGAAAGAGAAAGTAGTGCAGTGCAACTGGATGGGCAATGGAGGCATGGGATGGACAAAAACAAAGTGAAAGAGCATGTAGAAATGCTGTGGTGGAATTCATGACTTCAAGTGTAAGAACATGTAGAAATGCTGTGGTGGAATTCGTGACTACAAGTGTAAGAGTACATATAAATGCCATAGTGGAATGCATGACTTCAAGTGTAAGAGCATGTAGAAATACTGTAGTGAAATTCATGACTTCAAGTATAAGAACATGTAGAAATGCTGTAGTGGAATTCATGACTTCAAGTGCTGTCATTAAAAAATGATAAAGAGGGGATGATGAGATGGCTCAGCAGTTAAGAGCACTGGTTGGCCTTCCAGAGGACCTGGGTTCAATTCCCATGCCCATGCATATGGTGACTAACAACCATCCATAACCCCAGTTCTAGGGGGATCTGGCATTCTCTTCTGACCTACATAGGCTTTGTTCAACCTGGGTGCACTTACATATATGCAGCCAAAACACTCATGCTATAAACTTTTAAAAATTAAAAAAATCTCTATGATAAAAAAGAATGCTCTATGGTATGATTCAGTTTTCTGTTCAAATCAAAGTAAGAAATCTACAATACCATCATATCAGGTATCTGTAACTGTGTTCTTCACTCTTCCACCTGTCTACACAGCAAGCAATGATGGCTACAGATGGGTTAAGTTAATTTTGGGAAACTTAATCCATGATGTTACTTCTTTCTGCCAAGAGGTAAAATACTAAATGGTGGGTTCATGAATAATTAAAGCCCAGTGAATGTTGTTTTAAAAGACTACATAACCAAAACCCTCATTTACTTTAATTCTTATTCACAATCAGGGTGAGGAATTAATTTGTAAAGAAAATAAGATTTGAAATTCAGAAAGTGGAAATGTTTAAGAAATATATGTGGGTTTATATATAAAATAATTTTTCTTAAAGAATTTTATATTAAGGGATATAGGAGATGGCTTAGTCATTAAAGTACTTAACCCCATCAGTATAAGTATCTGAATTTGGGCCCTGGAACCCTAGGGGGAAAAGCCAGGTGTGGTGGTGGTGGTATAGACTTGTAATCTGAATGCTGGGAAAGAAGAGACAGGAGGGTCTTCCTGGCTTGCTAGCTAGCCAGTCTTGCAAATCAGTAAGTTTCAGATTCAATGAGAGGACCTGTCTCAAAAAATAAGAATAGGGTAGAATGTAATAGAGGAATTCAAGTGAGACAAATGTGTACATATGCACATGTATACACCCCACAGGTGCGCACATGTGTGTGCCGCATGCGTGCACACACACACACACACACACACACACACACACACACACACACAATTTTCTATTCAGTCCATGACTTTTTTGACTTTGATATACTTACGGTGCTTTAAAATATTCATTTATTTTTATTTTTTGGATAAATGTGTTTTATCCACATGTAAGTAAGAGCAGCTGTGTTGTGGATTGCCAGAGGAAGCCAGAAGAGTGAGTTGGATCTCCTGAAACTAGATTTATAGGTGGTTGTTAGCCTTCTCAATGTGGGTGCTGTGAACCGAATTTGGGTCCTGGAAGAGTAGCCAGTGCTCCTAACTTAGCTATCTCTTCAGCCACTATTTATAGTATCTTTGTGAGTATTGTTTGGAATGGATAATTATTTACATAGCTTTGAAATTGCATAGATACAAAAATTGACCTCTGTTATGTTGAATATGGACTCAGTCAAGTGAGAGATGACAGCTGTTTCTTCCCCATTCTGTTATGCAGCTTGCTTTTCCAAAATATCACATTTAAATGGTTTCTTTTATCTCCTCTGCATATAGTAAATGCGTTCTTTGTTAACAGTCTATTCATTGTAAAGTCATTGGAATACAAAGGAGTATTGCACTGCTATGAGAAAGTGTTTTGGCCTTCATTTAGGAGCATTTACACTTGCTCCTGCCTTTTCAACTGTACTGGCTCTAAGCAAGTTCCTTCCCCTGCTCAGAGTACAGTCTTTTTAGGATCTGAGTGCCTATTTTCTTGGATATCCTTTGCATGTCTCATTTTCTATTAAAAAAAAGCAAATAATGCATAATTCCTGTGAATATATATGTGAAAAGTATTGGGTAGTGGTAGATCAAAACTCTCTAAAAGGAAACAGAAAAAGAAATAGAAGATTTATCTCCAGACCAGAAGAGCAACAGTTTACTAAACAAGATAATAGGAACATCAAGGAATAAAGGAAGAGTAAGAGTCAATTAATTCTACCAGATCTATGACTTTTGGCTCTTGGACCAAGGTAAATAAAAGCCATTCACTTGTTATATCCAAAATGCGGCAGATGCGAATCTTCTACATTGATCTTGAACTTCTACCCAAATAACCTAGAAGTATTTGTTCCATCAGGAAGGGGTGGTAAATATTATGAAGTATTTACATATTTCATAAGTACTTATCTATGTTTTTCTCATTTTTTTCATGCTTTACCTATTTAATGAACTCATTGAGGGCACAGACCTCATTGATTTAGTTTACTGTTGTATTTCTGGCAACTAGAGGAATGCTCATATTACATATGTCCACAATAAGACAAAATTTCACTCTCAATTTAAAAATACCCACTTAGTACTAGATACAGCTCTATATACCATAAGTGTGTATACTGCAAACATTATTATGCATACTACACATTTCTTAAAATGACTTTTACTTAAGAAATCTCTAGTTGTAGAAATCATCTGCATTATTTTGACTTCAGGGAAGTATATTTCTTATCTGTCATTTAGAGTTAGCTAAGGGTGATCTACTAATTAATTAAAATTAACATTAACATATGAGACATATTTAGAACCATTGTCAGACAGGTTTTAGCTACAAATGCATAACAGTACTCTTGCTCTTCTAACTTGGGGAATGTATGCTGTAAAAGCTATGAACATTGTTTCCAGCACATTTTTCTCTTTGTTGGTTCATATGCTTTCATTTAAGAACAGATTTCACTTTAGATTTTGTTGAAAATGGACTGTGGACCATAAGAACACTCCTTCATAAATATTGTGCTTTTCATAATATTTCCTACATCCTAGCAACACAGGAAAAGTTTAGTAATGATTGAACCATTCTTCATTTTAGTGTTTAGTGAATATTTCAGAATTTATTCCTAATCTATCAAAGGTTTCTCCTTACCAGTTATAAACAAAAATTCTATTTTTAATTTTTTAAATGTTTTATGCACTTGTGCAGCTTTTATTCTGTATTGGGTTTTGATAGTGACCCAAAAATTATACAACAAAATAATTCTTTTATGAAAGGCAATCATTTCTTTTGAAGTAACTTGGAGGAATGCAGTTTTAGTTTTATTTCTAATTCTGCATGTATAAAAGAGAAAAATATTTCTTAACTTATGATTGGGGAAATGTTTTTTTATGGGGAAAGATTAAATTTGAATTGAAGTCTTAACATTTGACCAAGGAGATTATTCCTTTACTGAATTAAAAAGTTTCAAAACCAAGAAATAGATCATGGTTATTCTCTAAATTATCATGTTTTCTGTTGTTTTTAAGGACACCCGATCATTTAGGAGACAGAGAAACTGAAAGTTCTTGTTTCCCTTTAAATTAGAACTTATCAGGCCAGGCATGGTGACCCATCCCCTTAAAATGTAGATGCAGGCATATCTCTGTGAATTCCAGACTAGGTAGCCAGGGATATCCAGTGAGTCCCTATCTAAAAACACATTAGGGATTATAACATCTATGATTGCTAAAGTAGAAAAGTATTGATATGAGTAAGTGGACAATGAAAGCTAAATATTTTTTACAGAAAAAAAAAAAAAAAAAAACAACAAAACAAACCAGGATGCAACTGCTCCTACCATTTGGTGCTTTGTCTTAAAAATATAGGAATTAATTCTATTGTTCACCAGAGTGAGTATAACTAAACAGAAGATATCCTACACATTAAAGTGAATGAAAGAGGAAAAATTGAATGTACTCACCATAGAGAAGTGCGACAAATTTAAGGTGATGTATACGCTATTTATCGTATTTCAATATTTAATGTATGGTCATATGTACTCAAAACATCCTTTTGTGGTTCATTAATATGCACAGATATCATGTGTCAATTGGAAAATTAAAAATAAATATCTGTTTAATTTTGGAGCTGATTGTTCTTAAGGAAAGAACAAACTCAATTCCCATTGATATGTGCTGTAATGTGTGCTTTCTAGAGACTGGCATCCAGAAATGTATGAAATACATCTCATTTACTATTGTCTTAGAGTTGTGTTAGCTACTTCTTTTCTAATGTTAAATTATCTCACTTTAGAATAGCTCATGTTGATTACAACAAGTGTTGAACAGAATTTAGTTTTTCAGTGGTCTGAAATGTATCAGAAAAAATAATACCTTGAACGTTCATAACTGATCTCTGCAAATTCCAACATTTAATATGAGAAATTTAGGTTAGACTACTAAAGACAATGGTTTAGACAATATAGGAAAATACTGAAGTGCCCACTGTATACAATCAATATTATATATGCAACTTGATTTTTGGAAGATGTCATTTATTTAGAGACCATAGTATATTGTCAAATATAATCACTTTCTGTTTTTCTTCCAGTGAACGTATATTTCAGTGTGCACAAATTTAAAGGGTCACATACTATTGAAGTCTGTTAGTACAACTTTTCCTATTTGCCTCATTGACCTCCCTTGTATTTCAAATCTAATCTCACTCATAACCTTTCTAGCATTTTCCTTCTCATATAACTAATGCCTTTTCCTCATTATTTTCCATGTCTATTTAATTTTACAACTTCATTATTTTTATATTCTTCCAAAATAAAATTTCAAATGAGAGCCTTCTGAGAGATGCATTGCTATGATACCTAGCCATATACTCTCTGTCGTGTGTATCATCATCATGATCATGCAAGTTGTAAGGAATGAAAATCTATTAGCAAATTTTATGATCCTTTTTCCTGTAATGAACTGTGTTGATTTCTAATCACTCTTTGAAGTTACTTTTCATTTTTCTTTCTAAAACTGCTGAAGAATATAAACTGAGCAATATAATAAAAATAATCCATAATTTCATAGCCCAGGATATGGTAGCTATTTCTCAGAAGTAAAACTTTATTTCAGCAGTACTGATATTTTATAGTACATATCACTTGAACTGCACATAGCTTTTATATCCATACTGAACTGAGCGGCTAGGAAAGCAGCCAGCTTCTACAGGGATATCCAGAGAAGCTCTTTTCCTGTTTCTATAGCATGTTCATCAGGTGGCTTATTATAATTAACAGCTGCTGAACACCTTCTCACTCCCTACCATCAGCCTTATACTAATTTTTCTCTTCTGTTATGGTAACTGGTCCCTTTACTAGCTGAAGCCAACAGTATGCCAGACTGGCTGTTAATCCTAGTCCCTTCTCAACCATTTCACTTAGATACATTGATTACACTGAAATTAAAACTTAAATTAGACTGACCTTGCTAGGAAAAAAGAAAGATGGAGTTGCTACTATTGATAGGCCTATTGATATAAACATCTAGAGTATCAAATGTCAATTGTAGTTTCAACATAAATGCACGTGTCATATTTAGAGGTCACAATTTCTGTGATGAAATTTTGTTTCATTTGAAATATGTGTACATTTGAGAGACTCGAGGGCATCGTTTTCTCAGCATCTCATTCAATTTCCAATAAGGTATTAAGTAGGGAGATGGAGCTCATGTTCTATGAACAGAGAGCACAGCTCTCACACAACTGAGGCTTATATAATGAACATGAATCTTTCTGGTGCTTGTAAATGCTTTGTTTTGCACTTAAATATTTTTGTTTTGATTGGTGGGGAAGACAACTACAATTCTCCAATATCTTCTTCAATATTACCTCCTCTGTATACTATGAGTAAGGGGTTGGCACATCACCCAAGTATTAGTTGTCAGGATCTCTGTGTGAGGCACAATGATAATTTAAAGAAACACATAGTTCAATTTGTGTCTCTTCAATGACTTTTCTTGGCATTATAATGTTGGTGTTAAGTTAGTTTGTAATGTAAATATGCTTCACACAGAAGGTGGCCTGAAAAGAATAGGAGAGGTCATGTGATTTCAGGTCCTGATTCTTTTTTTATTTTTGGTCTTTTCGAGACAGGGTCTCCCTGTAGCCCCAGCTGTCCTGGAACTCACTCTGTAGACCAGGCTGGCCTTGAACTCACAAAGATCCACCTGCCTCTGCCTCCCAAGTGCTAGGATTAAAGGCGTGCACCACCACGCCCGGCCTCAGGTCCTGATTCTTACTGCAAATATCATCCTTCATCCTGCTACCTTGGGCATGGTAGTCATGGCTTGCTGACACTGATGCTCTCTATGTTGTTTCCTTCAAATCTCTTTGATTTCTTAGTCTTTTCCATGTTCCAAGTAAAATAGTTTGTTTAAAGCTCCCAAGTTATTTTGTATCTATGTTTCTAATTGAATGTTACAGACACACATTTTAGATATTATTTTTCTGCTCTTTTTCTCCAAGGCTTACACAATTATCTATTAAAGAAAACAAATACAAGGGAAGAAACTATCAGAGCAGTGTAGGTGATGTATAATGTAACCAGCTTAATTTTTTTCAAGTTCAATTCTTTCTCAAATCCCTAGAGATTGCTTAATACAATTAACAATGCATTGCTAGGTGGTTTTCAAATGAAATATCTACAAATAATATTGTGTAGTTGCCTTAGAAATAAAATTCAAACCTCATAAATGTAACATTCTTCGTACCTACAAAGTATATTCATATGTGGTTCATCCCCAGGGAATAGTTATATCCCTCTTTTGTTTAATAAACTTTTTAACATATTTCTGCTTTTATAACTGCAAATTACTCCATAAGTTTTAATTTAACTTTTTCATTTGGTTATGCATTTCTCCAATTTCTTTTACTGAAGATCTAACCTACTCTCCATCTGCCCCCTATTACATGGCTTCTAAGTTCTTATGCCCCTTTTAGCATATAACACAAATGCACAACTCCATGTTCATAGCCACACAAGTTCTAAAGTTATCTTCTAAACACCATAATGAATTTACTGCTGCAGTACTTTTTTTTCTCTTTGTTTCTTTCTTTCTGCCTTACCCCATCCTTTCTTCTCCCTCCTCTGTATTTCTCATGCGTATGCTCACACACACATAGAGCTCAAAACTTCATTGAATAATCCATAAAACCTTCATATAACTCAATTCTACCATTTCTTCTCACTGTACTTTAATTAAATAATCTGCCAATAAAAGGTACTGACCTTCAAAGATCAAATCCTTATCTTTACAATCCGCATCAAATTTTACATGAGATATTTTAAGAAGCTATTTCAGAGGAAGTACATGGGAGAAATTGTAACTGAATGAAATAGCATAAGACAATTTCAACAGAATGAGAAAATTTCAAACTATTATGCATGATTCATAATCTATATGCAGTAATTTGTGATGTCAGCCATGCTTTCCAAACTTGATGTGGCAGGGAATATTCTATATTCCTACAAGGTAAATCTTCCCTGAAAAGACATAGTGACTCATTCAATAATATGTTTCTTATATAGTTTTATTTAAATTATTTATTTACACACATAGTCATATATATATATATAATATATATATATATATATATATAT
>VZQC01002594.1:205102-314829 GCA_009823505.1 Rhizomys pruinosus | reverse complement strand
GAGAGAGAGAGAGAGAGAGAGAGAGAGAGAGAGAGAGAGTCTTTCTGAGACAGGGTTTCCCTATAGCCCCAGCTGGCCTGGAACTCACTATGTAGACAAGGCTGGCCTTGAACTCACAGAGACCCTCCTGCCTCTGCTTCCCAAGTGCTAGGATTAAAGGCATGCAACACCATGCCCAGGTTTACTTATATATTTAAACTTAATTTTTCCAATTAATGTATACAGATGTAGGAGTATAAGCATGAAAGACACAGCTTATCTTTTCAAGTAATATTTTAAAATATTACTCCTTTTCAAAAATATTATTATTTTATTCTATGTGTATGAGTGTATTGGCTGCATGTGTGTAAGTATACCTGAGTCATACAATGGCCATGGAGTCAGAAGGTGTTGGAGTCCCCTGCAAGTGGAGTTACAGATGGTTGTTAGCTACCGCATGGGTGCTTGGAATTGAACCCTGGTCCTCTGCAAGTGGAGCCAGTGCTCTTAACCATTGAGGCAACTCTCCAATACCTCAAGTAACTCACCTCTTAAATTTAAAACAGGACTCTAAATGATTGTGATAGAATTATATCATGTAACCATAACAAAAATATACAAATAGCCCACTGAAATTTACAGTTTATAAGTAACTAAATGGGGGATGTATTGAAGAACATAATGCAGGTTAAAGTTTTGGGTCACTATGTACCTGAATCCAGATAGAACTATGGTGATCTGAAGCCCTGAAATGAACATCCAGCAAGGTGATTTATTATTAAAAGAAAAGTACAGGGGCTGCCAAGATAGCACTGTCAGTAAAGTGCCTCTTTCCTTAGAATGAGGACCTAGATAGGATTTCCAGAAACCAGGTAAATAAATAAATAAATAAAAACGTACTATAACCCAGCAATGGCAAGGTGGGAGGCATATCTCTGTAAGTTCTCCACTCTACTTAGTGAGGTTCCCAGCCAATGTGGGATTCTCTCTCACCTAAAAGTTGGAGTGGCCTGGGGACTGTTAGCTGAGGTTGTCCTCTGATCTCCACATGTGTGATGTGCACACATTCCTCAGGACTCCCCTACCCCCACACATGAACATATGGAAACATATACACCAAATAAAAATAATTTTATTTTATTTTATTTTATTTTAATTTTATTAAAAGAAAGTCTAAAGACAGTTCATTAACGCAAGTTACATTTGATTAGTATAAATGGGAATAGATAGCTTGTTCTAGTGAACTGATGAATACCCTGGCACAGGGCCTTAAGTTACTTATTTGTAGCATAGCTCTTTTTTTTAGTATACTTCAAATGTTCATTGATGTCGCAAGATACAGCAAAACAATGTAAATTAAGCTCTTAACATAGTATCTGACCCTGCTAAGCGATTGCTATTTATACTATTTTTTTAAATTTTTTAATTTTTTTAATTTTTGCATGTGTATGAATGTATTGTCTGCATGCAGGTCTGTGCACCCGTGTCGTGCAATGCCGCGGAGGTCAGAAGAGGGTCTCGGATTCCCCTGGAACTGGAGTTCTCCTGGAATTGGAGTTACAGACGGTTCTTAGCCGCCACGTGGGTGCTAGGGATCGAACCCGGGTCCTCTGCAAGAGCGTCGGTGCTCTTAACCGCTAGGCTATCTCTCCAGCCCCTTCATTTTATATTACCTATTAATATGATGGCATCTGGAAGCAATTTAATAGTGTTTGTGTATCAGTTGAGTACTTATGACTTTTTTCTTGGGGAGATGTTGTATTTATTCCGCCCGCAGGGATCTGCGTCCGTTGCTATGTGCCTATGAAAAAATTTTAAGAAGGTTCAAACCCGTGACAGGAAATGCTACCACTTTTTTCTTGCCATTTACTGCATTTAAAGTGTAATTTTTTTCTGCAGTGGAAATTTAATTTAGCTTTTAAAACTATGCATAGAACTCTAGTTACAACCAAGTCTTGATTATAAATTGCATTATAACCCACAACTATGATTAGGTTTAATATAGCTTCCTATTCCCATCAATATATAGCTGATGTATGTCTTCTAGTAATAAAGATAAAGCTAACAGCCTCCTGTAATGAGATACCCAGACCTAATGTTTTAAAATAGTAGCATGGTAGCTGAACTGTTTGAGTGTTGAGCTCTGGCTTCAGTGAATCTAAACTACTCTTGGGACCAGGAAATTGCTTACTAAAGGTTTATGTACTGCCTCTTAGAGACAGAAGTAGTTTTCTCAAAAATCTCCTCAGTAATTCCTGATATGAAACAACAACCAAATCAGAAAATCCCCTGGTAACACTGAGACTCAGATCCAGAAAGACCAGTTCTGTTCTGGCTCTTGTGAAGTATGTTTTTATTAGCAGAGGCTCTTGAAACATATCTATCCCAACCATTTATACAAAACAAATTCACAGTGTATCTCCCTTATAGTCCTTACGTTAAGGGCTAACAGAAGCAGCTGGACAGCATCGCCAGTACCTTTGATTCTCACTCCTACACAGTGAAATATGACCTGCCATTTTTTAATCACAGAATAATCCTGAAGCTATTTTATAAGTTCTTTTTGTACTTGTATCTTTATCAATGTCAATTAGATTTCCATTTATGAAGTATTCTATGATGTAATACTATATATTTCAAGATTTTAGTTGGAGAATTTAACTATGTTTATATTCCCAGAGAAATCTTTGGCTATGG
The DNA here is from genome assembly GCA_009823505.1 of Rhizomys pruinosus. Classification (NCBI taxonomy): domain Eukaryota; kingdom Metazoa; phylum Chordata; class Mammalia; order Rodentia; family Spalacidae; genus Rhizomys; species Rhizomys pruinosus. The sequence goes on along the minus strand of VZQC01002594.1, from coordinate 312,153 downwards.
TTTTTAGTCTTTTATGTGCATATATCTAATATGTAAAAACAATGAGATTTTAATCATAATCTGAATTCTAATAAATTTCTATTGCTGAATACAACTTTAGAAGTCAGCACTTAGAACTGGGTTTTTCGGGTGTTTTTTTTTTTTTTTCCAAATTACCATCATGTTTCTTATTAATAACAATTGGGCTGAACAGGGACGGTCAGTATTTACATTCTCACCATCAGAACTGGAACTCTTAGACCAACAGGAAACAGGGAGAGTTGTGAAGTGCAATTAGTACAGACCTTGTTTTAACCTCTGAGAGCTTGCTTTCAGTTCAGACTCCCATGAGCCCAGTAATGTGAATGGTGACAGGTGTCTCCCTTTTGTTTTTCAGCTGGACTGAAAACCTCTGGTATGTTGACCAGGGCTGGCCTTGACCACAGAGATACTCCTTTGCCTCCCCTTTGCCTCCCACAGTGCTAGGATTAAAGATGTGCCACCATGCCCGAGCCATGGTTAGAACAGGTTTTTATATTATATATATCATATATTATATATAGTATATTATTATATTACATATATATATATATTAAATATATGTATATATATATATGTAATATATGTATATATATATAGTATCATGTCATATGATACTATTGTAATATATATATATATATACATATATATATATATTAAAAATATAATTTATTTTCAAATATATGTATCTTATTTTGTGTTTTCTAAGCAGAACAAGAGGCAAATGTCTTATATTCACATAAAAAATTTCAGTGTACATACCACATACATGCCACACATACATACATATACATACAAACAACATGAGTTTTTGTACATGAACACAAGCAATGCTCTGAAATGAAAGGTGTTTTGTCCCTGGCAATGCTATTTGTAAATCCAGGTGTCTTCATGGTTATGAGACAGCCACTCAAAAGAACAAATTTTAATTAGAGATAACATGTTTTCATTGGTTGGTTCTTTTCTTTGAGTTTTCAGTTAATTGCCCAATGCCATGTAATATTTTTTCACATTTTATTTTTTTTAGGAGTTCACATTTTTCCCTTTATTTTTATATTACTCTAATATATGAATACATACCCTCCATACATATAGCACAATTACAAAGTCTGAAAATAAGTGGTCAGCTAATTCTAGAGCCCTTTAAGGAATTCACAGCATAGTTGCCTTCAGATAAAAAGAAATATAACATTAACTTTTCTTAGCTTGCCTTTCAACTAGGGATTTGGTGCTAGCATCCACAAATAAGGGATACCATTCGTCATATGTTTTTCTGGGACCATGTTACTTCACTTAGCAGAATGGCTTCAAGTTCCATCCATTTACCTGCAAAGTTCATGATGTCATCTTTCTTAACAGCAACAAAAGTCACTCTTCAAAGATGCCCAACTTTTATTACATGATGCATTTCATTTGCGATTATTAAATTAATTCTAGCATTTAATCCTTCAACAATATTTTCATAGGTGTGCTTATTTTGTTTCTTTTAAAATGTTTATTACACTTTGTTTGTGTGTGGGTTTGTGTATATGTGTCTGTTCCCTTGTCTGTCTGTGTCTGGAAATGGTGTGTGTGCTTGCCAGGGTGCACATGTGGAGGTCAGGAGACAACTTGCTGTGGTGGATTCTTTCCTACCACCTGTCTGTTCTGCGGTTCAAACCCAGACTTAGTGGAAAGCACTTGTAACCACTGAGCCATTCTGTTACCCCAATTTGACTTGTTTCTTACCTTTCAAAATATGGGGCTGTTCATTAGTTTGAGGACTTAGTCATGACTGCACAGAGATCATCCATTCCAATTAGTAGTCAGTGATTAAAAAAAAAAAAAACTCTAGCAAATGAAATGAGGAGAAACAGTTATTATCATCCACTTATGGAATAACTCTATCCCCCTTTTATATATGCATATGCATATAGTTTAGGAAACTTCTAAAATATTATACTAAGTGCAGTAGCCCAGACACAGAAAGACAAGTACTTCATGTTCTCTCCTATGTCTGTATCCTAGCTCTAACTTTTTAGATTTGAGTATATAAACGGAAGTAACTGAAGAAGCCAGAAAATTAGAGAGGGGAGGTGAGAAGGATTGCTGGAGAGGGAGATATTAGGACACACAAGCTACCACAGATGAAATGGGAAAGATAGGGAGGACTTTACATGGGAAAGGGAGGGAGGAAAACAGTCCTAAGGAAAAATTTTATAAGCTTACATAGTGTGTGTGTGTGTGTGTGTGTGTGTGTGTGTGTATGCATCTGTATATCTGTCTGTATACATATATCTATATAGTTTAAATGAAGTTATGCCACACAAGATAATGTTTGCACCAAAAATCATAGACTATCTTTAAAAAAATAAAAACAACCCAGTAACAGGCCTGGAAAATTTCCTTAAATGTGTTGGTCAGAGGAGTCCAAGACATTCCCCAAATAGCTGGGTGTGGTGTCTCAGCACTCAGGAGGCAGAGGCAGGCAGGTCTCTGTGAGATGAAGGCCAGTCTGGTCCACATAATGACTTCAAGGAGATCTGGGATTAGGGAGACACTGTCAAGAGAGAAAAGAGATTCCCCAAACAATATATGCTATTGACTTTGCCCTTAGTTACATCCCAGAACTTGAAGGAAAGATCCTTTTGTTGAACACTTAACTCAAACACAAGACTTGGGGGAATCAAACTGGAACTGACCTGGAAGCATCCATGTGATATTTCCAAAGGATTTTAGTGTTAGTTAACATTTCCTATACTCATTCCTACCTTTGCCATTCCTAACCCCATTTTGTGTTTATGAATGTATTGACCCCATGTATATAAGTGGACCTATATTGTGCAATGGCCACAGAGGTCAGAAGAGGATGTCGGATTCCCAGAACTGGAATTAAGGGTGGTTGTCAGTCATGATGGGGAGGCTGAGATTTGAACCCAGGTTCTCTGCAAGAACAGTCATTGCAGTTAACCACTGAGCCAGCCCTAAGATTCAGATTTTAATAGCCCCTTGGATCACCAATTAAGGCAGTCCTATCTGCTTTTGCAGTTGCTGACTTATTCCTCATCTTTGATTTCCCCTCCAGTTATTTCTGTTGTTAAGAGTTATCTTTGTTTATTGTTATGTCCATAGATCAATGCATCTCTCAGTTATCACCAGAGATTATCCCTTAAGCAACAAATGGTTATTTCCATATGACATAAACTTACAATTGGAGAGAAAAAGAGGGTGCAGAGTGAGCACTTATCCATGCTTAGGACACCTTTATCAAACTTCTGCCTCCTATGGCTCAGGAAAGATTGTAAGAGCCAGAAGTGGTGGATGACCAAAGGGAAACAGTTTTCCAGGCAGCTCTTCAGTCATTCATATGAACTCACAGCAATGGTGACAGCATGCACAAGTCCCATGCAAGCCCAAACCAGACAAAATTTCCAGCATAGGAATGAGTAAGTGGGTAAGAAATCCCAACCTAACATCAGGAAATTGTGTCAACAGACGGCTACCAGCAGGAACAGAGACAATCTCTTTCTTTGTAGGTTAGCTGGGCTCCAGCGGCTGGACCCACACTGAAGGACATTTGCAGATATGGATTAGACTGTGTAAGCCTTTTTATGTATATCATAGAGTACATTAAAATACAGTAAGGGGACATTGGGATAGGGAAGAGCATCAAATTACACTGTATAAAAATCACAAAAATCAATTAAAAAAGAAATTGAACAAGGTATTTATAAACCATCTTAATATTTACTTTCTATAGTTAATTTTTACTGAGTGCATTTCATACAACATTTCTTAATCAACTTTAGACTCATTCCCCAATCTATGCCTACCCCTCATCCCCACCCCCAGGAGCTCATGGATTCTGCCATACATGTTAAGTCCTATCTTGCATCTTTTTCTCAGTCTTTTCTTTAACCTTTTCAATGCAGAAGTTTACTGTTTTGATCAGTTCTTTGAACAGGTTTTTCTCTCTCTTTTTTCCCTTTAATTTTATATTACATCAAAATATGCATATATATGCTCCACACATAAATTGAAATTACGAAATCTGAAAATAAACTATAGTTTAATTCCAAAACAAGTTTAGGGATTCACATTAAAAAAATTTTTTTTATTATTAATTTTATTTATTTCTGTATGTGTATGAATGTACTGTCTGCATGCAGGTTTGTGCACCTGTGTTGTGCAATGCCGCGGAGGTCAGAAGAGGGTATCGGATTCCTCTGGACAGGAGTTCTCCTGGAATTGGAGTTACAGACGGTTCTTAGCCGCCACGTGGGTGCTAGGGATCGAACCCGGGTCCTCTGCAAGAGCGTCGGTGCTCTTAACCGCTAGGCTATCTCTCCAGCCCTTATTTATACTATTAATATGAGCATTTCTGGAAGCAATAATAGTGTTTGTGTTATCAGTGATACTATGAACTTTCTTGGAGAGTTGTCATTATTCCTGTGCCTGAAAATATAAGAAGGTTCAAACCCTTGACATGTGAAATGCACTTTTCTTGCACTTACTGCATTTAAGTGTAATTTTTTTCTGCAGTGGAAATTTAATTTAGCTTTTAAAACTATGCATAGAACTCTAGTTACAACCAAGTCTTGATTATAAATTGCATTATAACCCACAACTATGATTAGGTTTAATATAGCTTCCTATTCCCATCAATATATAGCTGATGTATGTCTTCTAGTAATAAAGATAAAGCTAACAGCCTCCTGTAATGAGATACCCAGACCTAATGTTTTAAAATAGTAGCATGGTAGCTGAACTGTTTGAGTGTTGAGCTCTGGCTTCAGTGAATCTAAACTACTCTTGGGACCAGGAAATTGCTTACTAAAGGTTTATGTACTGCCTCTTAGAGACAGAAGTAGTTTTCTCAAAAATCTCCTCAGTAATTCCTGATATGAAACAACAACCAAATCAGAAAATCCCCTGGTAACACTGAGACTCAGATCCAGAAAGACCAGTTCTGTTCTGGCTCTTGTGAAGTATGTTTTTATTAGCAGAGGCTCTTGAAACATATCTATCCCAACCATTTATACAAAACAAATTCACAGTGTATCTCCCTTATAGTCCTTACGTTAAGGGCTAACAGAAGCAGCTGGACAGCATCGCCAGTACCTTTGATTCTCACTCCTACACAGTGAAATATGACCTGCCATTTTAATCAGTAATATCCTGAAGTATTTTAATACAGTGTACTTGTATCTTTATGTCAATTAATTTCATTTTGAAGTATTCTATGATGTAATACTATTATATTTCAAATTTTAGTTGAGAATTAACATATTTTATATTCCCAGAAGAAATTTTGAAGCTATGTTTTTAGTCTTTTATGTGCATATATCTAATATGTAAAAACAATGAGATTTTAATCATAATCTGAATTCTAATAAATTTCTATTGCTGAATACAACTTTAGAAGTCAGCACTTAGAACTGGGTTTTTTCGTGTTTTTTTTTTTTTTTCCAAATACCATCATGTTTTTATTAATAACAATGCTGAACAGGGAAGGTCAGTATTTACATTCTCACCATCTCAGAACTGGAACTCTTAGCCCAACAGGAAACAGGAGAGTTGGAAGTGCAATAGTACAGACCTTGTTTAACCTTGCTGAGAGCTTGCTTCAGTTCAGCTCCCATGAGCCAGTAATGTGAATGGTGACAGGGTCTCCCTTTTGTTTCAGCTGGACTGAAACTCGGTATGTTGACCAGGCTGGCCTTGAACTCACAGAGATACTCCTGCCTCTGCCTCCCAAGTGCTAGGATTAAAGGCATGTGNAAGTCAGCAACTGCAAAAGCAGATAGGACTGCCTTAATTGGTGATCCAAGGGGCTATTAAAATCTGAATCTTAGGGCTGGCTCAGTGGTTAACTGCATGATGTTCTGCAGAGAACCTGGGTTCAAAATTCTCAGCCTCCATCATGACTGACACCACCTTAAATTTCCAGTTCTTTGGGAATCCGAAATCCTCTTCTGACCTCTTGTGGCACTGCACAATAATAGGTCCCATTGATGATAACAAAAAAAAAAAAACAAAAAAAATTGGGGTCAATACATCTCATAAACGACAATAATTTGGGGTTAGGAAATGCAAAACGGTGAGGAATGAGTATCAGGAAATGTTTAACTAAAGCAACTAAAATCCTGGATAATACTAAATGGTTGGCTTCCAGGTCAGTTCAAGTTTGATTTCCCCGGTCCAGTCTTTGTCGTTTGAGTAAGTGTTGCAACAAAAGGTATCTTTCTTCAGTTCTGCGGATGTAACTAAAGGGCAAAAGCTCAATAGCATATATTTGTTTGGGGAATCTCTTTTTTCTCTTCTTGACAAGTGTCTTCCCTACATTCCCGGATCTCCTTAGAAGTCATTTATGTGGACCAAGACTGCCTCAATCTCACAGAGACTGCCTGCCTCTGCCTCCTGAGTGCTGAGAAGACACCCAGATCATGGCGCTGACCCAGCTATTTGGGGAATCGTCTTGGGACTCCTCTGACCAACCACATTTAAGGAAATTTTCCTCCAGGCCTGTTACTTAGGTTTTTTATTTTTTAAAAAAGTATAGTCGCTGAAATGATTTTGGTTGGCAAACAATTATCCTTGTGTGGCAGTAACGCTTCATTTAAACCTATATGATATATATATGTAATAACAGACAGATATATACCAGATTGCATACCACACACCACACAACTCACACACGCACACACAACACACCTAATGTAAGCTTATAAATAAATTTTTTCCTTAGGACTAGTGGTTTTCCTCTCCGTCCCTTTCCCATGTAAAGTCCTCCCTATCTTTCCCATTTCATCTGTGGTAGCTTGTGTGTCCTAATATCTCCCTCTCCAGCAATCCTTCTCACCTCCCCTCTCTAATTTTCTGGCTTCTTCAGTTACTTCCGTTTATATACTCAAATCTAAAAAGTTAGAGCTAGGATACAGACATAGGAGAGAACATGAAGTACTTGTTCTTTCTGTTTCTGGGCTACTCGCACTGTATAAATATTTTTAAGAAGCTTTCCTAAAAACTATAATGCAGTATGCATATATAAAAGGGGGATAGAGTTATTCCATAAGTGGATGATAATAGACTGTTTCTCCTCAAATTTCATTGGCCTAAGAGTTTTTTTTTTTTTTTTTAATCACCTGGACATACTAATCTGGAATGGATGATCTCTTGTGCAGCTCATGACTAAGTGCCTCAAACCTAATGAACAGCCCCCGATATTTTGAAAGGTAAGAAAACAAGTCCAAATTGGGGTAACAGAAATGGATCAAGTGTTACAAGTGCTTTCCCACTAAGTCTGGCGTTTTGTAAACCGCAGAACATGACAGGTAGGTAGGAAGGTAGGAAGAATCCACCAACAGCAACGTTGTCTCCTGAACCGTCTCCATGTGCACCCTGGCAAGCACACACAAACTTGACCTGGACGGCGGCAGCCCTTTCCAGGAACAGACAGACAAGGGAAACAGACACATTATACCAACACAAACCCACACACAAAAACAAAGTGTCATAACACATTGTTTAAAAAAGAAAAACAAAATAGCAACACCTATTGAAAATATTGTTCGAAAAGGGATTAAAATGCTAAGAATATATTTGAATAAATTCGCACAATGAAATGCATCATGTAATAAAAGTTGGGCATCTTTGAAGAGTGACTTTTGTTGCTGTTAAGAAAGATGACATCCATGAAACTTTGCAGGTAAAATGGATGGAAGACTTTGAAGCATCTCTGCTGAAGTGAAGTAAATGGTCCGCCCAGAAAAAGAAATAACGAATGGTATCCCTTATTTGTGGCATGCTAGCACCAATCCCTAGTTGAAAGGCAAGCCAAGAAAAGTTAATCGTTATATTTTCTTTTTTAATCTAAACCGGCAACTATGCTGGGTTGAATTCCTTAAAGGGGCTCTAGAATTAGCTGACCACTTATTTTCAGACTTTGTAATGTGCTATATGGTATGAGGTATGGTATCATATTTAGAAGTAATAATAAAATGGATAAGGGAAAAAGTGAAATCCTAAAAAAAAATAAAATGTGAAAAATATTACATGCATTCGGGCAATTACTGAAAAATCAAAAGAAAGAACAACCAATGAAACGAACATGTTATTCATCTAATTAAAAAAATTTGTTCTTGAGCTGCTGTCTCAATAAACCAATGCAAAGACACCGTGGATTTACAAATAAGCATTGCCCCATGGGACAAAAACAAACCCTTTCATTTCAAAAAGAAGGAAAAACAAAAAACCAAGGATACAGAGAGAAAAACAAAAAAAAGAAAGCAATTGCTTGTCGTTTCAGTTACAAAACCATTTATTTGGTATGTAATATGTATGTATGTTGGTGGCACATGTATGTGGTATGTACACTGAAATTTTTTATGTGAATATAAAGCATTGCCTCTTGTTCTGCTTAAGAAAACCAAAATAGAGATACATATTTGAAAAATAAATTAATATTTAATATATATATATATGTATATTATATATATTATATATATTACAATAGTATCATATGACATGATACTATATATATATACATATATTACATATATATATATACATATATTTAATATATATATATATGTAATATAATAATATACTATATATAATATATGATATATATAATATAAAAACCTGGTTCTAATAAGCCGGGCATGGTGGGACGGTTCTCGGCCGCCATGTGGGCGCTGGGGATCGAACCCGGTTCCTCTGTAAGAGCGGTCGGCGCTCTTAACCGCTAGGCCATCTCTCCAGCCCTTTAATGTACTTTTTTTAAGGTTCTATAAGAATCGAATATAAATTTTACAATAAGTTCACAATGAAAACTATACATTATTATAATATTTCAATAACTCAGGGATTATACTGAAATTATTCTATAAAGCTATCAATACTTTTTTTGTTCCCTCCCCTTTGTATTACTCCAAATTATGCCCTTATGAACAACACATATGTATCTAAATTATGACCTCTGGGAATGAACTGTATGTTAATTCCTAGATATGTTTTGGGATTCACATTTTTTCCCCTTAAATTTTATATTACTCTAGAATATGAATACATACATCTTAATATTTAAATATGAAAAAGAGTTGTCTTTGGTTATTTTTATAAACATCCACTCTTTTGCTTTTTCTTTCTTTGTATCTTAGTGCCTCTTATCATTTCTCAGCCAGTTATCCAGTAAGCCAGCTCAGTCTCAGGGGTACATGTAGATTATTTGGGAACATTGTTTTATTTTTTTGAAGGTATCATCTTCCTTGCCTTCTAATGTTATCAGCATTTTCTTCAAAGTAAATTTAATTTATTATATCCTAGCTGCCTCTATTGTATAGCCATATAGATTTTAAAACTATCATGTAGAGCTTGAGAGATGGTTCAGTAGTTAAGTACACTGGCTACCATTGCAGAGGATCTGGGTTTGATTCCAAGCACCCAGACGTTGGGAAACAACTGTCCATAACTTTAGCCCCTCCCTCTTTTGACCTCTGCAGATATTGCAAAGGACAGGTGCACGTATTGTATATGCAGGTAATACACTCATCCACAAAAATAAAAATAACAAGTGGAATAAATAACTAAAATATGTGCCCAGTATCTTCATTTCTTCTCTGTTCATCAATAAATAAATGTTAAACCATGCAATTGTTAAAAGCACATGTGCATAATTAAAATTATTATTTTCAAACTCTTCCACTTGTTCCTATGGCCTTTGACAAATCTTTTAATTTTTCTGAAATATAGCTTTCTTCATGTGGATAGTATGATCTCCCATGGATATGTAACATTGTACTAGAGAGTTCACAGTTCTTTGGTGACTCTTTAAGAGTCATGACAGAGTGAGCCAATGGTTGCAATGAAAGAGTGAGAGAGGGACGTTAGAAATGAAGACGTATGAGTGACAAATTACCAAAGTGGTACAGATGACAAAGCCAGAATCAATCATTGATGGCTCTGAAGATAGAGAAACTAGGCTATGCGCTGTGTTGTGGGTCACTCAAAGAAGCTAGAAACAGCAAGATGATATACTTTCCTTGTGAGACATCAGAAGAAATATATTTTTATCTTAGTGAGACCCACTTTGGAATTCTGACTTCAAAAACAAATCATAAATTACTGTTCTAATTAACCACTATTACTGTAAATTTTTGAAGAGAATCCACAGTAAATTAGATGTAGGGTTTCCAGGAAAACCTATAGTCAGTATTTATGTACCAGTTATAAAAGGATCTTAGTCATAATAAATTATCAACATAGAACTTTTTGTAAAATACATAAACTTTACCAAAGAACTAAGTATTTGAAAAGTGAGATTCCCTCTCTCCCTCTGTCTGGGTGCACACACGTGTGTCTGTGTGGGGGGAGGGTTTGTGTGTCTGGGTATATGTGTGAAATCTGCTGAGGGCTTGCTTACTCGTTCCATGAAATAAATGATAGGAGCATGCAGTAGGTGTTAGTCATGGTTGCTTTTCACAAGTGAGACCAGTGGAAGAACTGAACAGAGACTTCAAAAGTGAGGAATTAGAGACGGCTGAGAAACATCTTAAAAAATGTTCAATGTTGGTAATAATTAAGGAAATCCAATTTAAAACCACTTTAACATATCATCTCACTCCCTCCGATAAGACTGGCTAGGATCAAGAAAAATGATACCAAGTGCTGGAGAGGTTGTGGGGAAAGGGGAACACTCATCCACTGCTGGTGGGATTGTAAACTTGTACAGCCACTATGGAAAGCAGTGTGGAGAACCCTTGGAAGACTCGGAATAAACCCACTATGGAAAGCAGTGTGGAGAACCCTTGGAAGACTCGGAATAAACTTGCCACCTGACCCAGTCATACCACTCCTGGGACTATACACACAAGACTCATCTTACCAGAGAGATACATGCACAACCATGTTTATTGCAGCTCTCTTCACAATAGCAAAGAGCTGGAACCAACCCAAGTGTCCCTCAACTGATAAGTGGATAGAGAAAATGTGGTACAGCTACACAATTGAATTCTATGCAGTATTAAAGAAAGATGACATCATGAACTTTGCAGGTAAATGGATGGAACTAGAAGATACTATGTTAAGTAACACAGTCCCAGAAAAACAAATGATACATGGTATCCCTCATCTGTGGATGCTAGCACCAATTACATAGTTGTAAGTATTTCTTGTGCAGAACTGCTTGAACTTTTGTCCAAGAATTTGGGAGTGGTGCAGATTGAAAGGAACAACAACAACAACAACATCAGAAAAGACTGCATCAACGAACTGACTGAAATGGTGAACTTCTGCTCAAAACAGTAAAATTCTGCATTGAGAATTTTGAGAGAGACTGAGAAAAATATGAAAAACATGTTTGGCAAAATGTATGAGCTCTAGTCGGGTAGGGGGTAGGGAGGGGATAACGGGTCTAGATTTGATTTGTAATGTAATCTTATATAAAATGCACAGAGCTTCAATAAAAAATACAAAAGCATGAAAGATTGTCAAAATACATGTCACGCATAGGTGAAAGAAAATTTTTTCTTGAATTCATTTTTATTTTATTTTAGTATGTGTGTATATTTGTGTGAATGTGTGTCTCCTATATGCTGGTGCCCATGAAGGCCAGAAGAGGTGGTCTAGCTCTGGAACTGGAATTACAGGTGGTTGTGAGCTGCCCAACATGGGTACTAGGAAACAAATTTAGATCCTATGGAAGAACAGTACTTGGTGCTCTTAATTATCTCATACCAAAGAAAATGATTTTGTAAAACTGAGTACTATATAGTACAAATGTACACTATTGACTCTGTGAATACAGTGATCATTTCTGAATGATTAAAGGCAAAGTAAAAAGCAGATCTTTCTGTAAAACAATACCACCCATTTTAGTTTTTGAGAATCTCCCCCAAAGTATTAGTGTACACAGAAGTGCTTGACTAGCGAAGTCCTCACCATCTGAGGGGAGTAAAAGCTGCTCTTGGGTGATCAAGGACTCTCTGCAGACTCTGCAGAGGAAACCTGCTGCAGCTGGCCCACTTAGCACTGTCTTTTCAGGTGTTGCTCGTCAGTAAAGAGGATGCAGCTGTCAGTATAATCGAAACAGATGGACATCCTTGCTGGCTCTCTCGTAGCAGTGCTCTGAGACTCCCTGTCTGCCACTTGGGCTGACTCAGTACTTCTCCAGCTCCAATTACTGGAGCTTCACTGTGTCAAACCACTTGCCTGACTCAGAAGAGGAGCTGTTTGCTGACCTACTTGAACCGCAACCTAGAAACACAGCCATAAAGCATATCTCAAGCTGAGTGAGTCTTAAAGTTATTTTCACCCCTCAGCAGATTAAGATAAATCGAAGCACTTGGAAGAGGGGAATGTCCTTGGAGATAGAATGAAGCAGATTATCCCTGTTCTGTTATCAGAATGCAGTCTTTTTTCAGAACAGTAATAATGCTGGGTGGTGAAAACCTGCTGGAATGCCATCACCTGTTTTGCAGAAGCATGTATCTGCTTTATGACTGGTAGTTTCTTTTGCACATTATGGGAAAGATACATCTTCAGTTTTACAATACTAAGACTGAAAAGGGGGCTGAAACGAACAAGTATTTTAATTGCATCTTAAAGAAAACTCATGTGTTACTATCTTATTGGTTGATTTATTATAAACTAAGCTTTACACTGAGCACACATCATCTTTTAGTTAATAGCCATTAATTCTCAGAAATACACTCATGGGTAGTTCATCTCCAATAGCTTCAAGATATATGTAGTAAGTATTCAGATCTGGCATGATGGCACATGCCTAAAATTTTAGCTCTTGGGAGGCAGAAAAAGAATCATCATTTTAAGTCTATCAGCCAACTGAGGGCTCAAGGCTAACTTTTGCTACATAATATATTCTCTTAAAGGGAGTAAAGTAAGAAAAGTATGCTAAGATACATGCAAGCCACATTTGTTTAAATCTAAAGTTTGGTATGATAGGCATCCAGTATTCTATATTTAGCCATCTCTTCTCCAGTCGATGTAATTATACCAGAAAAAAATAAGCCAGGCACTTCAGAGACACACAGACACATGTCTAATCATAAGGCTTTAGTGCTTCATTTTCGCTCTGTGACCTTATCTATTACTTGTTTGGATATTGAACTTGGAATTGCATACCTGTTTTTCTAAATACTAAAAACCCTATAGGAAACACAGAAGCTTGACCACAGTCGTCCTTTCTATGCCTTCACAAGAAGGCCACAGCACGAAAACAGTGCTCCTGCAATGTGCTTTGATCCCAGTGAGCTCCAATCACAGAAGTTACCTGGAAAATGCAGCACGTTTATCTTCTAGACAAGAGAACCCCTGTGGGTTACTCCCCAGCTCTCTTAATCTGTATGACTGCGGTCCACTAGGGGGTGCCAAAGTAGCAAAGACAGCAATGCAATCTTAAAAGGGACCTTATCTCCTGATTGGGACCTTGTATGGAGATAAGGTTATGGACCCAGGAGGTGTAACTCCTGAAATACCAGTGTTTCTCAGGAATCCCTGGTGTTGATTATAGTGGAAGAAAGGGCAAATCTGAATTTACAGGGAATTCTGAAACTGTACTTTATCTGTTAAAATATTCCTCTAGCTGAATTTACAAGTGCTCTCACTAAGAAGTATTATTATTATTATTATTATTTTTTAATTTCTGGCTGCTTCTTTTATTTTTTATTTTATTTAAATTTTTAAAAATTGTATTTATTTTTGAATGTGTACGAATGTACTGTCTGCATGTAGGTCTGTGCACTCGTGTCGTGCAATGCCGTGGAGGTCAGAAGAGGGTCTCGGATTCCCCTGGAACTGGAGTTCTCCTGGAATTGGAGTTACAGACCGTTCTTAGATGCCATGTGGGTGCTGGGGATAGAACTCCGGTCCTCTGCAAGAACAGTTGGTGCTCTTAACTGCTAGGCCATCTCTCTAGCCATATTGTTGCTGGGGATCGAACCTGGGTCCATTTGCAAGAGCAATTGATGCTCTTAACCTCTAGTCCATCTCTCCAGCCCCAGAAACTCTGTGTTTATGTGTTGTTGCTGTTACCTTTTCTTTGTTTTTAATGTGTACAGGGATTGATGCCAGGTCCTCACCCATGCTAAGTCAGTTCTATACTAATCAGCTACTGGGATAACCATTTTAAAAAATCATATTTCAGGCCAGTTCTTAGTTGCTCTGGCTGCTGGCTTGAATTAACTATGTGGTCCAGGCAGCCTGGAACTGAAGTCTCCTAGTATCAACATTCTGAATAGTTGAGATTACTGTGTGACTCCATGCTCAATTGTTGTTCAAATTGAATGACTACATAGTTACACAGCAAGGACTGGTAACATTTCTCCAGCCTCTTCAGATGGAATTTTAAATGTTACTTTAAGAATGATTTGAAGCAGATCATTCACTAAATTAACACTGGTGTATAGTTTGTGTGCAATAATTTATTAGGAAAATAAAATGCAATTACATTATCTGCATACAATTCCTTTATGTCATATTCACATCATTTGCCACTTTTAAAATATCTTTAACTTTTACACTGCTAAGACAGTAACAACTATCTGGTTTGATACTGGAAGGGATGTTTAAGGTTTATTTTATTTCTATTTATGTGTGTATTTGTGTTGGTATATGATTGTGCATGTTGGTGCATGGGAAGGGGAACAGAAAGGGGTGTTGGATATCCCTTGGAGACAGTTGTGAACTGCCCACTATGAGTGCTGGGAACTGAATTCTGTTCATCTACAAGAGCACCAAGCACTCCTAACCACTAAGTCCTTCATCTCTCTAGCCCCACTGGATGGGATTATAAGTGTCATTTTGAAAACAATTTGAAGTAAATCACTCACTGAATTAGGTCTGTTATCTAGCTGGTATATAATATCAGTAGTACTTTATGAGTACTTAGATATTTCTAATATTTATTGGGAAAAAAAAATCCTGACCTGAAAGTGGATATCTGCTGCCTTTCATTTATACATTCTAGAACTTCATTAACCAATTTTCACATAAGTCTTTTAAACAACAACAAAAAATGTGACTTTGAACATTCACTGTAATACTCCTGTGGCCCTGGAGCACTGGCCCCAAACTGTAATTTGCATATGGATTGTATGGGACTCTTGCTGAATTACAGACACAGTCTCAGCAGGTCTACCAGAGAGCTGTGGATTCTGCATTTCTGCAATCTCCCAGTTTATGCTAACCTGCTTGTGCTTTGACTCATAAAGCAGTAAGCTCCCAGGACAGGATGTAAGGCACACAGAACAGGGCTCTTCACTCATAGGAAATGGCAAGAATCAGAAAATCAAAAGGATAAAATTTAAAATTCATAAAATGTCCCCTTTTCTTTTTAAATATGAATCATTTGCATCTTCTTTCCTTTTCATTGAATTTTTAATGCTGCATTTGAACATAGATTCCAAGTAACCTCTCAGAGCAAGTAAGAATGGTTAATATTTTATGTGAGATTTTATTTTAACTGCAGGATGTTAGCCTGATTTTGGACCAGGAGAAATGAACTAAGAAAAAAGTGTTGGGATTTCATTCTTCCTGCCAATGTTCACCATGCCAGCCTAATATGTGTGGAGCTACACAGTGGCCTTTTTTTATGGTGGTAAACTATTGTACATACATAACAGATGGGGTCATAACTTCCTGATTCCATAAACATGGTCTCCATTCCTGGAGGCAATAATGTACTAAGATGCTTTTTCAATGTGTTTAGAGTTGGTGCACTGCTGACATTTTACAAGTTATTGAAGCTCAGGGCAGCAATAACTTGTAATGTAGTTTTCAACACAGCTTCAATATGTTTTTAGGGGTGAGGTACAATAGATAAGAAAAACCTTAGTAAATTATTCTTTTATCCTGTCAGCTACTCCAAGAGTGTTGTGCCCTGGCATTTTAAAGTTAGCAATTGCTATAGCATCATTATTTTCATACTCTGTCCTTCATCAGAGAGGTTTCCATTTACAAACGGTAAATAGCTTCCCTCTGTGACACACTTATCAGGCTGCTCCCAAGACTGACAGTAGCACACTGTCCTCTATAATGCTCTTAGCCCTTTGGTAAAGCAGTATCCTCAGAGGAACAAAGAAAGCAAGGTTTCCATTGAAAAACACCAAAACTGTTACAGGAGGGAACACTGCCTTTCAGGTTTTTTTGTTTGTTTGTTTGTTTTGTAGGCATTTTCTCCAACTGCTGAACAAACCTGTATATAAAAGACCTGACAATTATATTAGGAAGCTGAAATGTATATGTTAATTTTGGTGTCTTCTTCATTGTTGTTTCTAAAACTTAATTTCAGGAAATAATTGTACACTGATAAATGAAATGAACTCACTTATATACAGGAGCTTAAATTCTAGTGGGAAAAAGGAGAAGAAAAGAACAGAAAACTAGTAATGAATATATTATGGCAAGTGCATGCCAAGGGGACAACTGGAGAAAAGAGGACATTGAATTCTTCTTAAAATGGGTCTAGACATGGCAGAAGTAGAGGGTAAGAGGGCAATTTTATTATGGTTATCTGAAATTTTAGCTCTAAAAATTCTTTAAGATCTATGCACTTATTTTATCCACATATAAATTTAATTATATATTTCATTAATTATATTTCTGTTCTTTCTAGCAATAATTAATATGCTTTCACAGGGCAAGGTATAGTGCTACACACCTTTAATCCCAGCACTTGGGAGCAGAGGCAAGCAGATTTCTCTAATATCCAGGACAGACTATGCTCCTGACATAGTGAGTTACAGGTGAGTTATAGGTCAACTGGAACTACAGGGAGACCCTTTCTCAAAAACAAACAAAAAGCCATGTATATACAATTACTATATGTAACACATTTACTATGGTGTTACATATGACTGATTAAAGTTGATTGATGAGAAAAGAATAGAATTTGCTTACTCATGTATGTTGTAATTTCTAGTTTTTATATCTTTTTAATACATGAAAGAATGGCTGGAGAAAAACAGCTATTTTTAGATGTTATACACTGTGGGGATGGCTTTTATAAAATGGACATAGTCTAGATTAAGGACTTTTTTTTGTCTTTTTGACACAGGGTATCCCTGTGCCTCCAGCTGTACTGGAACTCACTCTGTAGACCAGGAGCCTTGAACTCACAAAGATCTGCCTGCCTCTGCCCCCAGAGTGCTAGGATTAAAGGCGTGCACCACCACACCCAGCTGGATAAAGGACTTTTAATTATCCCTGGAAAACCATGTGCTCCTATGTCTTGTGACCTAAACACTTGATCTCATTTCTTGGGGACATCAATTTGTAAGAACTCCACCCAAAAAGACAACGAAAGAATGTGGTTTATGGCTGAGAGTTAAGAGAGTGCTCCTATCTCCATTGTACAGCAGAGATTGGGAAGTTTGTATGACCTTGGATGAATGAAATATTCTAAAACTGGAGAAGTAAAGGCCAGATAGTCTGTTATGATTGGTGGAGCCAAGCTTGTACTTCCCCACTTGAATCTAAACAAACAATTTTGTATAAAACCCTGGGTGGGGCTAGATTCAGGACACAGTTCCAGAGATGGAGTTCCACTGGTACAGTTCAATCAGCACAGTTCCAGGAGACAGATGATCCCAAGAGATATCTAGGGTAATGAATGTCCTTTGAGTTCAGGTCCATTCTTAAAAACTAAATTCAACATCTAGTTAAGCAAGAAGGGCAAAGGCCCAAGGAGGGCCTCTGGGAGATCACACCTTCTCTGTTAGCTAGTAAGAGCCTGCCATCTTGTTCCCATTTGCCCTTCTTGGGCCTTTGCCCTTCCTGATGAGGCTGCCACAGAGCTCCTGACTACCATTCCCCTGCTTTGGAACCAGACTCAGAGGAGCTATTTCAAGGCTCAGACCTTCTCTTGCTTAACTAGTTAGAACCAGCCAGGTTGATGATTTAGCCCTCTGTTCCATCACCCTGCTAAAAACTCCTGATTACCCTGCATGAATCCAGCCTTTCCTTTCAATTAAAAAAAAATCTGAAGTACAACTAGCTGTTCATAATGGATAACAAAGTAAGCACCCTAGTCAACAATATAAAAAAAATCAAACTTTATTCAACTCAGCAATGGTAGGCTTGAGTTTCATATCAGTCACACAACCAACCCAGTCTACAAAAATAGCAATAAACAAATATATGAAAAACCTAATAGTACCATTGCTATAGAAGTATTCTACAATGAGAATTATCTATACAATAGGGAAGTTAAAAGAATAGTCATAAACATGATCAGAGAATTCAATGAATTTTGAGAACATACAAAAGATACAAAAAAGTCAAAGAGGAGAGGGATAAAGTACTAATATACAAGTAACTGAAATGACAAAGACAAAGACAATTCAATATTTGAAAAAATGAATTCATAAGAAATAGAAATATTAAGAAAAATCAGGCTGAGAAGATGGGATTGAAAAACTCTAATAAACTACTCAATGAGTTTACCTACAGAATGAATGAAATGGAAACCGAAGAGCAAGAATGGATGATAAAAGTTAAAGAATAGGACCACTTTAGCAAATGATATGGAATATTAAAAAAAAACAAAGGAATGGAATATGTAGGAAATGTGGGACTTGATGAAAGGACCAAATTTGTGCATATTAGACATAGAAGGAGAAGAATCTCAGGACAATGACATTGACCAGATCCTCATCAGAATTATAGAAAAAAATTCCACAATTTAAGGAAAGACATACTCATACAGATACATCAATTACAATGAATGCAAAATAGAAAGCTGTAGAACAGAAACTCCCCATTGCATATCATAGTCAAAACACGAAATATGCAGAAAGAAGAGTAGCTGTCTCTTGTTCTCTGAAAATTAGCCAATTATGTGTTTTGGTGTAATCACCATCTACAAAATAAGGAAAACTCACTGATGAGAATTAAACTGTTGTAAAGGAGTCACTTGTGTGGCTAGAGAGCTGGCTCAGCAGTTTAGAGCACTGGCTGCTCTTGCGGAGGAGCTGAGTTTGACTCCAAAAACCTATATGGTAGCTAACAATGTCATTAACTCCAGTTCCAGGCTATTTGGCACCCTCATGTGACCCTGTGGGCATTTCATAACATGAGTGGACTTACACATGTGTGGGCAATATACTCATGCACATAAAATAATAATAATAAAATATTAAAAAAGAAAAGGGTTCATGTAGGGTTAAGTGTCTCACAGAAACCTACTCTCTGTTTATGACCAGTTGTGTAGCTTTGAAATAGTCTCAACCTGTTGGAAAAAATGTAATATACTAAAAACTCCCAGTGGAAAAAGAGGAATGCAAGTGAATTTAAGTCCTGAAATAGCTAAAAAATAATTTATGCAATAATGGTAATCCTATGTGTCAAATCCAGACTATTGTGCAAAAAATGATTAGTGGGGTGTCATAAGAGAATTAAACATTGCATTTCTTAATGTATACAGTAATAGCATTAATTCCGTAATGAATACAAAATCCTAACTAATTTTCTTTTAAAGAGAATTGGATGAGCTAAAAGGAAAAGAAAGAGCAAAATTCTCCTAGTTTGCCAAGACTATCAAAATCAATTATCAAAGACTGTTGGCAGCCTACCACACAAACAATGTGTGCTGTACCACGCCCTAAGATGGCGCCGACTTCCTGAGTCACTAGAACAACAACAAGCCGCTTCCCGCCGTTGCCTTTGCATTGGACAAACTGCGCATGACTACTACTCTCCGAGCCCACGCTCTCTGAGCCCGCGCTCTCTGAGCCCGCTCCTTGGACATGCTAATGAGGCATCAGGGCACTGCACCAATCCAGAGCATACACGAGCCCTCTAGACTGCTATATAAGCAGTGCTTCTGCCCCATTTCGGGGTCCTTCTCACAAAAGAGCTGTACACAATAAATATTACCGCAGAAGAATCCTGTTGTCCGCGTGAAGTTCTTGCTGGTGAGACTACTGCGCATGACAAGTGGTGCTGAAGACCCGGGCCCGTGAACTTGCCATCGCTGGTGCCGAGAGGACCCTTCACTTTCGAAGAGGATTCAGAACTGCGCTCAGGAAGTTCTTTGTAAGGTTAGTTTTGAGAGATATGCTTTTCTCTGATGATCTAGAGGGATTCCAACCTTGCTTAATCATTTTATTGGCTGTTGTAATTGTCCTTGTAGCATTGTTTTTTGAACACAAAGGCTGCATCGCCTCCAGGATAACACAACAAGCTCTTACAGACCTTCAGGAGAACAGGTCAGAAACAGAACAGAGTGAAAGATTAGGTGCACATTCAAATAAAAAAGCCTCTAGGAAGGCAGATGCTAGCAAAATTCCTGATGAAGGTACCTTATACCCATTTAAAGATTTACAAGCCTTGCCATTAAGTGATTCAGATTCTAATGAGGAATTACCACAATCCGAAGAGGAGGAACTAGAGGAGGAAGCAGCACGGTACAAAATTGAGCACTTTTGCCCCGCTCAGCGGAAGGACAGGCTAAAACTGAAAGTAAACGGGTCCCATAGCTCTCCCACTCCCCTGCCTTCAGCTCCACCGCCTTATGCACCTGGGAAAGGCTCTACCTCCTTCTGTTCACCGGAGGTGCAACATGCCATAAGGCAAATGTTCCCAGTCATAGAAAACGCTGATGGTGAGCGCGGTCATCAGCCCGTAGAACATAAGCAAGTTAAAGAATTAGCAGAGTCAGTCCGCGCCTATGGAGTTAATGCTAATTTCACTGTGTCTCAAGTAGAGCGATTAGCCAGCACTGCCATGACACCTATGGACTGGCAGTATGTTGCAAAAGCTTGCCTCCTCACTATGGGACAATATCTGGAATGGAAAGTGTTGTGGCACGATGCCTGTCAAGCAAAAGCCCGCTCTAATGCTACTGCAGGGGGTGAGGCAGCCCGAATGATGTTTGATATGCTTACTGGACAGGGAGAACACGCCGCAGATCAAACCGGTTTCCCGCTTGCAGTCTATGGTCAATATCAACTGCAGCCCTAAGAGCGTGGAAGGTGTTAACAAATAAAGGGGAAGTCTCAGGCAATTTAACAAAGATAGTCCAGGGCCCGAGTGAGCACTTCTCTGATTTTGTTGCTAGGCTCCTAGAAGCTGCAGGAAGAATTTTGGGGGACCAGGAACAGGCAATGCCCCTTATAGAGCAACTCATTTTTGAACAATGTACTAAGGAATGCAGGGCGGAGCCAGGTGTGGTGGCACACGCCTTTAATCCTAGCACTTGGGAGGCAGAGGCAGGCAGATCTTGCTACTAAAGCCATAGCCTTTCCTGTGCTTAACCCCTTAGAGGCAGCTACAAAATTCCACTCCCAATTCCATGTGACCTCTGAAACTTTGCAGAGGCGCTTTTCTTTAACCCACAATGAGGCCCGCAATATAGTCCTTCAATGCCATAATTGTGCTGAGTTCTTATCTACCCCCCATACAGGTGTCAATCCACGTGGATTACGTCCACTACAGATTTGGCAAATGGATGTGACACATATCGCCTCTTTTGGCAGATTAAAATATTTACATGTGTCCATTGATACCTGTTCTGGAGTTGTTTTTGCTACTCCTCTCTCCAGAGAAAGAACCACTCATGTCATACAACATTGCCTAGAAGCCTGGAGTCCTTGGGGGTTGCCACAAATACTAAAAACTGATAATGGCCCGGCCTATACGGCAACCAAGTTTAAACAGTTTTGTCAACAAATGGGTGTCACCCATCTCACTGGTCTACCCTATAACCTGCAGGGACAAGGCATTGTGGAACGTGCACACCGCACCCTCAAAACTTACGTTATTAAACAAAAAGGGGGAATGGAGGTTGTGCCTCCCATGCCAAAAACAATGATATCAGTAACCTTATTTACACTAAATTTTCTGAATTTGGACGATCATGGCCATTCAGCAGCTGAGCATCACAACTCATGGCCAATGCCACAAAAGGAATTAGTAAAGTGGAAGGATGTTTTATCTGGAAAATGGAAAGGCCCGGATCCTATTTTAATAAGATCCAGGGGAGCTATCTGTGTTTTTCCACAGGAAGAAGAAAACCCAATCTGGGTACCTGAACGACTGACAAGAAAAATAAAAGGACATGAAGATTCTTGTGATCAACTTACTCATCATCTGGACGACTCAGGCAGAACCATGCTGGGGGATACTGTCGGTGTTCCCAAGGCCAATGCCAGTTCATCATGATGCTAAACTCTTTCCCCGCCTCTTTAGTACTAATCCATCTTTAGATGTACCCTATTTGCCTTTAGATATAGAACTAGCTAACATTAATAAAAATAAAAGCTTCATATTAAGTGGCAGCTTGTGCTTCCATAAGGTAAGTAATATAAATGACAGCTCAGAATGTGTTCAAATGTATAATCAAACTGCTGCATGGTTTGATGCCCCTGATATGCCTGGGAGGGCCAATGCTACTTGGATAACAGGACGATGGCCACGGGGAGTACGCTGGACAATTAACGGCCTTTTACCTTTTGGAATACTTCTACTACATTTGAACTATGGCAGCTAGCCCAGCTTGGCTGAGTGGAAATATTCTGGCCTATGTGTGACCAGCATCCAATATCAAAACTTCACAAGGGCAGCAAATTTGTCTAACCAATTGTCTAGATATCTTTTAGGTAATTGGACTGGAGAATTTGACAGCTTGATGAACCAACTTCGTATGGCTATTGTCACCGTGAACTCGACTAGAGTGGATGCCTCCCTTGCTGAAGGACTGGCCTCCTGGATTACTGCTGCCATCTCACACTTCAAAGAATGGGCAGGGGTGGCAGGGTTTGGCCTATTTCTATGTGGAGGGATTATAATTATGCTCTGGATTATGTGTAGGCTCCGTGCCCAGCATCAACACGATAAAGTAGTCATTGCACAGACCCTTGCGGCTTTGGAAGCAGGCTCCTCCCCAAACATTTGGCTTAATATGCTGGAGAAGTAGTCAATGACTGGTAAGACCTGCTGCAAGTATTACCAACCTAAGACAGGGAACAGACCAAAAGCTGTCTGTCCACCCCATGACGGGTAAGGAATACCTCTGCAGAGGCAACCTAAGACAGGCATTCTCCCAGCCAATTTTAATAGAGTCTCTGACAGGTCATGTCGCCCCTGAATATTCTCACAATCCTACTGCAGGAGGATTGTTGAATCCAACAGCCAGCTGCGGCCCAGAGACCTTGCTCTATTAAAACAGAAAGGGGGAACTGTTGGCAGCCTACCACACAAACAATGTGTGCTGTACCATGCCCTAAGATGGTGCCGACTTCCTGAGTCGCTAGAACAACAACAAGCCGCTTCCCGCCGTTGCCTTTGCATTGGACAAACTGCGCATGACTACTACTCTCCGAGCCCATGCTCTCTGAGCCCACGCTCTCTGAGCCCGCGCCTTGGGCATGCTAATGAGGCATCAGGGCACTGCACCAATCCAGAGCATACACGAGCCCTCTAGACTGCTATATAAGCAGTGCTTCTGCCCCATTTCGGGGTCCTTCTCACAAAAGAGCTGTACACAATAAATATTACCGCAGAAGAATCCTGTTGTCCGTGTGAAGTTCTTGCCGGCGAGACTACTGCGCGTGACAAAAGACTGTTTTTCTTAAACAATGGAAATATATTCTCTCATTTCTAGAAGTCGGGAATTCTTGATGGAGAGATGAGCAGGATTGGTTTCCTTCTGAGTCCTTTTTCTTTGCTTCACTGGATTGTTCCTTTGAGTATTAGTGTCAAACTCCTTTAAATAAGATACCAGCCATATTGGAATACAGGCTAGTGTATGACCTTAAATACCTCTTTGAAGATCCTAGCTCTATGTGCAATCACATTCTGAAGTGCTGGATATTAGGATTTCAAAAGAAAGAATGCAGGAAAATAATTCAAATAGTGCTACCTCTGTCCTACCCCCATTACTCCATGTCCACTCAATGTATAACACAGACTTATCCCAGCACTCAGAAGACCTCACCACACTCCAGCACAAACTCTGTATCCAAAATCTATTTTAAAATCTCCCAAGAGAGCTATGGTGCAGCTGGAACTGTAGCACAGGTTAAGGCAAAATACTTATTTGTGAAATTGGAGAATGAAAAAAGTCATTTGTTTCCCAAATAAAATTATGGGACAGTCATGGTTTGTATATTCTTATTCCAAGTGGGAGGAGTTGGAAATCATGTTTCATGCAATCTTGATCCAGCAAGGGAAACTGCATTAGATTTTAAGATTCAAGAATAATTCTCAAGGTTATGGATTACCTCCACATACAGGCTGTGACATGCACATGACCCCACACATGCATAATCATAGACATAATCACACATACACAGAGGGTGAGTGACAGCAAGAGCAAGACAGACAGACAGACACACACACGGAGAGAGAGAGCGATTGAGAGAGAGAGACCCTCTGCCCCTGTATAGTGTCCTTGCCATCTCATTTTAATATAAATTCTAGGTTACTGTACTTTTCTATAGAAACACTGTACTGATTTACTAATGTAGTAATTGCATATTTTAGGCTGTGTGATACCGGAAAAGTAAACATCAAGGTGATGACTGAACACAGTTTTCAAGTCTATTGATGTTCCCTTTGCTTCACATTCTCACCAGACCAACTAACCTTGTCCTGTGGAAAATGGGCATATTAGCCAGCATGGTGTGGTATCCTAGACCTCATGCATGACAGGGAAGACCTACCAATGAACTACATCACCAGTTCATCATTGAGGCTTTGGTTTACATGTAGTTGATGATTATGCACTTTGGGTATTTTAAAATATTTATTTATTTATTTATTTATTTATTTATTTATTTATTTATTTATTTATATGAATGTACTGTCTGTATGTAGGTTTGTGCACCCGTGTCGTGCAGTGCCGCGGAGGTCAGAAGAGGGTGTCGGATTTCCCTGGAACTGGAGTTCTCCTGGAATTGGAGTTTCAGACAGTTCTCAGCTGCCATGTGAGTGCTGGGGATCGAATCCGGGTCCTCTGCAAGAGTGGTCGGCGCTCTTAACCGCTGAGCCATCTCTCCAGTCGGATTATGCACTTTGTTTTTTTTTTGTTGTTGTTTTGTTTTTTTATCTTTTCGAGACAGGGTCTCCCTGTAGCCCCAGCTGTCCTGGAACTCACTCTGTAGACCAGCCTGGCCTTGAACTCACAAAGATCCGCCTGCCTCTGCCTCCCAAGTGCTAGGATTAAAGGCATGCGCCACCACACCCGGCTCACACTTTGAACATATGTTGTGTGCATACTTGTTTGTCATTTCTACATTTCCTTTGCAGAAATGTCTACTGAGTCCTAAGGAACTAGAAGGCAAGCCAGGAGAAGAATCAAACTGTGTACTGTACAGAAGTCACCAAACTGTATACTGAATCTTGAAAGTGAATTTTTGGTGGATTAACTTTTATCACAAAATAATTATTTAAATGAACTTACATTTATTCATCCTTTATATTATAGTTAGGGGAGATATTCATTTGTTTGAAATGAACTATGTAGGTAGGTACAGTATATTATCTATTATTACAATCTATTGTTAATTTTGATACTGTAATAAGTTTTAGCAACAGTCTCACCATGCTTGCTACTAAACCTGTGTATTGCATAGTTGGATCCCACATATCCATGGTGAGTGGTTACATCCTGACTTACCCTGCAGGGCAAGGATGACAGAAACAGAGGCAGGTAGAGGAAGGGTGAGCTTTATCTCTTTATTTCCTTTGCATTCAGTGAAGTTATGACTATTTGCTTCTCTTTCTCTAGGGCTGACTTGTCTCAGTAGCAGCAAGAATTTCAGGGTAGGGGTGTCCACAGCACTTTCCAGAAGAGCTCCGTTGGCCCCTCAGAAATAATGCCAGTGGCAGCTGGTAGAGCCAAATTAAGTTTCAATTTCTATTAAATACACATTGAATCAACGTTATTTCCTGACAATCTAGAGGACAATATTTGGCCTTCCAACAAATTAATGAAATGGAAAATAAAAACCGATGCTTACAGAGTAAAAGAAATAGCCATAATTTAAAATAGTGGGAAGAAATCCAAGTAGAAAAAGAAAAGTGTATGAAAATTACAGACAGGAGAATGTGGGGTAGATATTAGGGTGTATTAAGGATTTATTCACTCATTCTAGACCTGTAGCCGAGGATAGTCTGGAACTCACAATCCCATTGGCTCAGTTTCAACATTACATGATTATAGATTTATGCCTCCATGCCCAGCTAGGGACTTTTTAGTAATATTTTCATTGGATTTATTATATATTTAAGAATGCAGTAAGTTTTTAAAAAATGTCTTAAAATAAACCAAAGTTCATGTGGTAATGGATTCAGTTGCATAGCATCTTATTTACACAATATTTTCACACAATAATTGCTGGATCCAGATAATAAATAGCTGACTCATTAGCTCTCTATCTGTAAATTGTATACACATGTGCATTCCAAAATCAAGGTATTATGAGGAGTGGTGACACATTAAGATAGCAGATATTTTCCCGAAGTGCTAATTTTTTTTAATCTTTTTGAGGCATGGTCTCCCTTTAGTCCCAGCTGGCCTAGAGCTCACTAGGTAGATAAGTCTGGCCTTGAACTTACAGAGATCCGCCTGCCTCTGCCTCCTGAGGTGTGCGCCACCATGCCCAGCACCAAAGTGTTAGTTTTATGTCACTTCTAACTTTTCTGAATGTTCTGATGCAAAACAACTTTAACTTTAAATTTTTGATAGTATGTTATTATTAAAGTATCAAATCTTGCTTTAAAATACTATCTACTAATCATAATTTGTTAGAGAACTGCTTAGGGAAGATAAACTACTACAAGCCATTCCAAATTACAATGACTAAAGAGTTTTATTCTGCAAGAGCAGCCAGTGCTTAGCCATCTCTCCAGCCTCTATATATATTTATTTTAGTCTGTTTAGTGTTGCTTGTGTTGATATGTGGTTAGAGCTGACCACATGGGACTGGATAATCTATCAGAGAACTCATCCCTGGAGAAACCTCATTCTTCATCTTTCCACAGCATATCAACTGGTGGTGTCATTGCATAAGTTCTCTTTACACAACCATGTGTTGAGATTTCACAGTGTAGCATTACTGGCATGTCTGGAAGATACTACTTCACTGCTGGCATCCTGACCTCTGGCTCTAATAATTTTTCTACCCCTCCTTTCAGAAAATTCTCTGAGTCTTAAGAATTAGGGACCTGACTGCATTGCAGATATACAAATTGTCACTGGGTCATTGTCACTGGGCTCCCTGGGATCAAGTAGTCTCTTCATTTTGATCTGTTGTACATCTCTGTAGTAGCCAAATTACTGCTACAAAAAAGAAGCCTGTTTGATGAAAGGTGACACTTATCTAGTGAATTTGAGGCCAATTTGAGCTATAAGATATTTGTCAAAAAATTGTCAAGACAAGTTGGAAAATCCTAGAAGTCAAAATGATATCTAGTTTACATATTTCTTTTTTTTTTTTGTCTTTTCAAGACAGGGTCTCCCTGTAGCCCCAGCTGTCCTGGAACTCACTCTGTAAACCAGGCTGACCTTGAACTCACAAAGATCCACCTGCCTCTGCCTCCCAAGTGCTAGGATTAAAGGCATGCACCACCACGCCTGGCTATACATATATCAAGAAACTTAATTAGTTTGTATAATATATGTATTTAATTTTAATATTCTAAATACATATACCTGTTTAATTTTAGTTCTCAAAACTCTGGAATATTCACGCTACTGAATAATGTACCTATACCAAAACTTAGAAGTTTTGTTTACTTTGACTTTTATGGAAGGAATTACAACAAGAATACCTGATACAGATTTCTGTGATCACATTCTGAAATAAAAACTCTATATCCAAATGCAAGACACACATTGCTTAATGGTACATTCTGCCTTCTGGATTCAGATGCCTATTCCTCCTCTTCAAACTTGTTAATATTTGAATAAATGGGATTAATACTTCATTTATCTATTCTGCTCACAAAGCTGGTTTTAATTTGTGATCCATGAAATATCTGCTCACTTTCTGCTGCCCTGTAATTATTGAACTCACAAGTCCTCTATTAAGAAATTGTCAAATTATAAATAATCTTAAACTATGCATGCGATATAGGCTCTATCTTCTCCAGGGTTGAGACAGGGTCCCCCAGTAACCTCAGCGAACCTGGAACTCACTATGTAGACCAGGTTGGCCTTGATCTCACAGACATCCATCTGCCTCTGCCTTGCGAGTTCTGAAATGAAAAGGATTTGCCACCATGCCCTGCCAGCTTAAATTTTTCCCCTTCTATGTTCATTTGATGTGATTTTTTTCTTGCAATACTGTTGATTCCATCTTTATTAATGTGCGTAGGGTAATGTTCTTACTGTGGGAGTGGGCTCATTAGTGGAAGGCAAGTTTGTTCCACTCTGCTCCACTCTATTCTTCTGTGCTCTGCTCTGCTCCCTTTCCCTTCCCTCTTCTCTCCCTCCTTCCTGTCTTCTCTGTACCCTCCCTCTCTTCCTTTAACCTTTCCCTCCTTCTTTCCCTCCCATTCCTGTCTTACCCCACCTGCTCTCTAGTAAATCCTAAGATTCTGTCAGATTTCAGCCTCTTCACATCATACTTCCCAACCTTCAACATACACATTTGCATCTATTCTGTTATATCCATGAAAAATAAATGAAAACACATTCCTATATTTTCATTTTGTGTGACCTAAGATGTAAAAGTTTGCTTGGTCTAAATTAACTCTATAGGAAATATCAAAATCCTATAAATACTTTTAATGATTTTCATGGATTAATGAGTAAATAGTAAAAATAAAGGGAAATTTAAATTTCGAGTAGCAGGAAACAATTTATGCATGTTATGGATTGGGCCATCTACTTCTGTCATGAAGATTTCCTTTTTGCATAGCTGTGTTTGTTCCTACTGCCAATTCCATCTCATCCTCTGCTACAATTAAGGTTCTGTGTGCCCGATGAATGAAGGTGACATTTTAAACTCTCCCTTGAGGGGAAGACTCATTTCTCACTTGGAGTCCAAGCTGAAAACAGTTGCCTACTTGGTTGTGCCATCTCATTTCCTGGAAAAAAAAAAAAATTGCTGTTAGCAGCAACATTGCCAGAGCCTAAGTTTTACACAATTTCTATCCAAACTAATGAGAAGTGCAGCCACTATAACCTCTGTTTTGCACATAATATGTAAAACAACTTTTCCTGAGACAAAATAACTAGTAAACAGTAAATTTTTGTTCTGTAGTCTGATTATATCTCTGCTACAGAAATATGATGCTATATTAATCTTTCACTTATTGAGCACTGAAGATAAGCTAAATCTTCCTTCTTAAAGGCTTAATGTCATCTCATTACTAGGATAAATGTTGTTCCTGTTCTTAGAAATTAGAGACTTTTAGAGTCAGAATTGGTTTCTTTTGATTTTCTTTTTAATATGATCCACACATTTGTCATAAAAAAAGGCCTCAATTTTAGGTGTTAATGCTCTGAGTGTACCTCAGTTCTTCTAATCAAAGTGGTCCACGGATATTCATCATATTCAATGCATTGTACTAGGAAATACATTGCTAAATTGTTTTATTTCATATTGAGATACACTGTGTCAGTCACTGGGTCCTCAAATTCCTCAGAAAGTTTTCAATTGTTTATCTCCTGTGTTCTTAATGTTGAAACATATTACAGGTATATTGATAGGATCTTTGGAATTTGGACATGGAAGCCCACCTGACTATATAGGAGATGAAAGATGCCCAACCATTCATACCTCCAAATACTCATACTATGTCAAATCATAAAAACAAAAAAATCTCTATTGGACAGGAAGGGCATTGATGGTACATGCCTTTAATCTCAGCATTCCGGAGGCAGAAGCAGGCTGATCTCTGTGAGTTCAAGGAAAGCCTGGTGTACGTAACAGGTTCCAGGACAGGTGGGGTTGCAGGGAGACCATGTCTCTAAAAGGAACCTGCATGCCCATCATGCAAAAAAAACAAAAAAACAAAAAACAAAACAAAAACAAAAACAAAAACAAAACAACAAAAAACTAGTCCCATAAGTGAATCTTTCTCATGCTTAATTTTCTGTCTGAAGTCTGCAATAAACTAATGATGAATCTCCTTCCCTGAAATGTTACATACTGTGTTATTCTAAAACTTTGATTTATATCTAAATGAGCTCTCTCTCTCTCTCTCTGCCTCTCTCTCTGTGCATGTGTATTTGTGTGTTTGATCAAGCTAATGTGAACTATACATGCTTATCTTGTATGAATTTCCCTTTTTGTGGTGAATTCAATTTCATGACTAAACTAAAATAGATTACTAATCTTATTCCAGTTTCAGAGACCAAACAATTATCATTTTCAAATATTAACCAATTATCCTGCTTTTTAATCAAAGTACAATACTCAAAATGGTACCTATATGTTTGCAGATTCCCACAAAATTCTACAGAAATTAAAATAAACTGTATAACAAGATTATTCAAAATACTTAATAATAAAACCATGAAGAGAGTACACCATTAAAATTAAGGCATATTATAATGCTGATACATGTAGTTATAAGCATTTGATGAAATTTATTAATTATTATTATGGAACTTTATCCCTGTTCTTCATGGGTAGAAGAAAAACAAAGAGAAATCCATATTCACACTTAGAAATATGCAGTGCCCTCATTTCTATTCCTGGAATTTTGGCTCATTCTCTGTGTCAAGTCTCTTAACCTCTTGTGTCTCTTTCCTCATCTGTAACAGGATGCTAATAATAACCACCTCCCACATCACAGAAAAAAATGAGGATTAATGGGAATGCTAAGAAAACTTTCTGTTAAAAAAAGAAAACTTTCTGTTATTTAGAAAAATATCTCAAGGGAAAGATTATTTGAAAAGCCTCTTTAGAATGTAGAATTTCTTGGGGAAGGATAGCAAGCTTAAGATCTACTACTGTAAAATTGTTTTACCTGATAAATTGATGGAACCCAGAATGAGAAAGGCCAATATTATATGTTTTTTCTCATAGATGGATACTAGCTTTGAAATCCTAGATATGCTTGTTCAAATTAGAAAATCCAAAGAACTTAGGGAGCTAATAAGCAGCCATGGGGGTAGGCTTCCTGAGAGGAATGGTAGAATGCAGGGATATAAATGGGAAAGTGGAGTTGCTCTTGCATATATCTAGGGTTTGACTATTGATAGGTTAACCAGGCTCCAGTGGATGAACTCCTACTGGTGGACATTTGGAGACACAAATTTGACATATATATATATATATATATATATATACACACACACATATATATTATTATATATTATTTTATATTATAATATATATTATATTATTATATATAGTATATTATATATTATATATTAATATATAATATATAGTAATATATATTATATATATTACATATATATGTACATTATATATATATATAATGTATATATAAATGTATATATACATTATATATATACATATATATATAATACATATATATGTATATATATATATATGTATGTGTGTGTGTAAAAGAGTAAATTAAATTAGGCAGGGAACAGTAAGGGGAGATGTACATAGGGGAGTGGATCTAAATATGATCAAAATGTATTGTATATAAATCACAGAAATTCAATAAAAATAAAAAGACAAGTTTTATCTATACAAATTTAGATATGGTTGGTTTTAACTCTCCTGGAAGACAGAAAGACCTAGATTGTTGCCCATTTGTTTTGTGTTATGATGGAGGTGGGCTACAGCAACTGTGTGCAAGGTGGATACAACCTTCTCTACTGTTCTCCATGACTTGCAACCCACATTTATATGTCCAGTCACATCAGTTCTCTGAGAGAGGTGAGATAGAAAAGATTTTTCTTCGGGCTTGAGAGACGGCTCAGCGGTTAAGAGTGCTGACTGCTCTTGTAGAAGACCTGGGTTCGACTCCCAGCATGCACATGGTGGCTAAGAACCATCTTTAACTCCAGTTCCAGGGGAATCTGACACCCTCTTCTGACCTCCATGGCATTGCATGACACAGGTGCACCTACCTACATGGAGACCGTACACTCATGCACATAAAAAATAATAAATAAGCTGGGCGTGGTGGCGCATGCCTTTAATTCTAGCACTTGGGAGGCAGAGGCAGGTGGATCTTTGTGAGTTCAACCCAGCCTGGTCTACAGAGTGAGTTCCAGGACAGCTGGGGCTACAGGGAGACCCTGTCTCAAAAAGACCAATAAATAAATAATAAATAAATAAATAAATAAATAAATAAATAAATGAAAATATTTTTCTCAACAGGTTCTTAAAAATTTAAGCATCACTGGTTATTCTAAACTCTGTTACTCTTCAGGGTACAGCTAACAGTTGGCAATTTATTCTCAATTTTCTTTCTATGTTAGGGCACAACTTGAAGAGTAAAGTGTCTTGATGTAACGATTTCACACTTGGGTAGGGTATAGGAGATTCTAAATAATTTCTGAATATTTAAAGAAAGATATTTTACTTGTGTTTTTGTTCAATTGATACATCCATGGGAGGAACTTATGACAACTTTTTAGTATGTATATTTTTGGCTTGTAAGAGGCCAGGGTGGGTTAAGGCAGTTACCAACTAGCTTGAGAACCTGAGATTAAACACCAGAGTCACATGGTAGTGGGAGAGAAGAGATTCCTTTGGATTGTCCTCTACTCTGTGCATACACATAGTTGCATGTGTATGTCCCCTCCTCCACATATACACAGCACACAAATAAAAAGTGAGTTATAATGTACAAATTTAAAAGGAGATCTTAAGTTTATATAATATTGTTTTTTATTATTATTTTTGTGTGTGAGATTATATTACCTACATGTTTGTAAGTGCATTCATGTTATGCTGTGCCTGCAGGAGTCAGAAGAGGGCATCAGATCCCCTGTAACTGGGGATACAGATGGCTGTTAGCCATCTTTTTGGTGTTAGGAATCAAACCCAGGTCCTCTGCAAAAGGAGCCAGTGTTCTCAATTGCTGTGCCATCTCTCCAGTCCGTGTTTATATAATATTCTAAAATTAAGACATTTATAACCTCAAAATTTTTGTCTCCCCTCTTGTGAGTGAGCAAGAAAAGACAATAATGATGTCATGTGGAGAGTGCATAGAGAGATGTTTGTTGCTGTAGATCTGACAAAATAAGGTAAATATTTTGCTCTGATTGATTCTTGAAGTTCAGAGATCTTTCTCTGTTTTATTCAGACCCAGAATAACACAAATGAGAAGAATCAGGAGTAAGTTAGTTCTTGGTAAAAGAAATGTAAGAAAAGGTAATATTTTATTTTATTCACTTCAGCTAGAAGTTCATGTATTGGAAACTTGGGGAAGATATGGTTTATCATTATAGCTATTATTCATTATCCTGGAACTACCCTTATATTTTGTGACTAAATGACTCGATATATTAATGAACATAGGTACATTTACAATTAATTATAAATGATTTCTATATTTATATAAACGACTTAAAATATTGCTTATTATTATAAATACTTAAATTGTCTATTAAAGTAACAAAGAATGATAATGCTATTTATCCATTACATAATTATCCTCTATTATTTAATTTTTACTAACTATACATTAGCCCCCAAAACTGATCTCTAATCAAGAGCTATTTGAAACTAGGTGCATTTCAGTGACTTTCTATTGCTGTGTTAAAACACCATGATCAAGAGAGAAAGAAAAGATACAGCTTTGCATTGTGTAGGATGTACAAGGAAGTGCCAGCAGAAAGGTTGACCCATCTGAACATTGAAAGGAAGAAAAGCCTCTGACTGCTACAGGCATCAAACCCCTCTGTGGATCCTACTTGTAACAACTATTTATAATGAGTCCTAATGAAACTTACCTTCTAGGTGCTGCAGAGTTTTAATATGAGAGATTTTCTTGCCTCTCCTTCATAGAACAAGGAGGAATATGATGATGATGATGTCATTTTCTAACTATAAATTGGAGCCAACTGTCATAGAGGTAATCTCTTATAAAACCAGTAAAACTGCCTTCTTTAATTGACTAATAGACATAGGAACTGTGAAAAGGATTATTCTCTATTCAGAACCAAATATAATACTAAAGACTCCTTAAGCTGTACACTTAAGCAAAATATATTAATACAGGAGAGCTCTGATATCAGCAATGGATTATTCCACCAAGGAGATGTTGGCCAGGGGATCCAAGCCCCCCCCCCCCCAAAAAAAAGGTTAAGGCTTCTCGCCTGTAAACTGGGATACCTGCAAGAAGAAAAGTGATAAGGCCCTGATGTCCAAGACCTGATGTAAACATGGGAAAGATGTATTGAGACCGCACTTGCAAGTGTACAGTTGGTCTCTGGAATACCAGAGAGTGTTACCAAAGGCCACTAAACCAATAAAGCAAATATAGGTCTCCTTGATCAAGCAAGACTCCTCCCTCAGCACCAGCTACACTTCACCTGCCTGGAAATACTATGCAGCAGTGGCAGCCATTTGCCTGTATATCCCAAATCTAATTGGCTATTAGCTCTCTCCTTGGAGGCATAATCCATGGATGATGCCACAAGCTTACATCCTCTACTGGCTAGGAGATGTTATATGCCACAGTAAGACCCTGTCATGTTTTACAGAAAAAAATGTAATTTATGGATTAACATACCATCCAAATATCTGTGTCTATACCAAAGTAACCTACCATAACAATTAGTACTGTTTAAATGTTAAGCCTGGACAAGCTGGCAGCCCATGAAAGAAAACAGCCAGAACTGACTAGAGACCAAGACATCAGCTCAGAGAAAGTAGAGTGTTTTGCTTCTCATCCCACCTGTGCCTTTTCTAAGCCTAGGGAACAATCTGCGGAAGAGAGGGCGTGATAGAATGTAAGGGCTTCGATTGGGGTTAATGGTGAAACTACAATAATATGCTGGCACTCATTTGATCAACTTGATTGAACATACAAGCCCCCGCCTGCTGGATGGTGGGACCATGAGCTGTGTGGGTTTGGGCACAACTGCTTGCAAATTGGTTTTACATGAAGGATGCTTGTACTCACAAATTATCACCTATTGTTAAAAAAAATGAAAACAAAACAAAACAAAAAAGCAGAGAAAGATGCAGAAAACTTATGGCAGAATGCACGATCTGCGATGGGTAGGGGTGGGTTGGGGGGGAAGGGAAGGGGATATATGCCTGAACTGAATTGGAAAATGATGTATGAAATACACAAAGCATCAATAAAAATAAATAAATAAATAAATAAATACCTATATATCTAATTGCCTGTGCTTTATTAGTAGGATTGAAAGGTTATTCCTGGACAAACTGTCAGCCCATGAAATGAAACAGCCAGAATTGACCAGAGTGCAAAAACGACAGCTCCAGAGAAAGTAGACTGTTTTGCTTCTTGTCCACCTATGCCCCTTTTCTAAGCCTAGGGAACAATCTGCAGAAGAGGGGGTGTCGTAGAATGTAAGGGTTGTGATTGGGGTGAATGGTGAAACTACAGCAATATAGACTGGACACTTATTTGATGAACTTGATTGAACATACAAGCCCCCCAGCTGGATGGTGGGACCCATGGGCTGTGTGTGTTTGGGCACAACTGCTTGCAAATTGGTTTTACATGAAGGATGCTTGTACTCATAAATTATCATTTATTGTTAAAAAATGAAAAAAAAGGTAATAGAAAAAAAAGAAATGATTAAGAATCTGATTTTCCCTGAAAGTGCTTACTGGATTCATAAACTGTGCAAATCAGAAAAACAGCCAAGCAAAACAAACAAGAGCAGGATTTTATATATTATCATCCTCCAGAGGAAGCAAAAATTCGAGTTAGAGATCCATCAGTGTCTAGAGGCCTGTTCATCTGGAGGAATAAGAACAAAAGGATGGAAGGTACAGGAAGACTTATAAAGACTAAAAGTCCCAATCAGGTACCCCATCCCTCAGTAGATGAGGATAGTCTGCTGCCCTTTTGTAATGCATCAGAAGATTAGTGCTCAGGGTCTAATGCAGTTTCTCTCACATGTAATTTCTAGTGTTGAATTCAAGACCTACAGCAATAAGAATTGATGAATCACGCCTCAAATTGTTAATATACCACAATTATAAGTAATTGTTACTCTTTTATATGTGATTTAAACAGCATCCTAGTCTGTTTTCTGTTGAAGTGATCAGACACTCTGACAAAAAAAAATGACTTGGGGAGAAAGGATCTATGGAGAAAGCATACATCCTGTGCTTCCAAAAACATTATACTTTTGAAGGAAGCCAGAACAGGGACTCAGGGTAGGAACCTGGAGTCAAATGTTGAAGTAATGACTGTGGAGGAAATTGCTCTCTGGCTTGTTCCTCTGGCCTGTGCCTAGCCTGCTTTCTTGTACAACACAGTACTACCTGCCCAGGGGTAGCCACAGTGGGTTGGACCTTCCCACATCACTCAATAATCAAGAAGTTCCCTCACAAACATGCCCACAGACCAATCCAATGAACCTAATTCCCAAACTGAATTTCCTTCTTCCCAGTTATGTCATGTTGACAACTAAAGTTATCAAGCTCAGACAGAGAAAAGTGAATTTGGTTTGTTGTTTAGATAAAACAGTTCTGCATTTAAAGTGTTCATTTTGGAACTCAGATGAAGGATCACTATAGAATTAAGAGTAATTATGGTAAATTTAAGGATCTGAGCTCCTACAGATGCATTGCTTTCTGAATTATGTGTGACAGAGCGAGCCACATAGAAGTTACATCAGTAGATAGAGAAGTAGAATCCATCTGATATATTTTGTTTATTTGGAGGGGGTTATTGAGTTAGGGTCTTGCTGTAGCCCCAGTTATCCTGGTACTCTCTATGTAGACAGGTTAGCCTCTATTTCACAGAGGTCAGGTTGGTTCTTGAGGGGTTAAAGTTGTATACTATTATGCTCCATCTCAATCCATCTAGTGTGGAGTATTATGAAGGAAAATGTTATGCATGTGGATGTAAAGGGGGGAAATGTTTTTAAAGGAATGCTACCCACTGCACTGTAGCATATTTCTTCTAATTATTTCCATATTTAGCATACTAAAAATCTCAAACCCATGTCAAGACTCTCAGTGTCATCAAATCACTGAATATCCTTTAAAGGCCACAACAGTATGATCTGTAACATTGTTAATGAATTTTCTACTTCTGGAAATTTAGGAAGCAAAAAGACATTTTCCTGCTTCTGTGCACCAATGAGCCAATCCTATAACATGGCTATGATTTCCACAATAAAATACTCTAATTTGAGTGAGAGTAGAAACAAAAGCCTAGCATCCACAGAATACAAATGACACTTCTGTCTTTCTGGGAAAGCATTATCTGGTCCCCAATCTGGAACTGAAGTACAGGCTGGGTTTTGATCCCTGTGAGAATCTATGTAATTCAACCTTTTTCCACTAATTTTCTTATAATTACTGCTTCTTTCTGTTTTAATTAATTAATTTATTTTTATTTGTATGTGTGCCTGTATCATTCAGTGCCCCAGAGGTCAGAAGAGGTTGTTGGATGCCCTGGAACTGGAGTTACAGACTGTTGTTAGCTGCCATGTGGGGGCTAGGAATTGAATCCCGGTCCTCTGAAAGCAACTAGTGCTCTTAACTGCTAAGCTATCACTCCAACCTTATTTTTTTCTTTTCTTTTTTATTTTACCATATTCCTTAGTTCATGCCTACAGAGTAGGCTCTTCAGTGATCAGCCATATCCTCATCCTTATATCATCTTTTGAGAAGTATATGTGGTGTTACATTAGTCATAACATAACTTATTTTCTATAATTATTCATTTAATTCTGACATGAAATATATGATTTCTGCATCTGAACTAATACTTGCTATGAGTGTGAGTTTCCCATGACAGTTTGGATCATGCAGTAAATTACTGAAGGAACAGGCCTCCTAAACATAAACTGTCAAGAGAGGCTTACATCACTAGGCAGAACCTGCAAAAAGCAATACTGAATTTACAGCATAAAGTGTGTATATTTACTCTATTCCTTTAGGGGCAATATGGAAGCAAATCTTGGCTCTCTAATCTAATCAGAGTATTTGGAAGAAGGGGAAACATTTTTATAACACATTAGACTATAAAGTAATGATTGTGGGAGGAGAAAAGAATCGAGGACTCTCAGTATCTCTATTGAGTTCTCAAAGGTTTATTTTTCAGTCATCTGTTATCACAACCAATAATTGTTTTTTAGAAATCTCTGACTGTGCAGAAAAAGCAAAAAATATTCACATTGATTTCCAAACTAATATAGCATAGAAGAATGATAAATACAGCTGACACAGTGTGCTTGTATGCATATTATACAACTATTATGTTCAATGTCTGTTTCATATTTCATAAAAACACCCTCTTCCTCACTAATTGTTGTAATATGTAATTAATATTGTATATACATATGTCATTAAATTTATATTAAAATAAATGACAGCTGGGCTTCACACATGCCAATAATCCCAGTACTCAAGAGGCAGAGGCAGGAGGATCATGATTTTAAGCAAAGCCTTGGATGTGTAGTAAAATACTTTGAAAAATCAGTCTATCACTCAGTCCATCAATAAAAAGATAAATGGGGGAAAGATAGGCAAAGGCTTATACTTTAAGTATATAGGTTTTCAGGTCAGTGAGGGATCTCAGAAATATACCAGAAAGAATACATTATTAAGATACTTGAATTTTTCTTAAATATAACTTTATAAGCCTCAAATGTTAATAACTTTCTGAATATATTTTCCTTGCATATAAAATAAAATGTTAACAGTAAAAGAATTTGC
Source organism: Rhizomys pruinosus (assembly GCA_009823505.1). Lineage (NCBI taxonomy): Eukaryota > Metazoa > Chordata > Mammalia > Rodentia > Spalacidae > Rhizomys > Rhizomys pruinosus. The sequence continues at coordinate 273,376 of VZQC01002594.1, read as the reverse complement.
CTAATTCTTTTATTTATTATGTGTAATAATAAATTTACATATTAATAATAAATTTACTTATTAATGTGTAATATAAAAGAGATTTCCCATTCTAAATGATATTGTATATCGATCATCTGCTGTAAGGAGATATATTTGCCCAGCATTACTTTTTAAATTTTTAGAAAAAAATCAAAGAACTTGAAATAAGTCTGTGTATTATATTTGAGATATGCCTCAAAAAAAAGTAACCAAAAAGGTCAGGCTTATGAGATTGGCCTTCCAACACTCCAGTGTTATGAATCATAATTTCTGTTGTCCATAGATGCAGGGGATGGTTCCTTCAATATGGGAAAACATGTGCCTTGAAGTTTTCATTTATTCTCAGGAAACTGAACAGGTCCTCTAAAAAATATTTGACAAGCTTGCCTGAAAAATGTGACTCTACAGAAGGAAAGGCCATTGAGATGCTGCAGTGTGGCTGAAAGAAAAGCATAGAACAAGTTCTGGGCTCCTCACAGTGAAAACCCACCTCGCATTTTATCAAGGGCCCTGGGAGGGCGTTTCCTGAGGGTCAATGTCCTCAATCATATTGAGTATTGGAAAAAGACAGCTGGTTTCACTATTACATATTACAGAAATGAAAGCCATGTATATTTTACATGTTTCTATTGAAAGTTCTCTGTATATTTTAACTTAAATTAATTACTATTTTTATTTTATGAATATTATTGCTTTGCCCAGACGTTTGTAATTGCACCTATGTCATACAATGTTCAGGTAGACCAGAAGGGGGCATCAGATGGAGACTGGAACTAGCTATCTCTGGTTAGGATGGATTGTCTGGTACTCATAGTTACTAAACTATCTCTCCAGCCCCTATGTATATTTTACAAACACATTAATATAATGAAAGGTTTTAATGATAGAAATTAGAGATAATGCATTTTTTATCTATGTCTTCAGACATAGATAAAAAAATAGGTTGAGAAGAAATAGGAAGGGAGAAATAAAGAAAACCAAGCAAAAATAATTGGCAAGTTATACCTAAACCCTGAAACATCATTGAAAGAAGGCTATTTCTTTTTTTTTTTTTAATTTTTTAATTTTATTTATTTTTGTATGTGTATGAGTGTACTGTCTGCATGCAGGTCTGTGCACCCGTGTCATGCAATGCCACGGAGGTCAGAAGAGGGTCTCGGATTCCCCTGGAACTGGAGTTCTCCTGGAATTGGAGTTACAGACGATTTTCAGCTGCCATGTGGGTGCTGGGGACTGAACCTGGGTCCTCTGCAAGAGCAGTCGGTGCTCTTAACCGCTAGGCTATAGAAAGAAGGCTATTTCTAAAGAACCACTGGCATTTGTAATTAGATTTTTCTCTTATAAAATCCTGTAGAATATTTATATAACTTAGTAAAATAAAACCACCAAGGCCTTAAGGCACTTCATAAAGAACTAAAAATCTGAGAACTCTCTGACCTCCTAGAAGACTGATTTGGAAAATAAAGAGGTCTTATGGGCTATATGCTAAATTCCTTGGTAATCATAATTGGTGTCCTGATCCTGTATTATACCATGTGTAACAATTTTGTTTAAAGAATGGCCCTAATGCATTCCTGAGCTTGGTGACTTGGGGTAGTGAAGCTTTTCTTCCTCCCTGCCAATTCTTTTAAATCAGCCAACAGGGATAGACTGTGAAGTCAGACCCCAGCTGATGGGGAATAAAAAATAATAATCTTCTTGCAAAAGCCTACCAACCTCAGGACCTGTGTGTGTGTTTGCTGGTCTGACTGCCCTACTGTAACCATTCTGCTCTATCCACAAAGCGTCATAGGAGAATAGATTAATACTAAATATGATTTGGGCTGAAAAAGATGTGGTTTATGTAATGCTGGGAGGATAAGTTTGTTTTTCTTTTAAAAGTATCTTAAGGTTATTTTATTGCATATCTAATGAAACTTCAACCTTTGTAAAAATAATAATTCCCATATCTTTTTTTATGTGTATGAGTGTACTGTCTGCATGTAGGTTGGTGCACGTGTGTCGTGCAAAGCCACGGAGGTCAGAAGAGGGTGTCAGATTCCCCTGGAACTGGAGTTAAAGATGGTTCTTAGCCGCCATGTGGGTGCTGGGAATCAAACCTGAGTCCTCTGTAAGAGCAGTCGTTGCTCTTAACTGCTGAGCCATCTCTCCATCACCAATAATTCCTATATCTTAATGATAGACTCTATACTAACAATTCCTAAAAATACAAAACAAATAAAAAATAATTTAAGAAATATAGACATTTATTTTTTAAAGTCTCTTTTTTATCTTTGGGCTATAGCATGGATTTTACATTATATCTAAAAGTGTATATACAGAGATATTTTAATTCCTCTAAACCATTAAATGTTAATTTGGGGTATGTTATGTCTGGGTCTGTGAGCACTATTTTACATACCCTTGTTTGCCAAAGGGAAAAAAATTCTGTGTATCTAGAACTATCTTAAAATAATTGTCTGAAATTAATTTTCCAAAGAAAAGAAAAATGTCTCTATTATCTCATTAAATTTTTTGTGCTGTGGACAATAATGTTCTCACAACAATTCAATGGAGATTTGGTTGGCTTCACAATTCTAAAGAGTTGGAACAAGATGACTCTTTTCATTAAAATATTCAAAGCAAAACATCTATTCATAATGAAAGAGATAGGGTAAAGAATATCCATATAGTTAAACTGGGTTTATTTTTGTCTTCGATCCTAAGTCTTCACCTGAATATTAAAAGTTTAATTTATTAGCAGTTTCATATATAGTTAAATCACCTAACACTCTTGTCCCAAATGTGATCCCTTTCTTTATTGGATCTTTCATGTCAGGGAAAACCCCTTTTGTAATTTAACCATATTTTTCCAATGCTGAAACATTGTGTCTTTATGAAACAATTTAAATTTAAATGTAAACAATAGATTACAAGACCAAAGACTTAAAAAGTCTTTAAAGACCAGCAGCTGATAGGAGGTTATTAGCATCAGTCTTCTCCTCCTAACGCCAGTATCTGGAGTTCATGAAAATGAATGTTGTTGTGATGAAATCAAGATTATCTTAATATTAATGTAGCACTTATTTCATTAAAATGGATTACATTATCTTTTTCTTTACAGTCACAGGAGACAATGTCAAATATAGTTTTATCTTTATGACCTTAAAAATGCACACACACACATAAACATGTGTTTGTATGTGTGCACATATATATAATTTTAAACTAAAATGAAACACCTTATAAATATGCCTCTTTGCTTCATTTCTCTCTGTATACTATTTTTGTAGTTAACATTTCCAAACTGACCTACTTTTTCCTTGAGGCTTTCCTTGAGCATGTTAATGTGATTGTTCTGAATATTTTAAAAATCAGGGTAAGTTTTCTTCTCAGACTGATTCCTCCCAGCTAAATCTATAATCTATAATTAGTACCCTTTATCAAATGAGTAGTGAGCACATGCTGATAGTTATAGATTAACAGCAGTGAATTTCAGTTACCTAGTGTATCTCTGATATAACATGGCCAGTATGTGTGAAATTCCTTTCTAAGCATTTATGTGTTCATAAAAGTTCAATGTGTTCCCTCTCATCTCATTTCCTTTCACTCTTTTCAGTTGCTTGTTCACTATTTTCTTCTCCCTTATCATATTGGATTGGGTCATCAATATAATGCATAGTAAAATGCTGTCAGTCATTCCCCTGTGTATTCTTTATTTAAGGAAATGATTATTTTGATATAATGCCATAAATGCATGCTTTTTGGAAGTATCATTTTGCATTTTATAGATAATTCTTGTTTCATTAGTAAATTCATTTCTTCTTTCCCACTTTATTAAGAAAATATTAAAAATAATGCAAACTAGATAAGAATTACTAAAATTTCATATTCTAGTACATGGAAATATTTTTTGTTATGGGCTAGAGAGATGGCTCAGTGGTCAAGAGCCCTTCCTACTTTTCTAGAAGAACTAGGTTCTGTTCTTAGGACCCACATAGAGGTTGACAAGTAACTCCCCATAACACCAGTTCCAGGTAATCTGACACCTTTTTCTCACCTCTGTGCATGCGTTTGTACACACATGGTGAATTTGTTTCCATGAAGACAAAATATATGCATACATAAAATAAATAAATTGGGGGCATCTCTTGAAATGTCCTGTAAATTTGAGTCACCAGTCTTCCGGAGGTCTTGGAGATCCACTAATGGGACTTCAGCCATTGTCCAGTCTATAAAGAGGAAAGTCTGCTCATTCTTCATAAAGAGAAGCCTGGTCTAGCAAGACCTGACTTTGTCCTCCAGTGGATGGAACTGGTTAATGAAAAGCCAAAAGGAGCCAGGGGCTCCCCCCCCCAAAAAAAAAACAACCCTGAGTGACTCCGGAGGACCAGATCCTCAACTGACCTTGAGAAAACAAAAGCCTTGGTTAATCTTGGCTAGCTGTGTGGCCTTAGAAAAAAAAAAAAACCTATTTAAATAAAAAATAATAAATAAATAAATAAATAAATAAATAAATAAATAAATAAATAAATTGAAACAATTACATAATGCTCATTCTGGCTACATTTATGCATTAATTTGAACGAGTTGAGATTTGGTTGTTAAATCATCTTTGATAATGTGATGTCAATACTTACAAGCCGAAGAACAACCTGATCTCACGTGCCTCACAGATCTGGATGTAGTTACTCTTCTAGGGAACCTTGCACACTGTGTAGAGCTGCAGGCTTTCACTGAGAAGACAGGAAGAACTGAAAACCTGAGGACATTCGGTGACAGTCAAGTCTCTGTGAGGAAAATGAAATATTTGTTTTGGCTGCCTTCAAGAGGTGCAGATAATTTTAGGATTTAGACAGTTTTACTTTCGTATACTTTAATGAACATGTCTGTGGAATTACTAATGAGACAAAAGTAAAATTGTCACTACCAACAAAATGTCAAGAACCCATATTAACTAATGGAAAGTTTACTCATTATTCAGCATTGACAATCTTCCAAGTTTTCACTTGCTTTTTTCTATGTCACACTTCACATGGAGCTGATTATTTGGGATGGCAGGTGACTTGTTCATCATAATCCCAAAGTAGCTTTGTATGATGCTGCTGTTCTCTCTGATGAAATATGTTGTGCAAAATTAACCAAAATGAATAAAATCTTGCTCTGATTATGTGCATTGCTTTTTGAAATAACAGTCCTCAGTGATAGAGCCAGGGAAGATGCTAGACTAGAGATAGATTTTCTTGTTTTCATTAAAATTCACAAAGTGTGTTCCATTTTATACAACACTAGGTTAGTTACTACCATTGGCTTTCCTCAAAATATTCCTGTCACAATTTCGTATCATGTTAATGTCGTTTTGCAATAAGTTTTGTACTACATCATTTCCAATTTTGTGGAACCATTCATTTTTATTTTATAACTTTTGGGTGATAATATATAAGGTATGAAATTAACCATTTAAATATAAATGTATCACATATTTAAAATAGGTATAAAAGTATAGATAAAAATTAGCTGGCTTAAATGAATATTAAAAAATAACACCTACATTAAATTTTACCTTTTTTCTCTATATTTCTTTTTTTTTTTTTTTTTTTTTTTTTACTTTTGAGACATGTTCTCCCTGTAGCTCCAGCTGGCCTGGAATTTGTATATATACCAGGCTGGCCTTGAACTACAGAAATCCTTCTGCTTCTGCCTCTCAAGTGTTGGGACTAAAGGTGTTTACTACCACATGAGGCTAGAATTTTAATTATAGCTACTACATTATAATTTACAAGCCTGGACATACTATATTATATATAAAATACTTGTATGTAAACCATCTACTCTATTTGGCAAGAAGAACATTTTGCTCTTAAAGTTCATGGTAGAAAATTAAGACACTTTAAAAATATTGGCTTCATCTGTTCTAATCTCTCTTGGGTAGGATTTCTGGGTAGTGTGGTAGGTGTGTTTAGGAGGTTTGAGAGTTTTTTTTTTTTTTTTTTTCTGTTTCCACTGGGCTCTAATAACTTCCAGTGCTATCACTAGGGAAGCTATCAGTTTTCTCCACATCTAGTTAGCATTCTCCACTTTTTGCCTTTTGATAACTGACATTCAAATTAAAGTGAAACAACAATCTCATTGCAGTCTAGCTTGCATTCCCTGACAGTTAACAGGTTGAACTTTCCTTTTTAGATATGCAGGCAATTTCTATTTTTAAGCTATTACTCATTTGCGATTTTTTGCTTTGTTTTAGTTTAGCTGGTTTCTTTGAATTCCTCATATATTCTGGATATCAACTCTCATCAGCAGTTATTTTACCATGTACTCAAGGATATCTCTTCACTCTCTGTTTTCTGTACACATGTTCTTGACTTTGATGCAATGCTGGTTGTCAGTTTTGCTTTTATTAGCTTTGAATTAGAGATCTTAGCTTTTCAATCTTTTCTTAGTCCCCTTTCCCAGCATAGTTCCTTCATGGTTTCTTCTAGTAGCTTCTTGTAGCTATAAAGTCTTTAAACCTATGGAGCTTTTTGTTTTCTTTTCCTTTTTATTAATTTATTTCTTTTCTAATTTATATTATTTTTTTTTTTTTTTCTTTTTTTTGTCTTTTCGAAACAGGGTCTCCCTGTAGCCCCAGCTGTCCTGGAACTCAATCTGGCCTTGAAATATTCACTTTTTACCTGAAACATTTATTCAACATGTGCTCAGTACCAGTGAGTTTTGTTGTCACCACCATCTCATGTTCTCAGGTTGTAAACTGACTTTACTAAGTCTGTGTTTGGACTATACTGGAGTAGGATGAACGCTTTTTTTTTTTTTAATTTTTTATTTATTTCGGTATGTGCATGAATGTACTGTCTGCATGCAGGTCTGTGCACCCGTTTCGTGCAATGCCGCGGAGGTCAGAAGAGGGTCTCGGATTCCCCTGGAACTGGAGTTCTCCTGAAATTGGAGTTTCAGACGGTTCTCGGCCGCCATGTGGGTGCTGGGGATCGAACCCGGGTCCTCTGCAAGAGCGGTCGGCGCTCTTAACCGCTAGGCCATCTCTCCAGCCCAGGATGAACGCTTTTTGATATGGTAATGGAATTCCAAGGACTGGAGTTCTAGTAATTCCCAGTTGATCCTTTTGACCGATGTTAATTTTCAGCTCATCAAGAATGACAACCTTATTTTTCTGTTCAAAAATACCAATAAATAAATAAATAGTAGTGATTTGTATTAATGTAAGACAATTGGTTTTATCTTCTTTTGATGTGATTGTCAGAAATGCTCATTTCAGTTTTAATAGTACAGCAAACAGTTTATGTCATGTTTTGGCAAAATATATGAGCTGTTAGGGTGAGAATGGCCTTGAGACTTTGAAATAGATGAAACAGCTGTGTGTGTGTGTGTGTGTGTATGTGTGTGTGTGTGTTCATAAAAGCCTATGTGTTATTTATGCTCAAGAGATAGAGAGTACTGTGTAGTAACTTGAAAGTAATTTTGTTTCCGTATGTTATTTTGATGTGTAATCTTTCATAAACGCACGATATAAGGGAAGGAAGAGAAATAATGACAGAGAACCCAGACAGGTAGAAATAAAGTGTGATAACCCAAACTCTGATAAAAAGCCTGAAAATATTTATCCCCCCAAAGCAATTTGTGGATTCAGTGAAATTCTAGTCAAAATGTCCTTTCTATTCTTCATACAACCAGGAAAAAAAAAAAATCCCTAAAAAGTCATATTGAAGCACAGAAGACTCCAGATAGCCAAAGCAATCCTGTATAAGAATAATGCTGGATGGCATTGGCATACCCCATCTCAAGTTCTAGTACAGACCAGTACTAACAAAAACAGCATGGCACTGTCAGAAAAACAAGCATATAGCTCAGTGCAGTAGAAGAAACTGGTCACATAGTTAAAGCCATCTGATTTTTGACAAAGGTACCGAAAATATGTACTAGAAGAAAAAGAGCATCTTCAACAAGCAGTGTTGGAAATACTGCATGCCTAGGCATAAAAGAATAGAACTCCTTCTTAATATTTCCCTTCCCAAAAAATCAACCCCAGGTGTATTAAAACCTCATTAGAATTTGGAATCACTGAAACTGTTTGAAGGCAGGGAGTGTGCCACAATATAGGCATACATGAAGTTTTTCTATACAGGACTCCAGTTACTTGGGAAATGAGACCAACAATTGATATATGGGACCTCACAAAACTAACAACCAGCAAAAGACACAATCCAGTGAACATTCGGAACTACTTTTGAAGCAGAATATGTATTTTCATGTATTTAAGGAAAATGTGAAGGAAAGTTGTACTTGCTCATTGAGAATTTGATAAAAAAATATTTCACCAGTTTAACCGTATAGTGAATTGATTTTTAAAATAATTTCACTTTTACAGATGCATAGTTCACTTCATTGAAGACATTGCTTTGGCTTGCTGGCATGTCTGTGATCTTGCTAGATATTCCAACTCCAGACAAATGGGACCACACATCCAAAATGTCACCTGTGATCATTCTGTTCTTTCAGTAGAGTTAGGTAGAGGATATTACTTAATTCATCTCAAGTTTTGTTCATGGGGAGAGAACAATGCTACACTGGTGTTTTACGAAGTGTTGTTCTTGGTTCTTGCCAAGATCTGGAATATTGTTGGCATTTGCAGAGCACATAGGTGTAGGTATACTTTTGGTAGAAGCACTTAGAAAGACAGCAAGCAGCCTCCAAGCCTGGACTCCTGCTGATATCCTGCTTGCTTGTGCTACCTGTCCCTGGGGCCAACTGTCTTTGAAGCCTTGGGCAAAACATTACCAAGTTCCCTTAGTGATCTGGAACATTTGGCCTGAAATCCCGCCTGTCCCAGCCCCTAGTTATGTGTGTCCCAGCCCCCTGCAAGGTTTTTAATTTTAATTTTAATTTAATTTAATTTTATTTTATTTTTGTGGTACACTTAAATGGACGCAAAACACTCTTTTTTTTGGCTATTTTTTTTATTGATGCTTTGTGTATTTCATACAGCATTTTCCAAATCAGTTCAGGCATATATCCCTTTCCCTTCCCCCCACCCCACCCCTACCCATCCCAGATAATGCATTCTGCCATAACTTTTCTGCATCTTTCTCTGTTTTTTTTTGTTTTGTTTTGTTTTCATTTTTTTAATAAGTGATAATTTGTGAGTACAAGCATCCTTCATGTAAAACCAATTTGCAAGCAGTTGTGCCCAAACCCACACAGATCATGGATACCACCATCCAGCAGGGGGGGGGGGTTGGTATGTTCAATCAAGTTTGATCAAATGACGTGTCCAGTCATATATTGTTGCAGTTTCACCATTACCCAATCGCAGCCCTTAGCATTCTACACGCCACCACCTTCTTCCCCAGATTGTTCCCTAGCCTTAGAAAAAGGGCACAGGTTGGATAGAAGAGCAATACGAGATCACAGCTCTCTCTATAGGACTAGTTGTCTTGGTCTGCTGAGTCAATTCGGCGTTTCTTCATGGGCTGACACAGCTTTTTCCCAGGCATTGCAGAAGAGTTTACCAAAAGGCCACTAAACCGAATGAAGCAAAATATAGGTCTCCTCGATGAGTCAAGCAGGTCTCCTCCGTCAGCACTAATTACACCTCACCTTCCTGGAAACTGTGTCAGCAGTTGCAGCCATATGCTGTTTATCCCAATGCCTAATTTGGCTATTAGCTCTCTCCTTGGAGGAATAACCCACAGGCTGATGACAAGGCTTACAGCCTCCAATGGTTAGGAGATGTTGATATAACCACAGAGAGACCCTGTCATATACTTAACAGAAGAAAATGTAATTCATGGATAACATACCACCAAACATCTGTCGTCTATACCAAAGTAACCTACCATAACAATATTACTGTTTAAATACTATGTATCTACTTGCATGTGCTTCAAGTAGGAATCGAAAGGCTATATATTATACTGTTAAAACCTTATTCTAATTGCATGTGCTTCACTAATTAGTAGGATCGAAAGGTTATGCCTGGACAAGCTGTCAGCCATGAAAGAAAATAATTTCTAATTTTAAAAATAAGTAATAGATATGTCAGTATAAAAAGCATCCTTCATGTAAAACCAATTTGCGAAGCATTTGTGCCAAACCCACACAGCCTTGTCTCCACCATCCAGCTGGTGGGCTTTTTGTACAATCATGTTGATCAAATAAGTGTCCAGACTATTTGCTGTAGTTTCATCAATTCATTCCCAATCGCAGCCCTTACATTCTACATGCCCCTCTTCCACAGATTGTTCCCTAGGTTAGAAAATGGGGTACCTGGTGGACGCGAAGCAAAAACAGTCACTTTCTCTGAGAGATGTCGTTTTGGACTCTTGCAGTTCTGGCGTGTTTCCTTTAATGGTTGACAGTTTGTCCGGAATAACACTTTCAATCCTACTAATGAAGCACAAGCCATTAGGTATAACGGTATTTAACAGTCTAATTATTATGCTAGGTTACTTTGGTATAGAACAGATGTTTGGATGGTAGCTATCCATGAATTATATTTTTTCTGTAAAAGTTGACAAGGGTCTTACTGTGGTTATAAACTTCTAACCACTAGAGATGTAAGTTGTGGCATCAGCCATGAATTATTCCTCCAAGGAGAGAGCTAATAGCCTTTAGATTTGGGATATACAGACATGTGGCTGCCACTCTGCACAGTATTTCGAGGCAGGTGGGTAGTAGCTGATGCCTGTTGACAGGAGTCTGCTTCGGACTCAAAGGGAGACAATTGTTGCTTTTATTGGTTTAGTGCCGTGTGTTAGGTAACAGCTGTCTAAGCATTCTAAGAGGCCAAACTACTAACACTTGGCTAAGTGGGTCTCAAATACACTCTTCCATAGTTGAATCCAGGTCTTACCAGACAGCAGGGCGCTTACCGAGCTCTTCTGGGGGTGGGCTTGCAGGTATCTCTGTTTACAGGGCAAGAAAGGTCTTTCTTTTTTGGGGGGGGGGCTTGGATCCCCTGGCCAACATCTCCTTGGCAGAATAATCCATTGCTGATATCAGAGCTCTCCTGTATTATTATATTTTGCTTAAATGCACAGTTTGAAAAGACTTTAGTATTATATTTGGCTCTGAATAGAGAATAATCTTTTTCACATTTCCTATGTCTATTAGTCAATTAAAGAAAGCAGTTATACCAGTTTTGTAGGAGATTACCTCTATAACAGCTCTAAGTTATGGTTAGAGAATGACTTCATTACCATCATATATTTCTTTGTTCTATGAAAAGGAGGTAAGAAGGTCTCTCATATTAAAACTTTGTGGCCCCTAGAAGGTAAGGTTCATTAGGACTCATTATAAACAGCTGTTACAAATAGGATCCACAGAAATGTTTGATGTCTGTAGCAGTCTGAGACTTTTCTTCCTTTTAATGCTTAGATGGGCCAACTTCTCTGCTAGTATTTCTTGGTACATCCTGCACAATGCAAAGGTGTTTCATTTCTTTCTCAGCCATTAAGTTGGTGATGTTTTGACCTGTGGGAACATACAAATCTTTTCCCATAGTTTTAAGATTTAATTTGAAAATTTGACAAAAAGATTTAATATATAACTGTATTCCCCCCCTTTTTATTTTCAGTTTTTATTTTTTGACCCATGAGTCTCAAAAAGGCAGTTGTAGTACACATACCTATAGGTAGGAATCAAGGTGTAAATTTCATTAAATTTACCCAAGCTGTTTTGGGTGACTGTATGTTTTAATTTGGGAAGCAAGCTTAATTCCTTAAGTTAAATTATCTTACAGGTAAAAGAGAATGTTATAAGATGATACTGTGTAACATAGAAATTATAGAGAATGTTTATATATGTTAATCCCAAGGTTATTGTTATACAGATTTTAAGTAGAACAAATGTAGACAACAATTTATATTTCCACTTAACTTAGATGTATTACCATTTTTATTAAAACCTTTAAACTAATGTTGATTAATAAAGATATTTTTACTTTTACTGAGTCCTAAAATACCATGTAGTTTGTAGAGAGAGTATGGGATAAATTGGATACTTCTTAAACTCACATCAATTAAATATATATTAATCAAATATAGACCCATGTCCCTCTCCCACCCCTCCCACCCCTCAAGTTTCACCATTTCAGTCAGTTTTTGATGCAGTCTTTCTTTTGTCATTCTTTCTAATATGCATCCCTCCCCACAAGAAGTATTTACAACTGGGTTATTGACACTAGCATCCACGGATGAGGGATAACATCCGTTGTTTGTTTTTCTGGGACTGTGTTACTTCACTTAACAGAATATCTTCTAGTTCCATCCATTTACCTGCAAAATTCATGATGTTATCTTTCTTTACTGCTGCATAGAACTCCATTGTGTACATGTACCACATTTTCTCTATCCAGTCGTCAGTTGAGGGACATTTGGGTTGGTTCCAGCTTTTTGCTATTGTGAAAAGAACTGCAATAAATATAGCTGTGCCTGTATTTCTGCAGTAAGATGAGTCTTGTGTGTATATAACCAGGAGTGCTATGGCTAGGTCAAATGGCAAGTTCATTTTGAGTTTTCCAAGGGTTCTCCACACTACTTTCCATCGTGGCTGTATAAGTTTACATTCCCACCAGCAATGGATGAGTGTTCCCCTTTCCCCACAACCTCTCCAGCACTTAGCATCATTTCTTTTCTTGATCCTAGCCAGTCTTATCGGAGTGAGATGATATCTTAAAGTGGTTTTAATTTGCATTTCCCTAATTATTAGTGGTGTTGAACAGTTTTTAAGATGTTTCTCAGCCATTTCTAATTCCTCCTCTGTGAAGTCTCTATTCAGTTCTTTGCTCCATCTTTTGAGTGATTCATTTATTTACTTTCTTCTTTGATTTTTGAGTAGTTAATATACTCAGGAAATCAATGCTTTGACAGATATAACTGCAGTGAAGATTTCCTCCCACTCTGTGGGTTTTCTCTTCACTTTATTGTTTTTGTTGATGTACAGAAACTTTTGAGTTTAATGAGGTCCCATTTGTCAATTGTCGATCTTATTTCTTGTGCAGCTGCTATCTGATTTAGGAAGTCTTTTCCTATGCCTATGTCTTGTAGTCTGCTGCCAAGTTGTTCTTCTATCACCTCCAGAGTTTTAGGTTCCATGTTGAAGTCTTTGATCCATCTGGAATTGACTTTTGTACAGGGCAAGAGGTAGGGGTTTAATTTCATTCTTCTACAGGTGGTGATCCAGTTTTGCCAACACCACTTGCTGAAGATGCTGGAGACAGGGGGCAGCCTTGCCAAGTTCCTACCTTTAAAGGGAATGCTTCCATCATTTCCCCATTTAGGATGATATTGGCTCTGGATTTCCTGTATATGTCTTTGATTACATTGAGGAATGATCCTTCCAATCCAATTCCCCCTAGGACTACACCCATGCAAATATTCACCCCCCCCAAAATAGATGCATGCACCAGACCTGCATACATGCAAAAATTGTAATTATAAGACTTCCATAGAGATTTGAAAAAAAATAATATAAATTTAAAATCATGTTATACTGAAATACATATGTTCATATATTACTAAAAACGTCATAACACTCAAATAACATGACTGTAATATAAAAGGTTTTTTCATTTATCATAACTAAATAATCAAATATATAATACATCGAATAACTTATTAAGAGATTAATTGCATATATTTATGAGAACTGTTAATAGAAAAAGCCAACAGGACAGTCTTTCCTGTCTTGGCTGTCATTGTGAGCAGCCACAGCTCTGTGCTACCCCATGGCCGTGGACCTCAACAAGGGCCACAAGGTGACTAAGAACGTGAGCAAGCCGAGACTCAGCCAGAGGCGGGGCACCTCACCAAGCACACCAAGTTTGTGCGGGACATGATCAGGGAGATGGGCAGCTTTGCGCCCTACAAGCTGTGCGCCATGGAGCTGCTCAAGGTGTCCAAGGACAAGTGGGCACTCAAGTTCATCAAGAAGAGGGTGGGGACACACTTCTGTGCCAAGACGAACCCGGAGGAGCTGAACAATGTGCTGGTAGGTCTGAGGAAAGCTGTCGCCAAGAAGGACTGAGCCCTAGCCCCCTCTTATCCCTAATAAAGAACGTTAATAACCTGCCCCACCCCCCAAAAAAGAAAGAAAAAGCCAATGGAAGGGTTGCGGATTTGTTTTAGTAGAAGATAGCTTGCCTAGGTTTCTTGATCCTAGTTTTATCCCTAACACTGTAATAAAAGAGAATCTTGAGGGAAAAAACCTAACGAATAATAGTATGCGGGTTTTTATCTCATTTTATTCATTTTTTTACTGCATACTTGATATTTCTAATTAAACTTGTAACAGCAGTGATTATGTTTAATCTATTATTAACTTTTCCTGTATTAGCCAAAACACTATTTTCCTTTATGGAAGAACATCCATTCTGATGCACACTTCATAGATCTCTCATTTTGTGGTACATAGCTTACAAATGAACTTATTTCATTCTCCTGAGTGCCAACAGGTTTGCCCTGGCTGTCTAATACACCGCAGGGCAAACAAAACATGAGGCATTGGATTATTAGTTTCCAGGGCAGGAGGGATAGATGGAGGCAAAAGTATGAATGTCAAGGTAAAATAACCTGTAGTTGTCATGCTGATGCTTTTATAGAAGTAAGTTCAGTGCACTGACAGTCTGCAGTGCTGATGGAGAGTCACAGAAGCAATCTTCTTGTCTGGAAGCCCTCTTTTTCCCAGTTCCTTCAGACACTGCAGGAATTTACACTCTCAGCAGGAGTGCCATTATGTGTCTGCAAATGTTTCAGCTTGTATAATCCCTCCCCAGTACTTCTATTCAAAGCTGGGTGAAAGCAATGCTCTTTTGACTTTGCTTTTGAAAGACAGCTAATCCTTCTCTCCTTCATGCAGCCCACAGGCCTAGATGACAGTTTGGCTATTTGAGATATAGCTCAGTTTCCTCTAGCATTCCCATTGAGTGGATAATTCAGCCAGGTAAACCCTACTGCAGAATGTAGATCTCCATAATTTTGAGCACACCCTGGCTTGGTCTCACACCCCATTGCTTCAGTTTTTCTTTCCTTCAATGATGCAGTGCAAATTTACATATAATGTTGATTTCTTTGTGTTAGGCTTGGTTCTCCCCAAAATCATGAATTTATGGCCAGCAATCTCAGAGTACACAGGGCTTTCCACTCCATCAAGAACCTATCAATCAATGACCTCACTTCTTCTTTACCTGCTGTCCTGCCCAAGACACCTTAAAGGGCCAGATGCCATTTTGGAATTTTGGTGCTGGCTGCTTTTTAATTTAGAGACTAGTGTCAGCTATCCTTGAAGTAAATTTTCCCCAAGTGTTTAACCCGGTGTTTTCCTTTCATTTTGGTTTGGGCCAACACAAGCCTAACTTTAGCCTCCCAAGCTCTGGGATTACAGGTACACATAACTGTAAAATAACAGTTTTCTTTCATTTATCATATATAAATAAATATATAAATAATAAAATCATTTATTACTAGATTAATTGCATAGTTTTATGAGAACTGTTAATCAATAGAAAAAGCCAATGGAAGGGTTAGGGATTTGTTTTAGTGGAAGAAAGCTTGCCTAGGTTTCTTGATCCTGGTTTGAGCCTTAACACTGCAATAAAAGAGAATCTTGAGGGAAAAGCCTAACTAATAATACTATGCAGGTTTTTATTTCATTTTATTCATTTTTTTACTGCATGCTTGATATTTCTTTTTTTGACCTTTTTTGATATTTCTAATTAAACTTGTAACAAAGCTTTCTTCTGTGGGTGCTGGGAATATGAACAGAAATCCTCAAGCTTTTTGGGTAATCACTTTACCTACTAAACGATCTGCCTAGTCCCAATAAGTATACATTTATTATTCATTTTACATTTTGTATTTTTCTATTCTAGTAAGAAATCTTCAAGCTTTTTGGGCAATCACTTTACCTACTAAATGATCTGCCTAGTCCCAATAAGTGTACATTTACTATTCATTTTATGTTTCATATTTTTCTATCATACTAAGTTGAATAAACATTTCACAAAGTAAGCAACTGATGAAATTCATTGACAGCTTAAAGCATATCTACTTCATGGCATGCCAGAATAACTATAAACCTTGTTAGTAGTGTTAGGTTATAAAAGAGCATGAAAATCCCAATAAAAGGCACATGAGGCTTAGGAATAAGCTTTACTTCCATGTGGGACTGCCAGTGTGAGCCGCCTGCAGACACGTGGTGGGACCGGACAGCATGGCAGGGGGCAGGGCAGGCTGGGGGGCAGAGAGAGGCAGACAGACAGAGAGGGACACAGAGAGAGAGAGACAGAGAGAGGGAGATGGTAGCTGGGGCCCACCCATTTATACCCGTGGGGCAGGGCCTCAGGTATAGGGGAAGGGGGCAGGAGATTGGCAGCTTCTGGAGGAAGTGGGCACTTGTGTGCCCCTTGGGATTCTGGGAAGACTGTGTGGACCTAACAAGTAGTCTCTTTACTATATCATACACTATAATGATACTTAATGAAATTTGTTACTATTTTCTCAGCTGTATCTTCTCTGGATTGTGCCTTTCATTTCTTTTTGTAACAATGAAAAATAAGCAGAGCTGTACAAAATTTACAAAGAGCCAAGGAACTACTATTGGCAGCTGATCACTGCTGGGTGAGGAAGAATTGGTCTTTAAGAAAGTAATGCTAGACAGGCTGAACAGGTTCCAGTGAATGAAATCACATCAAGGGACATCTGGGGACAGAAACTTGACTCAACAGGTTTTAACATATATGACAGAATACACGAAATCTGGTGGGCCAACTAAAGGAGGTACAGATGGGTAAGTTCTTAATATGATGAAGATGTATTGTAGGAAACACACAAAATTCACTAAAAATATATACTGAAAAGAAATAAAAAATTACAATGGCAGAGACTTCAACACTTAAATACAAACAGGTAAACAAATGCTTAAACTTAAGAATTTCCATCTCTACTATTTCAGCATCTCACCGATACCTCTCTCATCAAATTATAATTACATCTACATATTATTTTCTTGTTTTAATTTGTCATATCATTTTTTTGTGACACTGAATATATGTCAAAATTACATTTTTGGTAGTTGTTTATAAAATACTTGTTTCAGTTTCTCTAAAAGTTATAGCCATTAATTTAAATATTTAAAATTTTCATGCATCGAAAAATAAATATTTTCAAACTTTAGCTTTTTAATGTGTATGTGTTTTCTTTGCATGCATATAAGAGACCAAAGAGGACATTAGATCCCCTGAACTGGAATTATGAATGGTTGCTAGATGCCATGCAAGTGTTAGGAACCAAACCTGGGTCCTCTGCAAGTGTATCCAAGGCTCTTAACTGCTAAGCAATCTCTCTAGCCCATGTTTTTGAATTTAAAAAGCACTTAACATTCTCAGAAGCTGTTATATAATATTGGTGTTATACTCTTACTATATTGGACAACTTGACCTCATGTTTAAAACTGGGAATACACATTGTTCTCCATTTGATATAGAAATTCTGTTATTTCACAACTTCTATTACATAAAATGTATTACTTTTACATCTATTATGGACAACTGTAAATTTATTATTTTTCTTTGTTACTTTTTTCAGTCTTTACTGTTTTATAAATTACTATTTGAGCTGTGTATAATGGCACAAGGCTTTAATCCCTGCATTCAAGAAGCACAGGCAAGCAGATCTCTGTGAGATTGAGACCAGCCTGGTCTACATAGTGAGTTCCAGGCCAGCTGTGGCTATAGGCTGACCCTATTACAAAAAGATTAAAAGAAAAAAAGTAGCATTTAGTCCTCACATTTTCCACCTTCATTCAGTAGACATGAGTATTTGCTTTTAGAGATTTTTATTTTAACTTTTATCTTTAAATTTTAGCTTTGTTTATTCTTATAGGGATTATCTGCCTTGGAGCCAATTGAGGATGAACACCTCTCAACCCCTAACTCCTGTGTCCTTAGTAACACATGATATAGTAGGCTTTTGTTAGGATTTAAATTAATATGTGAAAAGTGAAGCAATCTGGGCTTTGCTCAAGTACTGCAAGGCAAATCTACATCATCTTGGTCAAAACAGAATCTAAGTTCTATATCTGTCTCTCAGAGTAGGGGGCTGGGAGACAGTACACACAATTGTCTCCCTTAAGAGTTAATACAAGGAGGCCTGCCAACCACTAGTTGTCCATCCACACTTTTCTCCCAAAGAGCAAACGAGGTTCACCTGATGACATACTAAGGAAAGGGAAGGATTAAAAAAACTGACCTCGCTGAGACAATATTCTCTCCCCAGGCAGACATTTTCAGAGCCTGCTCACTTTTTAACCTGTGACTTTTCCTGTTTTAACTCTTTTGGATTGTGGCTTTGTTAGGTTTGGAGGTAAAGAATACAGTTATAATAGGATAGAAAGAAACCATACCAGACTTCAGAGGAGACTGCATTTTTTTTTTTTTTGTAGCACAGTAGAGACAGCTCCCTTCCCACATGCTTGATATGACTGCTCTGTGTATGCAGACAGTTAGTGATCATATAGGGCTTGGGCATGAGGAAGCAGATGCAGCTGTGGGTGTCTACATGGCTTATTCTCTGGAGGCACTTGTTCAAAGAGAACAGGCTATCTTGAACACAGCCAGTCCCCAACAATCCCAGAAGTATATTTACAAGAAGACTAGGTACACCCCAAACCTGATAATTACCAAATTATACTGATCTTTAAGATGGCGTAGTTGACGTCATGAAAAAGGCAATGGTTTGAATTTAGAAAAGAATAGTATGTAATATTATTTTGCTAAAATTAAATATAAAAGATAAGGTAATAAATTATTAACCTGTGTACCTATTGGGGCTTTGAGGGTCCGAGATGAACTTAATAGAAA
This sequence comes from Rhizomys pruinosus, assembly GCA_009823505.1. Taxonomy (NCBI): domain Eukaryota; kingdom Metazoa; phylum Chordata; class Mammalia; order Rodentia; family Spalacidae; genus Rhizomys; species Rhizomys pruinosus. Next base: position 254,508 of record VZQC01002594.1, on the reverse strand, counting down.
TCACAGAAAGTTTGGGTTTTGAATGAATGTAGATGACAGTAGACAGAGAGGAAAACCTTAACAAATCTAGGTTTGCAATAAATCTTTGAGGGTAACCTTGAAAGAATAAAGTTACCCTGAAAGAAATAATTTTAAATTAGACTAATAAATGGCTAGAACTTTTATATGGATTTTGGAATGTCTAACAAACTATTAAGTTCTAGCAATCTCAAAGATAAGAGTGCAATCACATAATATCTGGAGTTATAAAAATGTGTCTTGATCTATAACTTAAAGTAAAAACTGAATAAAGAAAGAATTGCAAGAACACTGAGAAACATGACTAAGAGCCTACAATCCAGGGAATTTCCAGGATAGTATATTTTCTCTGGAGGTGGAGGCTCTGGGTAGAAAAGCAAGGCAACAAAATTTTGATCATTGAAAGCTAAACTGAAACTGGTTAAGGTGAAACTTGATGATGACCAGCTGATAAAATCATGAGCTACAGGGCATAGGCAATGGAGCAGTGAACAGGGCATGGGACCAACAAACAGAGAGATGAGGCTAGGCTGTGCCTTTTACTGGGGTGTGAGGTAAGAACATTTGCTGTAGTTTTTGTGAATTGCAACTGGCATAAGAGATAAGACTATTGAGATCCTGATGCTGCAGGGCAGAGGGTATAGATGGAGCCACAAAGAAAAGACTTGGGACAGCAGACCACAGACAGGGCAGGGCCAACGAGAGCCATAGAGAGAAGTGAGGGGAAAAACAAACACTCAAAACCCTTGCCAGCAGCCAGGAAAGCAGAATCCACTTTTGAGAACCAGGGACTGGGTGCAGGGCTCTGAAAGTGTAGAGAAACCACATAGCTGCGCAGGGCGGATGAAAGTGAGGGGCATGCCAGGGGTGGTGGCCACTACTTTATCCTAGCACTCGGGAGGCAGAGGGCAAGTTCAAGGCCAGCCTGGTCTACAGAGTGAGTTCCAGGACAGCTGGGGCTACAGGGAGACGCTGTCTTGAAAAGACCAAAAAGAAAAAAAAAAAAAAAACTGAGTGGCACCTGAGGATGAAGCTGCCTGCCCTAGGAATGTACAGAAAGAAGGGGCTGATGGGAGTTTGCAGAGAGTAGGAGCGAGAATTTTCACAGAGGAACAAAGAAGGAGCTTTGCTTGTAAAACCTGTCAGCGTTTGTGTAACTGGGAAAATAGAGGCAAAAACAGGTTCTGTTGAGAAAGATAAATTTGATAAAGTTTAAATTAGAGCAGGGGTTACACACAGAGGTGGGGGCTAGCCTGAGGGTGAAAAAGCTATAAGTATGGGGGACATCAGACCGCTCTCCATTTTCTTTGATAACATAGTCTAAATTAGGATAATATAATAGTAAGATGCAAATTTGGGGCATGATAACCATTGTGCTGAGTCCTTCGTGGGCAGGCTTTCAGCACCTTGTTGGGTTGCCCAGTAGGCAGGCTCCGGGGGCCTCCTCCTCAGATCCCTGAGGGTAGCCACCCCTTCAGAACCAAGGTGAAATGGAGGTCAGGTCCAGTCCTTCAAGGCTTCCCTCAGGGTTTGGGGTGTCTAGAAATGGGCATGTGCTGCCTTATAGACTCCAGATAGTCCAGACCAAGGACTCAGTGAGAGGCTCCAGGTGTCTCATTTGGGCTTCCTAGGACCAAAGGCAAATGGGGGGAGGGACCCTTGGGGTTCCTGTGACCTGATCGATGGCACCTCTGAGTCAAGCCCCATGAGTTACCTTTTCCTGGTGTGTAAATGTGAAGCAAAGGCAAACAGAGAGTGGCCTCTTATCTGAAGGTTTGTTCTGGTCTTGAAAAATGGGGACAGCAGTGAGTGGAAAGAAGAAAGCTGAGATGCTGTCCTGGTCATCTCTTAGGGAACAGAACTGTTTACACAGAACAAAGTACAGAACAGCAGGAAACTCAAGCAGGTCCCAGAAGGAGGGTCTGGGGAGCTATCCAGAGACTCCCAAGTCCTCCTGGGTTTTGGTACCATCATGTTCGGTTTGGGGGTTCAGAATACAGTAATAATAGGAAAGAAAATAGGGGTTTACATGTTTCATTATCTGGAGGCACTCATTCAAACAGGACAGTCTATCTTGAAGAACAGCCTTGTCTCCAACAGTCCTAGAGGTAGATAATGTTTAGTAGCAGTTTAGCAGGTAGATAAGATTAGGGAAACTTTCAGGGGACTTTTCATTTTCTGCAGCTGGCACCTTCTAACAGGTCCAAAGCATGCTTTCCTTAGCACTCTGGACTCTTATTCCTTCTGTGATGCTACCACAGTCCTCTGGCATGCACCTGACTATTGATGTCAATTTTAAAAGGTATGTTACTCTCTCTTCCTCATTTCCAGCTCCCTTCTCTGGGCTGCTGCTAAAATTTACACTTTGCCTGCCTTGCTATTTTTCTCTCAAACTTGAATAAAATTGTCCCTGAGCTTCTTAATCAATTTTTAAATTATTTGATTAGTGAGGCTAAGAACCCCAAAGGAAACCTGGACTTCCCCATCAACATTCTCTTACATATATTAAATTAGAATGCTTACTTTTGTCATAAATATACCAGTATTTTTCATTTAGTTTAGAAAAGCTGTTCTATGCTAGGCATATTATCAATATCTACCAATTTCCCCTTGTTTTATAGTTTTAATTTCTTTTAGCCCATAATATATTTGCAATTAAACTATTAGCTTCTGCTATTGTCCTAGTCAGCATTAACTATGAACTTCACACAGCCCAGAATTACCTGCAAAAAAAGAGCCTCAAATAAGTTGTTGTCTTTCTCAGGTTGTTCTGCAGACATGTCTATAAGGGATTGTCTTGATTGTCTTAATTGATGTAAGAATGTCTAGCCCACTATAACACCAGTTCCTGGATACATGGTCCTGGGCTATTTAAGAAAGCTAATGTGAGCCAAAGAAATCCAGTAAGAGGCATTGCTCCATCATCTTGGCCTCAAGTGCCTTCTTCAATTCCTGCTGTGACTTCCATCAGTGATGGTTTATATGGGGATGTGTAAGCCACAGAAGCCCTCTCCTCCCCTAAATTGCTTTTGGGTCTGAGTATTTTATATAGTAACAGAAATGAAATTTAAACAGCTATGAATAATAATTCATTTCAATAATGTATATTTATTTAACAGTAAGTCCTAATACCATTCTCAAGTAAGTCCACTATTTTGTTAATAAATGAATTTATAGTATTCATCTGTGTTCTTGTATTAAATCTGCTACTCTTTAATGGCAGCCATTTTCTCAATCCAAATAAAGAAGCTTTGAGGTTTGAGTCATACTGATTAATAACTGACTAAACCTAAGGATCACTTGTCAGCTTGACTGGCAAGTCACCTCTAACAGGTAGTGCCAGACAACACATTAGACATAACTAAAATGAGGGGAAAATAATCCATGTAAAATTAAAGTACTCCATGCTAAGTATGGTGATACATGTCTTTAATTCTAGCACTATGAGGGCAGAAGCTGGAGGATCTCTGTGAGATCAAAGCCACCCTGGTCTACAATAGTGAGTTCCGGGCCAGCTGGGGCCACAAAGAGACCCTGCTATCAAAAATCCAACAAAAACAATTCAAGAATTGGTATCGATTATAATGGGAACTAAATATAGAGTTCTGCATGATAGTTTGGATTTATCTCAACAACTTTCACCAACCTGTATGTTGGTTCACATTGCATAATGATGTAGTAGAGGACAGATATTGAAAACCATTTCCCTGTGACCTATGTCCGCAATTACTGGAGAAGAAAGTGCCCAGTTTTAGCATGCTACAGGCATTGATAGATTCCTGTTTTTCCTTTCTAGATTTTATTTCTGATTAAATTACTTGTGGCAGAGATCTAGATGATATAAATGTAACTGAAGTTACATCCCCCTCATTTTGTTATACCTGTCACTATTTGTATCACAATTATTAGGTTAATGTTTTCAGTGGTTTTTGTTTTGTTTTGTTTTGTTTTGTTTTGTTTTTGTTTTTCCAGGACAGGGTCTCCCTGTAGCTCTGGCTGTCCTGGAACTTGCCTCTGCCTCCCAAGTGCTAGGACTAAAGGCGTGCGCCACCACGCCCAACATTTATTTATTTCTGTATGTGTATCAATGTACTGTCTGCATGCAAGTTTGTGTACCCATGTCGCGCAATGCTGCGGAGATCAGAAGAGGGTGTCGGATTCCCCTGGAACTGGAGTTCTCCTGGAATTGGAGTTTCAGACGGTTCTCAGCCGCCATGAAGGTGCTGGGGATCGAACCCAGGTTCTCTGTAAGAGCGGTCGGCGCTCTTAACCACTAGGCCATCTCTCCAGCCCCTTCAGGGTTTTTTTTTTTTTTTTAAATCCAGAAAAAGACATTCAAGTTTTCCAAATTATCTTTTTACATATTTATGATAATATTTCTTTGACTAGTGATTAATATTATCTAAATTTATTAATAGTTTTGAAGCTCTATTGTGATTAATCAAATCAATTGACATTAGTCACTGATTTCTGCAAGAATAGTCTCTGTTGGAAACTGCTAGTCTGTATTTCATCATTTACTGCACTGAGTTAGAATAAAAATCACTTCCATCATTTATCCCTGTGTTTGTTAGTTTTTCCTTTCCTTATCACTTTAATTCAGAGAATATGCAGTTCTCAATTATACCAGTTTGGGGACCTACATACTCTGCACTCTGCTCTATCTAATGGATTAGCTACTTTTTTCAATATATACTTTTATTGATTATTTCATATAATTCATTTGAATCATATTTGGAACCCCTCCCCTGTAAGCATCCCCATACCACCACTGGATTTCACGCATCTGTCATATTGGTTAAGGCCTATTTAATTATGTATGTGTCCCCAGACGTCCCTTGATATAAGTTCATCCACTGGAGACTAGTCAGCCTTTTTAGCATCACTCCCTTAAAGACTAACTCTCTCTCACCCAACAGTGATCAGTGGCCAAAATTTCCTCATATAAGTTTGGGATTCTCATCCATTTCCTCAGTTCTATGTTATGATTTTGTTTGTTTTGACTTTGCATGGGTCTTGTGCATTTTGTCACCATTGCTCTCAGCTCATATGAACAAGTTCCCAGCCACCTGGAAACCACTTCCTTGTGGTCATCTACCACCTATGGTACTTCGAGTATTCTGCCCCCTTTCCCACAGTGGTCCCTGAATCCTAGGTGGGTGAGGTTTAATATAGGAGTCCTATGCATGGACATGTACTCTGAATTCTCTTATTCTCTACACTTTGGGCAGCTGTGGCCTTTTGTGTCAATCACCCTTTTTTGTGCTTCTTTTTTTAAAATTATTGTTATTAAACTATTTCCATACATCATGTATCATTTCTCAACCAAATTCAGAGTCACTAAAGCTTTAGGAATGTGTTACTTAGGGCTGGGCATCTCACAGACACTTATTTTCTCTATTTGACAAATTGCGGAACTCTGTAATAGCCACCGTTTGTTGCAAAATGAAGTTTCTTTGATGAGAGATGACTGGCATACTTGCCCATAAATATGAAGAACCATATTTAGGCTATAGTAAAAAATTACATATGTCTTGCTATGTGACAAATGTAGGGTTTTCTCTAGGATCTATGACCCATCCACCCATGTGTATTTGGCTATGTTTTTAGTGCTGCAAATGAGTTCTCTTCCATTAAGCAGGCTTTAAGTCCAGTTAAATGGCTGCTAATTACTCCCAATATAAAAGTGCAACTACTGAAACAATATGATAGTTTGCTACGCTGATCACTGTTGAGGTTATTAGGCTTTAAACTTGGGGTTGGACAAATGATTGATTTTTTTTTTTTCACTTAGCAGCTTGCATAGTATCTTCTGAAACTATGATTACCTACTTAGGAGTAAAATAAAGTGAGTATAGAGTTATTTCAGACTCAGAAAAAGATGCAAGACATGTATGGCAGAGTGCAGGTACTCAGGTGGGGTGGGGGGCATGGAAAGGGAAGTGACTCTGAATCTGATTGAGAAATGATGTATGATGTATGGAAATAGTTTAATAACAATAATAATTTTTTTAAAGTACAAATAAAGGAAATTACAAAAAGAAAAGAAAGTTATTTCACTGAAGTGGATCAAAGTGTGATCTGGAGTACCTCTTAATACAGTAGAGACACATTGAAAACCCAAATCATACTACCACTCCCTGTACTTTAGCCAACTCACTTGATCTCATCAACAACCATTTGACCAGCTGCCCCCACATTATATCCTTCCATACAGCTTTATAAACTTCCCTTTTTCTTACTGAATAATACACATCAGTAAAATGGTTCTGTCAAATTCAGGTATTGGGGCTGGAGAGATGGCTCAGCGGTTAAGAGCACTGACTGCTCTTGCAGAGGACCCGGGTTTGATTCTCAGCATCCACATGGCAGCTAAGAACTGTCTTTAACTCTAGTTCCAGGGGAAACTGACACCCTCTTCTGACCTCTGCGGCACTGCACAACACAGGTGCACCAACCTACATGCAGACAGTAAACTTATACACATAAAAAATAATAAATAAAAAATTAAAAAAGATTCAAGTATTATAATTTTCTATCTCCTGTGTACTGTTGCTGTATATTTATAATAATACTTTCTAATTTGGTGAGAAAACCAATTTTAAGAAGATATAGATTTTTATAAACTCCACAAATATGCCCTATTCCTCATTAAAATTTCCCCTTCTTCTATAGAAAACATGAATCCACCCATATTCTAAGGCCCCTGAACTTTTAGACTGAAATTCCTTCCACATTTCAAAATTTTGACCTTCAAATAGCTTTCTCCTCTTTATAATCTAATTTTCCCTTACTGCTATGAGTTGTAGTTCTCTTGGAGCTAATGCACTATGCTATTTTTGTCTTATCAATGACATACTAAGTTTTCTTACAACTTAAAACAATTTTTAAAAGTACCACTTTCATTTAATAACCTCCTGCTTTATATAATTTCTATAAACTCTGGAAAAATGAAAATTCTCAAAAAATTCTTTGTGGTCTAGTCCAGTTTTTTTCATTTTTCATTTTTTTTTTTCCAGAAAGAAATCCAAATAGGGCTGAGCTAGGTGAAATACTTTTAATGCTAGCACTCAGGGGCAAAGGGAGGCAGATTTCCGTGAAATCACATAAGGCTAGCTTGGTCTGTATAGCAAGTTCTAGGCCAGCTGGGGCTATAAGAAGATGCTTTCTTTAACCAACAATCAAAGTTGGGCTTTTCAAAATTGCAAAACAATGTGTTTTACATACTATTTTATTTGTACTGCATATTAAATTTAAGAATCAATACATTATTTTTTATTTGAATGATGTAGTTTTCATTTTGTATTTCTCCCTTAATTCTTTTATTTCAGTCACATAAGGAATTTGTTGTGTATCTGTGTGTTAGTTCTATGTGTATATGTGATGTGTCCATATACATTGAATTTGACACTGATTATATATGTGTATGTCTATATACATATATGTGTATGAATTGGTTTTAGTTTCTGAATAAAAAGCATATAAACTCCTACAATTTTTGTAATTAATTTTTTAAATTCAGATAATTCAATATCCGTTAATGTATACTGTGTAGTCTTTCCACATCAACAAGAAATGGAGTCCTTAAAAAAAGAGTCTCTTGGGGCTGGAGAGATGGCCTAGCAGTTAAGAGCACCGACTACTCTTGCAGAGGACCCAGGTTCAATCCCCAGCACCCACGTGGTGACTGAGAACCATCATTAACTCCAGTTCCAGGGGAATCTGACACCCTCTTCTGACCTCCGTGGCATTGCACGACATGGGTGCACAAACCTACATGCAGACAGTACATTCATACACATCAAAAAATCAGTCTCTTGCTCCTCATATATGTGTGAGCATGTATGACAGTATTTTTCTGACACTGTTTTCCCAATAGAGTCACTTTTCCAAAAACAATTTCTCCTTCAGTTGAAACTGATTTCTCTTTGGATTTTCAATACATCTATCATTATTTTGAGACTGTTTTCTTGCTGTATCAATAGTCCTCCCAAAATCTTCTACCTCTATCATTCATTTTGATGGGTCATATTTTCCAAAATTGTCTGAGAAATAATGTAAACATTTGCATCCCTGAGAAATTAATATTAAACATGTACTCAAATAATGTTAAGATAATTTGTCTTCTTATAGGGATACACAATCAATTCCCTCAAATTATTAATAAATTTCTTCTGAATCTTGGCAATAGAAAACAATTCTGCCCATAGGAGGCTGTGTACTTCTCTGTCAGTATAATATACATGCAATTATTTACTTAAGAGTTAATTCTTTTGGGTGCTGGAGAGATGGCTCAGCAGTTGAGAGGACTGGATGTTCTTGCAGAAGACCCAGATTCTAATCTCATCATCCACATGTTAGCTAATGACCATTGGTGACTCTAGTTCTAGGGGATCTGACACCCTCTTCTGTCTTCCACAAGCACTGCATGATGCAGGTGCACTTACACACATGCAAGCATTACATTCATAGACATAAAATAAAAAATAAGTTATTACTTTTAACTGGGTGAATTGATGCATGATTTTAATCCCAGCACTCAGGAGGTAGAAGCAGGAGGAGCCATGTGAGTTAAAGGCCAGCCTGGTCTACATAGCAAATGTAGGTAGTCTGAGACTGCAAGGAGACCCTGTCTCCAAAATACCAAAAATGAAGTGAGGATAATTTACAATCTCAGATCATTGATATTCAATTTCTTTAGGTTTTATCTTTATAATAATTGTCTTTTGCCTACATGCAGAAAGGAATTTTATTCATTGACTTAAAATATGTTTCCTGCACAAAGTTGTGGAATGAGTATAAGTATCTATTAATTTTAAACATCCAAGTAACTCTCATTGTATATTAAATATCTGTTATTACTTGTAAATAACCATAAAGATTTATTACATATATTTACTTTTGTTGACAATTTACAATCTAGAAATAATAACTGTAATTTTACTTTTAAAAACAAAATCAAGGGGATGGAAAGATGATTCAGTGGATAAGAACACCAGCTGTTCTTACAGTGGATCTGGGTTCAATTGTCAGCATCCACAACCCTCAGTAACTGTAGTTGTGGGGAGTCCAATGTGGGCATATAATACATTCATTCATACATACATACATACATACATACATACATACATATATACATACAGGCAGAATACATAAATATAAAATTCAAAAAATATTTTGCTTAAATAATCAAATGTCAAGTTCTATAGTTTTCACGGATAAAAGACTGCTTATTGGCTGGGACTCCAGATCATATAGTACTAATCTATTTCCCCCAATAAAGATTTCTATAGCCTTCTCTCAGTAACAAGTATTCTGAAATTTCAAGTCTCCTTATTTTATTGTGTGATGTTTCAGATTGAAAACTAAGTGTAAACTGTTATTTTTATCTATAATTCTTCATCATCAAGAGTTTGAGCTTTGCAGGTCTTTGAATATATGTTTCCTGGCAACAAAAGCTCTAAGGTGAGGTTCTGAGTCTAGGTTTGTGGAAGAAGTCAGGGTGAGAGTTGTATAAAGGGAAGGAAGGAAGTCAACAGAAAAGCTATTACCAAGTATCTTCTGTTGAGGATATCTGAAAGTTGGGATCTGTATGAAATTTTGGGAATTGTTATAGAATATGATACATCCCAGAGACATCCAATTTCCGGGGGTGAGGTTAAAGCCTATACCCAGAGCACCATATTTCAGACACATATACCTACTCTGGGAGAACAGAGTAGTTTTGCGGCAAGAGAGAGTTCTCAGACAGAGCAGCAGATGTTCTGCTCAGAAGTGGGGCTGCATGTATCTGTGTATTAAGTGTGCAATGTTAGAAGCCTATGGCTAGTACCCCTGCATCCCACCTGCAGGCTCACCTCTGCATTTTACAACCCCGTGGCTCTCTATGAGCTAAAGTATTACTACCAGCTGAAGTCAGTGACACAGCAAAATCTGTCCCATCTGCAGAGCAGAGGAACTAAGTCTCTCTCAATGTACCATGGATGGGAAGATAGAAATCCTATTCATGAGCATAATCATTTGAGCTAAATGGATGTCAATTTTTATGAATTCATGTCATTAAAATGAACTAATATGAAGCTATTTTAGAAGTTTATTCCTTGCATTCATTGTACTTTTGACAGCTTTCTACTTAATAAACTGCCACACCTATTTAACTGCAGTATTCTTACAAAGGCTTTACCATAGTGCCTTTTGACAGTGTAACATATTCAAGATAATAACTATTTTCACAAAAGCCGATGGTAAGCATATCACAAGACTATTAATGCTAGCATTTATTTGAAAGATCAGATGAATGTGCATGCATTATTTTCTGGGCTTCACGCCTCCACAGTTTCCACTATCTTTCAATCAAAGAAATGTTTCTTTAACATTGATATATTACATCACGTTGAGTATAAAGTAAGAACACAACAACAAAATTTTTAATGGAATAACTGTTTCTAAGCTATGTTCATAATTCTCTACAAAGCATGTGCTAATTAATTTCCAAAGTAGTGTGGGGAATACAGAGGAAGACTCATGTGGCCTCTAGTACTTCAGTTTGATTATATATATATATATATACATATATGTATATATATGTATATATACATATTCATATACATATATATGTACATATACATATATAAATATATCATATTCATATATGTATATGATATATATATATATATATATATATCATATACATATATGAACATCTGTAGAACTCTGGATTATGACCCTTTTCAGGAACAGTATAAGGAGTGCCAAAGATTATCTTATGTTTCTGATAGGAGTAGGATTGAGGCTTCGAAGGAGGTACTAATTGTTTTATGGATTTTTTCCCCTAGGGAAGCTGAAGGCAAGGGGATTGTCTTACTTGATGATTAAGATCAGACAGATGGTTCATAGATGCTGAAAAAGAAACCTCTCAGATTGAAACTTTTGTGGGAGGCCTATTTAGCTTTTGAAAAGATTTATATACATATCAAAGCTATAAAGAAGACATAAAATTACAAGTTTTCAAAAGTAAATATTCTAAGGAAACTCCTCCATCTTTTGAAGGCATAAGTAGATAGTTTTCTTTAAAAAATGCATTACCTTCATGTCTCTATTTTAATAGTAATACCCTAGTATATCCATTTTAAAAAATAATGTTCTTTTCCATCATTCTTTATCTTACATTTTCTGTTGTAGCTGACCATTGGTTTCCTAAGAGGAGTCTATTATCTACTTCCTTATCCCCATTTATTTATTGCAGATTGGCTGCCACTGGCTGTAGTGACCACCCTTGGTCATTGCTGGGGGACTGACTCCTCGGCACAGAGGTCATTTGGTCACTTTCATAAGCCAACCTGAGAGGTACTTCCAACCCAGGTCCTTAGTCTGGGTGGCAGAACTCCTCCCGTCTGACCATGCTTTCCCATCTGCCCAATGACTGCTGGTCTTGGTACAGGAATTTCAGGCTATTGGCTGACGACCTATCTTTAGCCTACACCTACTCACATTTCACTCCACAGGTTGGTGACCTGATTGGTCTCTGTCCAACCCCATGCTAGCTTACCAGGTTGGTGATCTGATAGCTCCCCATCCAACCCGGTAGCCACCAACATTCAAAATCCAGGCCTGCCTCAGCTTGTAATACATGCAAAATAATGGGCATGGAATTCTTTGTAAAGATGGTAATGGAGAATTCAATTTATTGCGTGCTACAAGTCACTTTTATAAGCAAAATGATGTCATCTCCCAGAGCCAATCATAGACCCCCAGTCTAGCACCACTGTGTACTTCTGGTCCGCCTAACATCACCCCTCTTGGGGTGGGGTCAGAGGAATCTCATGACTTCCACAAAACTAGCCCCTAATTCAAACTGGATCATCCCACAGCAGAGGACCATTTTACCTCTCCATGGCAGCCTATTCCATGTTTCATTTGACTACTTTATCATTGGTGGGCTCCACATTTCTTTTGCAGTTAGTTAAGAAAAACCAATGTTGTCACAATACTTCCTCTCCACTCCTCTCCTTTCCCCTCTCCTATGAAGCCACAGCTCTAAGCAGAATCTAAGACATGATGAGGAAAATGGTGTTGTCACTTCTGGGAATATGTACCTAGAAATGGTAAAGCAGAAAAAATTCATATAGAGAAGCTCATGATTTGTTATTTGGGCTCTTCAGGTAGCCTGTGATGTTCTGTTTGAGAGGAGAGGAGTTATGGCACTCAACATATTCAGCAATTTTCTTAAACTTGATGAAGTTGGAATTTTGTTATTTTTAGGCAAAGTATTCTACTTTATATACAAATATCTGACACTTTATTACAAGTTTTGGATACTTTAAAATTTTTGATATATAAAAATTATACATGGAATAATGTTCAAGACTTGAAAGCCTGTCCACTCAAGCAGCATTTGCAACTTCTTCCTGGTAAAGACATTCATAAACATTTCTTTAGTTTTTTAAAAAAAATGTACAATTCAATACTATTAACTATGGTCATCTTACTATTTAATAATGTACTCTTATAGTAAATGAACACTGAATTCTGGAAATGCATCAGCTTTTACTTCATTCATTATTTGATACTTGTGGTTGTTTCCCTTTGTTGACTGTTATGAAGAGTGCAACAATAAGCCTGTTTCTTCAGATACATCTTCTTAATGTGGCACATAATAAACCTCTACCTATCCTTGTAACCACTTGTGAAACTGCTGGAACACATGTCAGTTTTGGTTTATAGTTTCTGAAAAACCTTAATATTTATTTCTGTGATGGGTATATAATACTAACTTATATACTCACTAATAGTAAAAAAAAAGGAGTTCAAGACTTCTTATGTTTCCATAACACTGCAAGATTTCAGTACTTTCTTTGTGACAATATTTGACTGGAATGAGGTAATATTTCATTTTGGGTTTGATTTGTATTTTTCCTGATGGTGGGTGATGTTGGATACCTTTTTCATAGAACTGTTAACAAGTCATATATCTTTTTTTGAGAAATGAAGAAATGGATATTTAGGCTTTACTCTTATTTTTATGGTTATTTTATTACTTATTTTCATTAATATTATCCCTTTTGAATTTTAACATATGTAATATATATATATATATATATATATATATATATATATCTATCAAACACCCACGTTTTTCCTTTCCACAAAACCCATCATGTCAATAGTCTCTTCCTTGTAATTGTTCCTTTGCTGTGCAGAAGCACTACATATTAATGTAGCTCCAATTGCTAATATCTACCTTCATTCCCTATGATTATGTGTTCTTACAAAAACAAAATAATACATAGAATTTTCTCCTTAAAGTTCAAAGATTTTCATATTTGTATTTCAAGTCCACTCAGTCTGAGTTCATTCAGCACAGAGAGCATTAGAGCTTATCCAATCACTGAAAAGATCAACTTAATCATGCAGTTACATAGTCCTTAGTATATTGTTTACAAGCCCAGTGCTGGGGACAACTTATCACTGCAAGGGGGCTGCATGCAACTGTTGCCAGGAAGGGCCTCATGTTGATGGTGCAACAACAAACTCAGCAAATGTGGCTTACTAATCAGGCCAGGAATGGCCTACAGATATATAATTAATATTGCTGCAATAGTAATCAGCTGCCAATATTTCTTCAGTGAATATCGGAGTTTGGTTTCCATTTCCCCAGTTCAATACTGGGATTTTGTCTGCTTGAGTTTGTATGATGTGCATGCTGAAACCATTGCTCTAGGTTCATATGAGCAGGGTTCCAGGAGCTTCTAGGATTCTATTTCTATATGGTTATGTACCACCTCCTTAGCTCTTATAATCATTCTGCCTCCTTTTCTGCAATGGTTCCTGAGCCCTAGACAGTGAAGTTTGGTATAGGTGTATTGTCCAAGGACCCATACACTGCAGATTCCTAATCTCCAGGTTTGGCATTTATGACCTCTTCTGTTCCTTGTGCTCATTGCTGAAAGCTTCATTAATGAGAGCTGAGAGATTCATTAGGGCTTTGGTCCATTTGGTCATTTTGTGTTTTTTTTTTTTTTTTTTTTTTTTTTTTTTCTTTTTTTTTTTGAGTCTTGAAATTGCATTGCAGGTGTGTTCCACTTAGGCTTGGGAAATTAACAGGCAATAACTTTTTGTGACCTGTTGTGGTACTGTAATTTTCTGGTGCAATAGAAGCTTCTTTGATGAGTGGTGAAAGGGGCATTTGTGTATAAATATAAGGATTCATACTAATGTAAGAAGTTGCAGTAGTCTAGGGATGAGCTAGCTTTGGGGTTATCTCTAAGGTCATAGAAGGTATTTTTTTAATTTACTAATTATTTCATTGCTGTTTAGAAGTATTTTGTTTAATTATCTCTATTATAGCATTTCCAAAGTTTTTCTAATTAATTTATTTCAATGATTTCATAAAAATACAGAATTTAATTTCAATTTTTCAATTCAGTGACAGGTATTTTATTGCTTACCATGTGATCTATATGGAAGAACACTGTGTTTAATTGATGTTTAAATATATTCAGCAATTTTGGATTGAAGTTTCTGGAGATGAATGTACAGTCCCTTTAGTGAATGGTGCAATTTAACATTAACCTTGTTGAATTTTTCTGACTGGATAGTGTCCATTGTTGAAACACAGGTGTTGAAACAGTCTACTCTTATTATATTATTCATGAGTTTATCTCTCCCTTATTATTTATTTTTTGAATTTATTTATTTTTATTTTATACTAATCAAGCCATATTTTAAAGGTTATTTATTTATTTTTAATTCTATGCATATGAATGTTTATTTGGATGAGTGCACCTGTGCACCTGATGCCTGTGGCAGCCAGAAAGGTGCATCAGATTCCCTAGAGCTGGAGGTATGGATAATTTTTAGGTGCCATGTGGGTGCTGGGGACTTAACTCCAGGTCCTTTGCAATAGCAACAAGTGCTCCTAACCACTAAGCCATATGCATATATGATAACATACCAATAAAATTAGTTTGAATAAGAAAAATGCAAATAATATATTCAAAATATACAGTTAAGTAAAATGATAGAAAAAGATGTTATATCTTTAAATAAATTACAATGAAAAACATGACATGATTACAGATACTGTTGATAGTGAGAAAAGATTTTACAAAATGCCATGAAAAGTATAGATGCTTGTATATAAGTAATAATTAGAAAGGGAATCATAAGAAAATAAGCTACAAAATAACTATGCTTTATGGAAATGCCTCTAACTACTTCTGACTATGCTGTATCCAAAGTAAGAGGTGGATATTTAATCATAGTATTATCTGTTGTGTATTAATTATATGATAGTAGTAAAGGATATTCTAGTTGTTTTTGTAGAGAACAAAAAGTTTTTCTACTTGTGGCCATTTTGTGCCCAAGAAAATATTGGCATGACCTTTGGTATATAGATATTAAAATTATGTTCATGTATTAATTAATTTTCTGTTACTGTGATAAGACACCATGATCAAGGCAACTTATAGAAGGAAGAGTTGATTTGGCTTATGATTCCAGTGGGATTAGATTCCATGATAGCAAGGCAGCCATGGCAGCAGAGGTGGCTAAAGCAGAAAGTCATCACATCTTCAAGCAGACACGGGAAGCAGAAAGAAAGAACGTGGAAACACCGCCATAAAGCTCCACAAACAACACCACAAACTGAGGACCACATCCAAATAATTGGAGCCTATGGAGAATATTCTCATTTGAACAACCACAGTATAGAATTTATACATTTACTGATAGAAAATCATTAAAAAATATATTTTAAACAATTCTTTGGGGGCTGCAGAGAGTGCTCAGTGGTCATGAACACTGGCTGCTCTACAGAGGACCTAGGCTTAGTTTCCAGCACCCACATGGTGATGAACAATTGTCAGTAACTCTAGTTCCAGGGGATCTGACAGTTTCTTTTTTATTTTATTTTATTTTATTTATTTCTGTATGTGTATGAATGTACTGTCTGCATGCAAGTTTGTGCACCCGTATCATGCAATGCCGCGGAGGTCAGAAGAGGGTGTCGGATTACCCTGGAACAGGAGTTCTCCTGGAATTGGAGTTTCAGACGGTTCTCGACCACCATGTGGGTGCTGGGGATCGAACCCGGGTCCTCTGCAAGAGAGGTCAGCGCTCTTAACCGCTAGGCCATCTCTCCAGCCCATGGGATCTGACAGTTTTTTCTGGTCCTGGCCAGTCACTGCAATACACATGGTGCACTTACATACATGTAGGCAAAACATTCATGCATGTAATATATTAAATAAATCCCCTCTGCAATTAAAGTAATTCTTTGGCATACTTATAATTGTACCATTTATTGAGACTGGAAAGAAATTTGTATAGCAATGAGATGAATGTGCTTATTAATTTTTACATGAATAAAATCTTGGCTGAATATTTGATACTGCAATATTCAGAATATCTTGAGTTTATTAGACTTAAATAATATTTTGTTTTTATTATCATCAATGCTGAGGACACCATTTCATATAAATACATAATACAAAATTGTAGAAATATGTTTGTAGCATTTCAGAAATTCTGTCTTAAGCTTACATGAAAATTTGTTTCAAGACATTTAATGACATTGAAGTCACCAACTCAAACAGAAATTTTTAAAATAAAAATTCAAACACAATAGACTTGAACAGTACATTAATTTGAGAACTACAATTGTAGGAAAATATTAAATATATTAGTTTTCCATAAACCAATATGTTTCAATAATAGCTGAAAAATTTGAACAAACACTGGAATTCCTGACACACAACTGTCTTGAATCTGAGTCACAGTCATAGGCAACTTTCTTTGGATTTTGTGACCCGAATAGGCACCATTCAAAGTGGGCATGTTATATTCTCAGAGCCAAGGCTGTAGTGACATCTTGGACACAACACAATTGAGTGCTGCCAGAAATATCGAAATTAATTGTATTGTTTGATTTTGGATTAATTTTCAGTCACCAGTCTAGAAATTGTTTAATATTGCTAATATTTTCATATCATTTTCCCTGTAGTTGTGACCCATTTTAAGAAGCTGTGCTCTGAAATGTAGGCACACTACAAAGAAGTAATTCTCTTATAAAATCACCCTGATATACTTTATAGCAATGAATGTGGAGAGCTATGCCATTCTGATAACAAAAATATTCTCTATACTTTTTTAAAAAATAACTTTTGGGGCTGGAGAGATGGCCTAGCGGTTAAGAGCGCCGACCGCTCTTACAGAGGACCCGGGTTCGATCCCCAGCACCCACATGGCGGCCGAGAACCGTCTGAGACTCCAATTCCAGGAGAACTCCAGTTCCAGGGGAATCCGACACCCTCTTCTGACCTCCGCGGCATTGCACGACACGGGTGCACAAACTTGCATGCAGACAGTACATTGATACACATACAGAAATAAATAAATGCCGGGCGTGGTGGCGCACGCCTTTAATCCTAGCACTTGGGAGGCAGAGGCACGCGGATCTCTGAGTCCGAGGCCAGCCTGGTCTACAGAGTGAGTTCCAGGACAGCCAGAGCTACAGGGAGACCCTGTCTCAAAAAGACAAAAAAAAAAAAAAAAAAAACTTTTTAGTTTGATTTATAATACAAATTTGTGTTCCAATGAGGATAGAATCTGGGATTTCCTTTATCTAAGAGAATACTCTCTCACCTGAGGTGCACCCCCAACCCTGAGAGAACATTAGGACTAGTCTGTGAGCCTTAGTGTATAGTAAATGCGGATGTAGTCTGTTAGAAGCTAGGTCTGAGTGTCTTGTCCTATTCTGGTGTGTGTGTGTGTGTGTGTGTGTGTGTGTGTGTGTGTGTGTGGTAATAGACTGTAGAAAGTACATTTCGATTAATAATGAAACTTGGAACAATACAACTCTGATTAAAGGAAGCTATGCTCTTATCAACAATGAAACATGATAGTCATGAGGAATAGTATTATCTTTTGTATTATTTTTCCTCTTTATTTCTAGAAAGAGGTGCTATCCCATCAGTTGTGAAATGCATGTATTAGTTGTGAACTAAAAATTGCTTTTGCTTTTGTAAGATATCCTTAAAAATATTGGAAAAATAAAAAAACCCAGTACATAACAGTCATCTCTGAAATATGGTGCAATTTTCAATTATTTTAAAAATATGATACATAAAATCAAACAATTTTCGTATATCAGATTACAAGTTTAACAATATCAGTATTAAAAATATTTTTAAATCATGGGTTTTTCAGGCATTATTGAAGAAATATAAAAGGGAATATATTTCTTATAAACAGAAAATATTAAACAAATTTTTGGGGAAAAGAAATACTGTGAATAATAATGAATGTTCAAGTAAATAGCTTATTTGATTGTAATGCATGTTTGGACTTTAAAACATCCCTAGAAAAGCAATCCAGAGCAACTGATAATGCTTGCAATTTCTATTCCACAGTGTAAACTTACTTTCTTCTGTGTGAGCTGTCTTTATGTTAGTTAAGCTTGAGGTTAATTGCCCGTGTATGCTTCTATCTATTCTTGTCAATTGTTTCCATATCTTGCTTACTAAAATAGATAACTCTTATCTTCACCAAGCCCACTTGCATTATCTTTATTACTATACAGCCAGGCTCTCAAGCTCTCTTACATTTATTTTATTATAGTTTTCTTATTACTGGATTTTTCTCACATCAGTGATAAATCACCACTGACCTTTTGTCTTTCTATCCTGTGTTATAATAAAAAAGGTAATATATCTAAAAAGTCACATTGAGAATTTTCAGTAAGACAATGAAGTTATAGTTTTAAACATTGTACCTTTATTTCTGAGGGTGAAGTGGGAAACAGAATGTCTTATTTATTCAAATAAATTATTTAAAGTGGATCTTGCCTATCACTAAATAAATTACAAATGCAAGATGCAACTATATACTAAAGCGAAAGATTTTTCCTAAAATAAGCTTCTGGGTAGAAAGATGCCTATCATGTGGTCCAGACAAAAGAGGCTCTCTATTTCCCAGAACATTAATATCAAAGATTTTATGGGAATTCCATGTGTCAGTATGCTGATAAGGCCAGGGTCTAGATTATAAATGGCCACATACCACATTAATGTGTTCTTTTTCTCTTTATTTTTTTATGCTCTGAAACTGTTCAGAGAAAAACAAACAGGGTTATCCATGTGTAACCATGCTAGTTTTGATTCAAGATGGCTGCTGTTATGTCATGCTGAATGCATATGCAAACAGAGAACTAGGTACCAGATTTTCAGGTAAAACTTTTTACATTAACATTACAGTTTAAGTTAAGATTAAAGATATTTAATGGTTTGAATTGTTAATGACATGCACACTTTGCCTTGATGTGTATATAAAGTATCCAATGCAATACAACAAGGATTTGACAGATGACATTTTTAGAAAGGCTATGCATTTAAAATGCTGATTTTCAGTGTTTAGTCAATAAGAAATACTGAATATTAATACCCTGGTATGAAATTATGTAGTTATAAAGATACGTTATACTCTGTATTTATTGGTCAGTTGATACAAACATCTTGTATTGAATTTAGAACTGTTTAACTGCGAGCCATTTTTATTCTGACATCCAGCTTTAACAGTATTTCCATGTTTTGTTTTTTTTCATGAAAGTTCAATTTATTTCACTTTTGAGCCCTAATACTTTCTTCTGTTTCCGCCTAGTAGAAACATATCACATTTGCTGGGCATGGTGGCACACACCTCAAATCCCAGCACTCAGGAGGCAGAGGCAGGTAGATCTCCGTGAGTTCAAGGCCAGCCTGGTCTACATAGTGAGCTCCAGGCCAGCTGGGACTAAAGGGAGACCCTGCCTCAAAAAGTCAACTAAAGAAATAGTATCAGCTTCATGCTTGTTTGCTAAGTTATTTTCTAACTGTAAGCCTCAGGGAATCATAATTAAAAGTAGTAACTATTATAATTTTTTTATCTTTACTTAACCTTGTAAATTTCTCAGAACACAGTGAAGAACAAATAAAATTTTGTAATTTGTTTTAGCATGGATTCATTACTATTATACTATCAGTCTTAAAAAAAATCAAGGTTGCCAGGCATGGTGGCTCATGTCTTTAATTCCAGCACTCGGGAGGCAGAGGCAGGTGAATCTTTGTGAGTTCAAGGCCAGCCTGGTCTACAGAGTGAGTTCCAGGACAGCTGGGGCTACAGGGAAACCCTGTCTTAAAAAGACCAAAGAAAGGAAAATCAAGGTTATGTTGGGCTTGGAATTTAGCTCAATGAAAATGTGTTTGACTTCCATGTACGAGGCTTTCTGTGGAATGCTCAGCATCACAGACACAGAAAAACAAAGAGAGGGAGAGAGAGAGAGAGAGAGAGAGAGAGAGAGAGAGAGAGAGAGAGAGAGAGAGAGAGAGAGAGAGAGAGAGAATAATTAATATATTAGTAATAATTCATCAAGCTTATTATAGGCTATTTTTTTCTATATGTCTAAAATTCTAACCAACTAGAACTATAATGGTCAAAATCATATGTAAAACAAGAATAGTCTTTGGAAAACTGTTTTTCAGAAAAATCATTCCCTCTTGGCTTTTTGTCATTTCATTGATTTTACATTCAAGGCATATGCTTAATATTGTTGTATACATATATGAAATTATCAAGATTAAGAACTAAGACAAAAATAAACATAAAAATGAAGTCACTAATATGCTAATGAATCCCCCAGAAGATATAGGCTCAAATCTTAAGGAACAAAACAGCAACAATTGCAATAATCATCTTGTCTTTCATTTATAGGGAACACATTCTCCAACCCACAGTGAAGCATGTTTTGAGCCCAAGGCAATGATTATATAATGAAGATAAAATGTAAGTAGGATAAACCTGTAACAAGCAACTATCATTGAACTGGTAGATTATAAACATATCCCATTCTGCCTTCTCATTTCCTCCCTGCTTCATGTAGATTAAGCATGAGATAGGTTAGAAAACTTTGACATGAAAACATGGTAAAGAACTGACAAGATCTAGATGAAATCCCAACTTCTACTGAACATGAAGCTGGAGCTCTAGCAGAGTCCAAGGCAGTCTTGTAGATCAGTGGTCTCATAGTTACTGTACATCACAATTGTCTGCACTTGTTCGTCCATTCATTCATAGTAGAACCTAACACTAAGTGTTCCATCAATTCCCAGTAGCTGATATTGCTACTGTCCAGAATATCATGGTTAAGAAGTGATATGGTAAATATATGTGTTAGGTTTAGAACAGCAATGTCAGGAGCACTAGGGATGAGAAATAAAAGGGTTTGTGTCCAGGAATGAGATAACAATGATGACCAAAAAGATCAGGGCCTGGAAAAAAAGCCAGAGTAACTGCTGAGAAGCATGCACTGAGAAACAAAAGCAACACAGTGCTGCCCTGTCAGGAATTTGTTGTGGCTTCTAAAACTCCTACACCTACTCCAGAAAAGAGATCATCCCAGACCTCACAGGTGGCATCTAGTTAAAACATGAGGAAATCAAGCAAAACTACAAGCAAGTAGTGGTATCTGTGATAAGAGTTCAAACTCTGTAGTCACTAAATGAAAAAGGCTGCTGGTATTATGATGAACTGATCACATTAACATGAAAACAAAGGTAACATATTTTCAGCAATAGCTACTGGCTAGTAGACTCAGCCAAAGTCAGAGGCCAGCAAAAGCTGCAGAGGCAATGACTAGGCAGACTATCCAGGGCAAGAGACTAGCAAGTGAGCCAAAATCAGCAAAGATGGACAATAGGAGACTCAGTGATCATCATTATCATCTCCTTGGATAGGCCTGGGAGATGTAAACAGTGGGCCATACATTTGGTTCAGTATATGATATACCCTGAAAATTAATCAGTCTCAACAGAAATGACCTTAGTCTTTATCTAGTTTCATCTATAGTCATAAAGTTTCTAGTCAATGGCTTTGTGGCATCTCCTCTTTCAGTCTTACCCCCCCCCCCACTGTACAATAGCTCAACTTGTTTTCTCTCTGGAATGAACCCTTATTTAAACTTTTTCCGTATGATAATACTCCTTGTAAACTCAAATTTGGTTTTCCATATAATCTATTCTTGGAGTTCACTAGGAGAAATCTGAAATCACTGAGCAGTGGAGGTTTTGGTGACCATCAGCATCTTGTCTCCATAGGTCTGAGTTAAGCACATGTAAGGTAGGAGAGTCTCCATACTGGAAGACTCCCATTTCAAAACCACTCTGATGGATTTCAGAGTCATTCCAATTTGAGTGATTTACTCTGAATGAAGAAACATTTCGGGAGATCTTCCAAGACCAGCTGAAGCACAGGAAGAAGGAGCTGGGTGTTTCAGCAAGGCGGATTGGGGATTGTTGTTTGATTTAATCTAGTTAATCTAGATTCTTTGGCTTGATTGGCTTTTGTGGTTGTGGGGGCAGAGTTATTCTCCCAGCTGGTATAAAAGGTGGGTTTTTGTGAGACTTGAGATCAGAGATCTCCCAAGACTAGCAAAGCACAGGTATCGGGGCCAAGAGTACACGCCCCCCCCCCAACTGGGATTGCGAAGGCATCTGAAGGAGGTAAGCAAAGCAAGCCTTTAACACAGTGAAGAGGCATTTGGGACTCACATTGGAATACAGGCAAGGAGAAGCCCATATGCCAGGAACAGGAAGAAGAGAAAACATGGGAAAGGTGCAAGATAATCCTGCACCAAGCTCTACCAACCCTGTGGAAGATTCCTACAGTGGGATCCCTCTGGGGATGGCCCAGGACACAGATATCAGAAGCACAATTGTGAACATACTTAAAGAAGTACAAGATTATAAAGAGCAAATCAAAGAATTAAGAAAAGAAAATGAAGAATTCAAGAAAGACCTAGAGAGAGAGAATGACAAACTCCAGAAGGAAGTGGAAACTCTGAAAAGATCCCATGCTGAAAAAGATAAGGAAACCAACTAGTGAAGCAAAGAGCTACAGGAAGAGATTGAGAAGCTCCTAAAGGAAGTAGAAATACTAGAGAAATCAGAAGAGGAAATGAAAAAGGAAATCAAAAACTCATCCAATCAAGAGGAAAGGAATAGAAAAAGCATCAGAGCAGAATGGAGGAAGCAGAACAAAGAATATCAGACCTGGAAGATAACACAGAACAACTAAAAACCTCAAATAAAGATTAGGAAAAATTTAAAAATAGACAAAAGTGGAACAACCAGGAACTGTGAGACCCTATGAAAAGATCAAACCTCTGCATCATGGGAATAGAAGAAGGAGAAGAATCCCAAGAGAATGGTATTGATCAGATCTTCAACAGAATAATAGATGAAAATTTCCCCAAACTAAAAAAAGACAAACCAATACAAATACAAGAAGCACATAGAACTCCAAACAGACAAGATCAGAAAAGAAACTCTCCATGCCACATCATAGTTAAAATGCTAGACACCCAAAACAAAGACAAAATCCTTAAAGCCACAAGAGAAAAACAACAAGTGACCTATAAGGGGAAACCTATCAGAATTACAACTGACTTCTCAATGCAAACTATGAAAGCAAGAAGAACCTGGAGCAAAGCATTCCCAGTGTTAAAGGACAATAGATGCCAACCCAGGTTACTATACCCAGCAAAAATGTCAATTATAGTTGAAGGAGAGAGAAAAACCTTCCATGACATAAACAACTTGAAAGAATACATGTCCGGAAAACCAACCCTTCAGAGAATACTTGAAGCAATTCAAAGAACAGAAGAAAGGAGCAACCAACCCCAGGCACCTAGAAAGAGAAATCAATAAAAACATAACTGCAGAAGTAGAAATCTAAACCCAAACCACAAATGGATAATAAGGCAAAAGGAAGCAATGCAAACCTATCAGTCATAACCTTAAATATTAATGGACTAAATTCCCCAATCAAAAGAAATAGACTGGGAGATTGGATTAGGAAACAGAACCCATGGATATGCTGTCTACAAGAAGCACATCTTACCTTCAAGAACAGGCACCACCATTAATATAAAAAAAACAAACAAACAAAAAAAAAACAAAACAAAAAAAACAACCATGAAGTGAACCAAATGTCAAGAATAAGCAATGAATGTTAAGTAACATTCATGCAAAACCAATTATCAAGTATTTATGTCCAAATTTTGAACAACCCAAGGTTCCCATTGGAGAAGTCCAACAGAGTCCAATTGGAGAACCTTGTATGTACAAGCATGTTGATAAAATAAAAGTCCAGTCTGTATTGCTGTAGTCTCATAATTCACCCCAGTCTCCACAGCCCTTACATTCTAGCCTGCCTCCTCTTCTGCAGGTTGTTCCCTAAGTTTTCAGAAAGGAGCACAAGTGGGTGAGAAGCAAAACAGTCTACTTTCTCTGGAGATGTCATTTTGGACTCTGGTCTATTCAGATTGCTTCCCTTCATGGGTTGAAAGTTTATCCAGAGATATCTTTGTGATTCTACCTACAAATCGCAAGCAATTAGGTGTACAGGTATTTAAACATTTCTAATTATTTTGGCAAGTTACATTGTGGGCATAAACACAGATGTTTGGATGGTATGCTAATCCATAAACTGTGGCTTTTCTGTAAAGGATGACAAGTTCTTATTGTGGCTTATAACATCTCCTAACCACTAGAGTCCATAAGCTTATGGTATCAGCCATGAGCTATTCCTCCAAGGAGTGATCTAATAGCCAATTAGTTTTGGGATATACAGACATACCACTGCCACTGGCTGCACAATATCTCCCGGCAAGTGAGTTGTAGCTGATACTGACTGAGGAGTCTTGCTTGACTCAAGGAAACCAATATTTGCTTCATTGCTTTAGTGGCCTTTGGTAACACTCTCTGGCATTCCAGAGGCCAACTGTACACTTGCAAGTGCAGTCTCAATATATCTTTCCAACGCTTACAGCAGTTCTTCAGCAGCAGGGCCTAACTGCCCTCTTCTTGCTTGTATCCCAGGTCATAGGCAAAAAGCCTTTACCTTTTTGGGGCTTGGATCTCCTAGCCAACATCTCCTTGACAGAATAACCCATTGCTGATACCGGAGCTCTCATATATATATATATTTTTTTTTTGTTTAATTACACAGGTTTTAAAGACTTTACTACTTTTTTCAATTGGTCTTTTTGAGACAGGGTCTCCCTGTAGCCCCCGCTGTCCTGGAACTCACTCTGTAGACCAGGATGACCTTGAACTCACAAAGATCCGCCTGCCTCTGCCTCCCAAGTGCTGGGATTAAAGGCATGCACCACCACCCCTGGCAAAACTTTACTATTATATTTGGCTTTGAATAGAGAATTTTATTTTCACAGTTCTTATGTCTATTAGTCAATTAAAGAAAGCAGTTATATCTGTTCTATGAGAAATTACTACTATAACAGTTGGCTCTTATTTACAGCTAGGGAATAACTTCATTGCCTTCATGTTTTGTTTTGTTTTGTTTTTTTTCTTTTCGAAAAGGAGAGGTAGGAAGGTTTCTCATATTAAAACTTTGCATCACCTGGAAGGTAAACTTCATTATGACACATTATAAACAGTTATTTTAAATAGAATTCATAGAGATGCTTGGTGTCTGTGACTCAGGGAGTCTGAGGTTTTTCTTCCTTTTAATGTTCAGATGGGCCAGCTTCTCTGCTGGTATTTGTTGGTCCATCCTGCACAGCCCAAAGTGATACATTTTCAGGCATTTAGGTTGGTGATTTTACCTGTGGGAACATACAACCCTTTACCATTGTTAATTTTAAGATTTCAAAATTGAAAATTTATCAATAGGTTTAGAATACAGAGTTTTCTATTTGTATCCCAGAAGGAGTACTCTACCACCTCCCTCTTTTTGTTTTTTCAATTTTTATATTTTGACCTATAGATGTTTAAAAGGCAGTTGTACTTCATATACCTATAGACAGGAACCAAAGTATAAGTTTTCATTAAATTCACCCAAACTGTTTATCATTGACTGTATGCTATTAATTTGGGAAGTAAACTTAATTCCTTTAGTTAAATTATCCTACAGGTAAAAGAAAATGTTACAAGGTGATACTCTACAAAACAGAAAAATATAGAGAACATTTGTGTACCTTAACTCAAAAGTTGTTGTTGGAAATTCAATACAAATTATAAATAAAACAATTAACATTTTATATTCCCAAGTAGTTTAAATGTATTGCTATTTTTATTAAAACTCTTGGGCTGGAGAGATGGCCTAGTGGGTAAGAGCGCCGACCGCTCTTGCAGAGGACCCAGGTTCGATCCCCAGCACCCACATGGCGGCTGAGAACCATCTGAAACTCCAATTCCAGGAGAACTCCAGCTCCAGGGGAATCCGACACCCACTTCTGACCTCCACGGCATTGCACGACACGGGTGCACAGACTTGCATGCAGACAGTACATTTGTACACATACGGAAATAAATAAAAATTAATAAAAAAATAAATAAAACTCTTAACCAAATTTAACTAATATAGACATTTTTACTGTCTTAAAATAGTCTTTATTATGCGTTTGTGTACGTATGTATATGTGCACACATACATGTGTATGGATGTGCATACTTGTGTTCTAAGTATATTTTAGTGTTAACAGGTATAAAACCAGTAAAAACACTGCCTCTGAGTTGGAACTTGGTACTTCCTTCTCAAGACATAGGTTTATATTAAATAGACAACACATAATTCAATTTCAACAAAGTTTATGGGTTGTCTATTAAAAATAATAAAAATTTATTGAACATCTTAGTGGATCTACACTCCCACCTACTGGTTACACCCTTTCAACATCTGAAACAAAGACACAAACAGGTTTTCACAGTATTAAAGTGTTAGTAGATTTTTGGGTCTTTGGGAATAAAAAAGACAGAATAAAAGAAGGAAAAAAAATTGTGAATTCTCTATTACCATCATTACAGATAATTCCTGGCCATTATTTTTTGCAAACATACAGGCCGAAGCAGGCCTGAATTTCATTTGCGTGACCAGTGGGTTGGACAGTGGTCCTTTAGACCAGCAACTTGGATAGTTGGTGTGGGTGAAATGGGGTTAGAAGGAGACCTAGCACGTCACCAGCTGTGAAGTGAAATGTGCATGGGCATGGGCTGAAGATAGGTAATCAGCCGTCAGCCAGAAATTCCTGTCCAGGGGCCGGCAGTCTTTGGGCAGGTGGAAAAAGCATGGCCAAGGTGGGAAATGGTCTGTCGTCCCAGGCTAAGGACCTGAGTTGGAAGTTCCTCTCTGGTTGGGTTTCAGAAGTAACCAACTGACCTCTGCGAGGAGGAGGCAGTTCCCCACAGTGTCCACAAAGCAGGCACTGTGCTCTCCTTCCCTTAGCAGGACCTGTGCTGTACCTACTGGTCGCAAAGGAAGCTTCCTAGAAGCTCCCACAAAAGAAAACTAATTATGATGGTTATGGAATTGTTCCTTAACTACAAAATAGCCAACTGCTATGGTAACAATTTCTCATAGGGCATATATAGCCAGTTTTTAATTAACTAATGGGCATACGAACTGTAAAAGAAAATTTTATTCAGAGCTAGATACTGAAAAATCTTTAAAACAGGGTTTTATGCCAGGCCTGGAGAAGACATCTCCAAGACTTTGGAGGAAGATAGTCATTAAAATCCACTCTGTAAGGTTTGCAGTTTAAAATTGTATATTCAAAAATAGCATATATTTATATATAGAGGTATTTCAGTAGAGATTTATGCAGAAATACAAAATAAACGATATAAGTTAATGGACTTGATTTCTCTGAAGTTATAGTCTAGTCATATAGTTTTAAAGAACAAAGCGTATATTTGGATAAAATTTATTTGGCTGGTATTCAACTTTGTCCAATCTTTGTCTACATATTAAATCATTCTTAACCAAGCAACACATTGTAATTAATTTATTGGTTGCTAACTATTCAAATCACAAGTGTTTTGTCTAGCAGTCTTTATTTCTGTTTAGAGAAAACCATTTCCTTAAAAAAATAAATTATTGAAGGGATGGAAAGATGGCCCACTGGTTAAGAGCATGGATTGCTCTTACAGAAGATCCCAGGTCAATTTCCAGCATTCACATAATGCCTAACAAATGTCCATAAATCCAGTTCCAGGGGAATCCAACAACTTCTTATGAAACTGTGGGTATTGCATGACAAAGGTACACTTACTCATCTCTGGATGAGCTTCTATACCATTAGAATGGAAAATTGTATATCCAATAGAGTGGAAAATTGTATATCAGGACTCCTTCCTCCCCAGAAGAAAAAGGAATGGAGCATGCTCTGTCCCTGAGTGTACATAAAGAGTTCTTCCTATCATGACATCATATCACAGAGCACCCAATCAAGATATGTGTGTTACCATGTATTAAAGACAAAGAAACTGAATTATACATGGAGCACAAAAGGCTAAGCTTTTCTTTTTGCATACCCTGATTTAGATAGTTATCTCTCAGAAGAGATGTATTGATACAATAATTACTTCAAGCCTTGGTATTCCACTTTTCTCTTCAGATAGCCTTCTACAACTATACTAGAGACTCATGGTCATCCAATCTTCTATTGCTTCACTTGACCAATGTGATGTTAAATGGAGCTGAAATGCCATCTATTCTCTAACCTCTTTAAATTTTTTTCTTGAATTAATTCTCAAAGGTCAACTTGAGTTTAAGAGCTATAATCAAATAACTCACACATATGAAAATTTTGTTTGATTTCTAAATATCACATCCATGCCAAGAAATAGCTCCTGTAATGGAGACTTTGTTTACCATGAGGTTCAATTCCGAAGGGAATATTAAAAGACTTTGGGCAACAAATGGAATAGATAGAAAGATGCTTCATTCACTCGCTTGATCATTTGTAAGGCTCCCCATTTAAAAATGTTTTTAATTTTATTTATTTTTGTATGTGTATGAATGTACTATCTGCATGTAGGTTTGTGCACCTGTGTTGTGCAATGCCCTGGAGGTCAGAAGAGGGTCTTGGATTCCCATGGAACTGGAGTTCTCCTGGAACTGGAGTTACAGATGGTTCTCAGCCGCCATGTGGGTGCTGGGGATCAAACCCGGGTCCTCTGCAAGAGCAGTAGGTGCTCTTAACCGCTAGACTATCTCTCCAGCCCAAGACTCCCCATTTTAAAAGAGGTCCAGGGGGCTGGAGAGATGGCCTAGCAGTTAAGAGCGCCGACCGCTCTTACAGAGGACCCGGGTTCGATCCCCAGCACCCACATGGCGGCCGAGAGCCGTCTGAAACTCCAATTCCAGGAGAACTCCAGCTCCAGGGGAATCCGAGACCCTCTTCTGACCTCCGCGGCATTGCACGACACGGGTGCACAGACCTGCATGCAGACAGTACATTGATACAAATACAGAAAATAATAATAATAAATAAAAAATAATAAAAAATAAAAGAGGTACAGATCTGGGAACTTTTCTAAAAATTTGATACTTTTCTGATAAATATATATAATATATTATAGTGCTATAGTACATTTGCTAGTATATATATATATATATATATATATATAGCTTCAGAGAGATAGCAGGTCAGAAAACATTAAAATATATACATCATTTAAACATACAAAAATATATTTTAAAACAAATATTATTTTTATACATCTAGAAATGGCTTGACTTATATAAATGTCTCACCCAGTGAGTAGGCTGATAAATAATTATGATCAATTAAAATATTTTAACATAATAAAAATATCTAAAGTTGAGTACTGAGATTCCTGCCTGAAATCCAGCATTCTAGCAGGTGAGGCAGGAAGATTGCCACAAGTTCAAGACCAGCCTGAGGTCCATAGAAACTTCTACTCTTATCCCCAAATCTTTAGCTGAATATATATTATCACTGAGAATATTTACAGTGTACTGCATTTGTCTATCACAATCATAGACAAAGTCAAGACACTAGTACATGTTGTAATGCTATAGAAAGGCTGTTACAGACATGCAACTGTCATGGAGAATCCCAAATCTAGAGTATTGCTGCCACCCACAGAAAACCAAGGGCAAGACTGGAGGAAAATAATCTTTGTTTATTCTATCAGTCATTCCAAGTATATTTTTTATGCCAGTAATTGGCTTTTTGTCACTCAAAAGATGAGCATTTATTGATTAAAATGTGGGAAAACTATTTTCTCTATTTTTCCCATTATAAAATCCATAGTGCATCTAATAAGATATCCATCTCCTTGGAGAAATTAATGAATGATGCTTACCACTAAGTGCTATTTTAAAGAAACAAAAAATAATACATGTTATGAGAATGAGAGATTGGGCTCATTCTCTAGTGTTTTGTGGTGAGGGATTACCACTGGTTCTCATCATGCAAAATACCATCTCAATCTGCTTTTCAGTGCAAATGTTCTGCAATTTCTCTCTGAACTGCCATTAATTACAGAAATTTAATGCAATGTTAAATAAAAGGAAATATTAGCAATATTTACCATCCAGTTCATTTTTATTGACAGAACTCTTATTTGGATGATTTAAAGTAGAAATACAGCAAATAGAAACTTTTACCAAAAAAAACCCAGGAAAGGCTAGAGTAAATGTTGTTTATTATCCATTTTAATCTTATTTTGCACTTAATTAGGAAAACTTCAGTCAGTCACCTGGATCTGACATAATTCTTTCTTTTTGAGTATACATGAAATATGAGCTTAATAAAAATTGTGTAACCCATCATCTTTAATTCAAAGAAAATCCTGCATGGAGCTTTAGCTTTCCCCAGCAGCATAATGTCAGTTATCATTTGCCTGAATAAGAAGTTCAAGATCTTCTGAATCATAATTTTTCCATGTTTGAAAATGCTCTTCCAATTTTTTCTGGTTTATAAGAGAACTCCTCCTAAAGAGTTACATGTGAGAATCAATATATATAATATATATATATATATATATTATTTATTATATAAACCAAGGCATTGGGAAATTCTTTTAATTGGTGAGGGAAGCAGAAAGATCTTGGATTTAATTTTTTAATGGTTATATTAAATTGATACTCGAATCCATCAGGCATTTGCTTGCTTGGTACAGTTCCTTGCTTCTCCATGTACTGATTATCTTTTATATCACTTGCTCAAATTCTACTTCTTAAGATACAAATGTTAAGATGGTTTCAAACTTAATAATTTTATACTTAACACCACCCTAAGTAACCAAGAATAAAACTCTTTCAAAAATCTTAAAATCAGAAGACTTTCATAATACACTTTAAAATTCTCTGGATTAAATATATGACTAGCCTCAGAATATTATTCAGATAATACAGCTAATTATTCATTTATTTTTAAGTCACTCTATTGTAATGAATTCACAAATAAAAGCACAGAACTAGATTCAGACAGTCACTCAGACACTAGCCCAGTCACAAACTCTGCACCTGCCAGACTTTCTGTACATTTAGAATGGCCATTCTGAAACTGTGGACCTTTATTTACAGGTTTACACCCTCACTATCAATTAAATTTTGTGCATATTCACCACCAAAAAAAGACAGAGTTGAAAATAGAAAATCAACTTTATCTTCTCTTTCATGATTCATGTTCTTTTGCCTAGGAATCATCATCTAAAATTAACCTTTCTTGCTCTTTTTTCTAAATGTTATACTATACCCACACTTACAGCTATTTGCATATAAACACATACACTTTACAGGTTAGGATCCTTATGTAAGGAAAAGCATGCAATGGTTTTCCTTCCTGAGTTTGGGTGGCCTTGCTTAATATTATACTTTCTAAGTCCACCCATTTTCTTGTAAAAGTTTAAAGTTCATTTTCTCTGCTGGTGAACAATATTCCATTGTTCATATATGTCACAATTGTGTTATCTTAACACCTGTTGATGGACATTTAGGATGGCTCCACTTTTGCGATACTGTAATGTGCTGGATAGCTTTAGTGTCAACTTGACATATCTGGGTTGAGGGAGCCTCAGTTGGGGAATTGGCTCCATTGGATTGGCCTGTCACCACATCTGTGGAGTATTGTCTGATCGTCGAGCAGTGACAGTATAAGAAGGCAGGCTGGGCATGAGCCAGGGAGCAAGCCAGTGAACCACCTTCCTCCATGGCCTGTGTTTCAGCTCCTGCCTCCAGGTTCCTGCCCTGAGTTCCTGCTTTGGGCTCCCTAAGTAATGAACTGTGACCCGGGAGATGTAAGCTGAATAAACCCTTTCCTCCCCAAGTTGGTGTTGGTCAGAGTGTTTTGTCACAGCAATGGAACACAAACTAGGGCATGTAAATATTGCAATAAAAATGAAGGGACAAATAACTCTGCTCTGTGCCCTGGAGTGGATTTTTATTTTTGAAATGGTAATTTATCAAATAGTATACCACAGAAGTTCATATTGGTACATTGTATTACAACTTTGTTCTGCAACTTTAATTCCCTTAGCTTGAGGTACTTCCCATATAATTACATGTTATCACTGAAGCTAACAAATTGACCATTCTTCTACTCCTGGGCCACTACTACCATGTTTTTAATTCACCATGATACTACTAATATTGGGTAAGCACTCTGACACTGAGATGTTTCTTTCACTAGCATTTAATCTTTTTTTTTTTTTTTTTTTTCGTTTTTTGAGACAGGGTCTCCCTGTAGCCCCAGCTGTCCTGGAACTCACTCTGTAGAACAGGCTGGCCTTGAACTCACAAAGATCCGCCTGCCTCTGCCTCCTGAGTGCTAGGATTAAAGGCGAGTGCCACCACACCTGGCTATTTAATCTTAAATCTTACAATTTGTCCATTATAGAATCTGATGTTCCTATTCCTCCAAAACAGTTATAAAATGTTTACCTTGACATTTCAAGGATCATTGATCTGTGATGACCCTTGTGAAACTACAATGAAAATTACATTTAATCTACAAATTACTGTGGCATAAACAATGTCATAATATTGGTTATAATGAAAGCATATTAGAAATTTTCACTTGTTAAATCTCCATTTAATTTACATATGAAAATTTTGTGCATTTTAATGCCTAGTTCCTATTATTTATTTATTTGTCATTTTTATTGAATTGTTGCAAATTTTTATAAAATGTATTTTGTTTGTTTTTGGATCCACCTCCCTATCTGAACTTCTCTTACAAACCCATCCAGTTTAAAGTGCTCTATTCTTTGATATTGTATTAATTATATTTTATATTGTATATATATATATAATATATATATATATATATATATATATATATATATATATATTATATATATAATATTATATATATATATACATATTATATATATATTATATATATATATATATATACATATATAAATATATAACTATAAATATATATATATTTATATATATATTATATAAATAATATTATAAATATATATATTATAAAAAGAGATTATAATGGGGTTATTGGCTCAACTACATACCATAGGTTTGCAAAATATAAACCAATGCCAGGGATGGACTCTCTTTTTTTTGAAGCTGTAAAGCAGAGTCTCCTCTAATTTAATTTTAAATTTATTCTTTGGTATTTTAAGACTTTTCATGGAATATATTACAAACTATGATTTATAAATATTATTTTATAATTTTCCATGATGAGCACATTGATGTATATGTCTTCAGTCTGGCTAAACTTACTGATTGATTTGATAGAAGTTTGGTTTGTATTAGTACGACATGGGTTTCTACACGAAAAATTATCTCTGAAGATAGTAAGTTTATTATATTTTTAAAAATTTACTTCCATTTTTAACCTTTCTAGAAATTGTAACCCAAAAACAGAGTGGGAATGACTGGAAAAGGAAAACTGTCATCGTTCAACATTCGCTGTGACATTCGATAGATTTTACAAGGGAAGTTTAAAGAGGATGTAGCTCATTCTGTTCTCACTTTGATGAGACCATATGTCATGAAACAAAGTGGACTTTGCCTTAGTATGTCTACTTTAACTAACACTGCCTGATTTTCTATTATCCTACTTTTAATTAATTTTATAATAAAGTTAAAGTTGTAAAATTTATGATATATTTTAAGTGTACATTTTATGAAGCTATATAAAGATAAAACATCTATGTGTTCATACTTGCAAAGTAGTTTCTCATTTTTAAATAAACTTTTTTTTAATGTTAACTTAACCCCTACACTATGGAATATCAGCTCAGAATTTCTTGGCCCCATCTAATTGTACCTTAGCATTCATTGACCAATCGTTCCCTGCCCTCCCCTGCTCCCACATTTACCTGGAATCAAATAACCTCTATGTCACTCTAACTTGTAAGAGGTGAAGATTTTTTAGATTCCACAAACGAATGACACATCATTTCTTTCCTAGTTTCAGTTTATATTAACATCATAACATCCAATCCTATATCCACCTTCCTAAAATAACAAGACTAAATTAATTTTATGAATAGGATTTCCAAGTGTTTATGTACCATATTTTCTTTATCCATTCACTGGTAGTTGATTTCTTAGGTCATTTTCATTTCAAGACTATGGTCTTGAGTATGGTCTATTGTTGCAAATAACACAGGAAAGCAGATTTCAACTCTTTTGAATGCATATCCACAGTGGATAGTGGGATCTTATGACAACTGTATTTTTATGTTGTATTTGTTTTCTTCATCCTCAAAGCAATATACAAGACTTCCCTTTTCTCATTGCATTTCAGCACTTACTGTGTAGGTTCTTTTGGATAATAGATTTTCTCACAGTCATTTGATTTCCATTTCTGGTGATTAGTAATATCGAATATTTTCCTATTTTTGTTGGACAATTTTTAATGAATCACATTTATTCATATCACAGGATCGAAAAAAAGATATTGTATTACCATAGACTATGAATAGAGGCTGTACTTTATTTAATAATAATGAATAAATGTTAGCTTTTTTGTATGTTAACAAATGTACCTTGGTAATATAACAGACTAACAGCAAGGGGAACTAGGTGAGGAATTTGTGGAGACAGTCTACAGAATCTTTGCAAAGCATCAACAAATCCAAAGTTATTTCAAAACAAAAAATCCTATTCAAAAATTTCAACTCTTAGCAATTGAATTAAAACAGTTTATGACAATTTGGTTCTGTGGAGGGGCAAATAAATTACATTATATTAAATAGTTCTTTACAGCTCTCCTTCCTGTAGAGATTCTGTTGGGCATTTTTATGAATTATTCAGAAAAAAACACATTTTCTTGTCAGTTGCTCATTTTAATTAAGTGCTTCACTTATATCTTTTTATTGAGTTTTTGTGTATTTCAAACAAAACATCCCAATCATCTCTATACTTCCTTAAGAGTCTACAGGGTGTGGGTCCTTGGACAGGACTACTATATTGAACTCCACCCACCCAAGGCTCAGAGACCATTGCAGAAGAGGGGGCAGAAAGATTGTAAGGCCCAGGGAGGAGGTGCATGGCTATATGGAAATAAGAGTCCTACAGGCTCCTGGGATCTTGCTCATATGAACCTACAGCAATGGTGTCAGTAGGCACAAGATCCATGCAAACTCAAGCAGGTGATTGTCTTTTATGTTATCAAGTTTTATGAGTCCCTCAAGGAATTCACGGTGTTAACCCCTTGTCAGATGTATAGATTCTGATGTTTCCTTTCATTCTACAGGTTGTTTCTTCACTTTCTAAAATTAAAATTTTCTGCTCAGAAAAATTTGATTTGGTTCACCTCATTAATCTATATCTGGCATCCCTTCTCAGGACACTGGTAATGCCAGGATCACATCTTAAAATTCTCCATAGTTGCCATGTTTCACTTAAAATGTGATAATAGGGAGACATTTTTATGCACTTATATACCAGTTAAGTTGATATAATTTGTAAAGCTACCTCTTTGAGCCCATAGAAAATTCAATATATATTCTGAAGTGCTACATACTAATTTCAGAAAGAGAAAATTATTCTGTATTTCCGAAGAATGACAACCTCAGAAAAGAAAAATTTTAAATGTTCAATATGAAACTCTAATAAAGGAAAAAAATTGCTTGGCACTTGTTCAAACATTAAATAGCTCATTAATTATTCACCTGTTTAGTGACAATTGGAGCCATTGCAGAATAAGTGATTTTTACAAATTAGAGTAAACTAAGGGACTTTTCAATGAAAGATGGCAAAAATCAAAATATTATTAGTTTTAAAAATATTATTTTCAAAATAATATTTTCTCAGAATTAAGAGACAAATAGGCTCTATTGTTTTTTAGAAAAAAGTTCTTCAGTGACCAACTTGTCACACAGATTTTTCTCTCTGCTACATTACCTTATTGTCTGTATAAAGACAAAAACTGTTGCTTAATAGTTTTGAGGGCAAAAAATTTACTTATGTAACAGTTACAGTCTTATTAGCAAAACTCAACTGTTCTACAAAGAAACATGTAGCTATTAAGCAACTGGAAATAGGGATCCTTGCACTTAATTAATCTAGCAGTGTAATCACTTAAACCTCAAGAAGATGGACAATTACCTCATGTTAAGAGCAGAGCAAAGCAGAAAAAGGATATTCAATTATCACTCCATCTAGAACTAAAATGCATAAGAAAAAAGACAATATGATTAACAAGCACCATCCTGGTGACATTTTATAATAGCAGTGAGTTTCCTGACATCAATACAATTGGCTTTTGTGCTTTAATTTACTGAAAAGAAAGGCTGAAATATAAAGTCAGAGACACAAAATGGCTTTTGAAGTTTCCTGTATCTTTGTCAGATGAAGCTTAAGTCTAGAGGTAGAAGCTGTTAGAGTTGAGAAATATGAGGAAGGCAGTGCAGGAACTTCACACATTCAATAGATGTTTATTGACCAGATGATCAATAAAATTCATTGTCACACAGTGTTCAAATATACATGAGATGAAGATTAATGATATTTTTCCTTTCCTGGATGACATAAATTTGAAAAATTGAAATACTATTCAAAATTATGAATGTATTAATAAGATATGGCCTTTTAAGCTAGACAAAGTGATGTTAACACTGGATAAAAAATTAAGAGATTTTTGAGCATGAATTGAAGAATGTGTAAATTGGAAGAAACACAATAGGAATCTCGTCAATCAAGGTGATGATGCAAATAATGGAAGACAAACAGAAGAATAAGAACAGTGTTAAACCAACAAAGCCCATGTTTAGAATAAAGTCACTTTTCCAATCATCACAAAAATAAAAGATTATGCCAAGCAATAGCATGTGCAGTATTCTGAACTGAGCATATGCGATCCTAATCCTGGTTTTCACTAACTTGCACAGTAAAGTAAGCACCTCCAATCATAGCTGCATGATATATATATATATATATATATATATATAATTTTTTTTTTTTTTGGTCTTTTTGAGACAGGGTCTCCCTGTAGCTCTGTCCCAACTTGTGAGCAGTAAGAGCTTAAAATGTTTTGCAATTATCCTTAATTTGCTTTCTTCATTTTTGAAAAAAAAATTAATGTGCGTTGTGTGTATGTATGTGGTCCTGTATACGTTGTGGTGTACCTCTGTGTGCGTGTGTGTGTGTGTGTGTGTGTGTGTGTGTGTGTATTATATTATGCCTGTGGTATGGTGCTTGTGTGGTAGATGTACTGGTAATTGTGGGTGTGTGAACTTGTGGAGGCCAGATATCTCCATCCTTATTTTTTGACAGTGTCTCACTGAACCTGAAATTCAATGGTTTGCATATTGAATTTTAAAAACGAAGCTAAAATAAGCAATTCAAGCATATGTGAATAAACATATTTGTGTGTAAATGTGTATTTGGAGTTTACGTGTGTATGTGTATGTATGTGTTTATGTGTGTGTTTATGTAGAAAGCTGAGGTCCACATCTGCTGACTTTCCTCTTTGTTTTTCTACTGGAGACAAGAGAAGTTTGAGCATGCATTCCATTTTCTAATTCACTTTTATCTATTTTCCTTTGTATCCCATTATAAATATATTGTTCATCAATTGATTAATTACTATATTATCAAAGGAATTATTCTTTCCTAGATGGAAATGAATGCTCGGCAGAATTTGATTTACTAAATAGAGGGTTACTGAGTGCTAGAGTGCCAGGAATACCAGTACTGCTTTACTTCAGTTCTTCACATCTTCATTCTGAGGGGAAAGTTACAAATATAATACTTCTTTCTGTAGCTGAGTCCATCCAGGCTGTCTCTGAAGCATCCACATGTTTTACATCACAAAGCACAGCACCCACCTGCAATACATCACACAGCACACCACACACATGAAGAGCATAACACAGCATAGCACTTTCCTGTGTTACATCACACAGTACAGCACTCACCTGTGTTGTATCACACAGCACAGCACTCATCTGTGTTGTATCACATAACACAACACTCACCTGGGTTGTATCATACAGCACAGCATTCACCTTTGGTGCATCATACAGCACAACACTCAGCTGTGTTGTATCACACAGCACAGCACTCACCTGTGGTGCATCACACAGCACAGCACTCACCTATGTTGTATCACATAGCACAGCACTCACCTGTGTTAGATCATATAGCACAGCACTCACCTGCGTTACATCACATAGCACAGCACTCACCTGTTATGTCACACAGTACAGCACTCACCTGTGTTGTATCACGCAGCACAGCACTCACCTGTGGTGCATTATACAGTACAGAACTCACCTGTGTTGTATCACACAGCAAAGTACTCACCTTGTTACATCACACAGCACAGCACTCACCTGTGTTGTATCACACAGCACAGCACTCACCCATGTTACATTACACAGCATAGCACTCACCTGTGTTGTATCACACAGCACAGCACTCACCTGTGTTGCATCACACAACACAGCACTCACTTGTGTTGTATCACACAGCACTCACTTGTGTTGTATCAAACAGCACAGCACTCGCCTGTGTTACATCACACAGCACAGCACTCACCTGTGTTGTATCACACAGCACAGCACTCACCCATGTTACATCACATGATACAGCACTCACCCGTGTTGTATCACACAGCACAGCACTCACCTGTGTTGTATCACACAGCACAGCACTCACCTGTGTTAGATCACACAGCAGAGCACTCACCTGTGGTACATCATACAGCTCTATCACAGCTTTGTTTATGAATTCAGTTTGCAAAGTGCTGGCCATCTGCCATGCATTACCACTGGATGCAGCCTCAAATCCCTTAGCTGATTCCAAATATTGCCTGATGGTGAGTTGCAGGTTTTCTGTATACATAATTTTCCTGCTCTTTTTTTGTTTTTTTTTCAATGCTTTTATTGATGTTTTGTGTTTTTCAGACATCATTTCTCAGTTCAGTTTAGAAATATTCCCCTTTCTCTTTCCCCTACCCCACCCCAGATCATGCAGTCTGCCATAACTATCCTACATCTTTATCTAAGTCTTTTTTTAAGTTTAGGAGTTCACATTTTCCTCCTTTAATTTTATATACTCTAATATATATATATATATATATATATTATATATATTATATATACTTTCCACTCATATACAGTAATTACAGAGTTTGAGAGTAAGTGGTGGATCAATTCTAGAGCCTGTTAAGAGATTTATATTATTACAACATAGTTGCTTTCAGATAAATAGAAATATAACAAGAATGCTGTTCAGCTTTCCTTTCATCTAGGGATTTGGTGTTAGCATCCACAAATGATGGAGACCATTTGCCACTTGTTTTTCTGAGACTGTGTTACTTTACTTAGCCTAGTAGCTTCCAGTTCCATCCATTTACCTGCAAAGTTCATGATGTCATCTTTCTTTACCGCTGAGTAGTACTCCATTGTGTAGATGTACCATATTTTTGTCATCCACTCATCAGTTGAAGGGTATTTGGGTTGGTTCTAGCTCTTTGCTATTGTGAAGAGAACTGCAATAAACATGGGTGCGCATGTATCTTTGCAGTAGGATGAGTCTTGTGGGTATATACTGAGGAGTGGTATGGCTGGGTCAGGTGGTAGGCTCATTTTGAGTCTTTTAAGGGTTCTTCACACTGCTTTCCATAATTGTTGTACAAATTTACATTCTCACCAGCAATGGATGAGCGTTCCCCTTTCCCCACATCCTCTCCAGCATTTGGAGTCTTTTGTGTTCTTGATTTTAGTCAGTCATATTGGAGTGAAATGATATCTGAGAGTGCTGTTAATTTGCATTTCCTTAATTATTAATGATGTTGAACACTTTTTAAGATGTTTCTCAGCCATCTTTACTTCCTCACTGGTGAAGTCTCTGTTCAGCTCTTTACTCCATCTTTTGAGTTGGTCATTTGCTTTCTTACTTCTTTGTTTTTCGAGTAGACTATATATTCTTCGCATTAATGCTCTGTCAGATGAATCACTAGTGAATATTTTCTCCCACTCTGTGGGTTTTCTCTTCACTTCCTTGATTTTTCTTTCTTTCGCTGTACAGATTTTGAGTTTGATGAGGTCCAATTTGTCAACTGTTGACCTTATTTCCTGTGCAGCTGCTCCTGTCTGATTTAGAAACTCTTTTCCTACACCTATGTCTTACAGGTTTTATGTTGAGATCTTTGATACACTTGGAGTTGACTTTTCTTTTGCACAGGGTGAGAGGTAAGAGTTTAATTTTGTTCTTCTACAAATGGTGATCCAGTTTTGCCAGCATCATTTGCTGAAGATGCTATCTTTCCTCTATTGAGGGTTTTTTGCCCCTCTGTCAAATATAGGTGGCTGAAATTGTATGAGCTCAAGTTTGGATCTTCAGTTCTGTTCCATTGTTCAGCCGGTCTGGTTTTTGTTTGTTTGTTTGTTTGTTTGTTTGTTTGTTTTTGGGTTTTTTTTGTTTTTTTTTGCCAGTACCATGCTGTTTTTTTGACTATGACCTTATAATATAGAAGTCCCAGCTCAGACTCCAGACTAAGTGAGGTGCCAGTGAGGCAAGGCAGACCTGCCTTGACCATTTGGGGGCTTACCGGCACATGGGCCAAAGTTTCCTGCTCTTTCAGAAACAAATAATGCCATTATTGCAAACTGGTTTTATAATATTTCCACAGGGTTGTTACTCAGCATGTACCAAATTAATATATTTTTAATTACATTGTGTCAGAATGGTGGATTTTTTTTTTAATTTTTTTTAATTTTTTTTTTATTTATTTCTGTATGTGTATGAATGTACTGTCTGCATGCAGGTCTGTGCACCCGTGTCGTGCAATGCCACACGGAGGTCAGAAGAGGGTCTCGGACTCCCCTGGAACTGGAGTTCTCCTGGAATTGGAGTTTCAGACGGTTCTCGGCCGCCATGTGGGTGCTGGGGATCGAACCCGGGTCCTCTGCAAGAGCGGTCGGCGCTCTTAACCGCTAGGCTATCCCTCCAGCCCAGAATGGTGGATTTTAAAACATTATTGTTTGAGGATATGGCTCAGATAGTAAAGTTCCTGCTGCCTGGCAGGAAGATCTGATTTTGGATCTCAGCAGCTATGTAAAAAGCTAGGCGAGGCAGTGCACATATGTGCCCCAGTACTGGAGCACGTGGGCAGAAGGAGCCCTGTAAGTCTTTGGCACCAAAGCCTAGCTGAATATATGAGTTCTGGTTTCAGTGACAGACCCTGTCTCAAAAAATAAGGAGGAGGGTGATCAAGAAATACAAGAATGTCAACTTCTGGACTCTACATACAGGCATATACATGCACACACTCAAATATATATGTGTGTGTGTGTGTGTGTGTGTGTGTGTGTGTATAAATGGTGTTTAAATTACTTGAGTTTCATTTTTTAAATCAATTTTTGAATTGAGATTAATACATATTTCTCAACAATTTGTTTGAAAATATTCCCAATTATAAATCTTAAATAAACCCTTAAATGATTCACCATATACATGGGCAACTTTAAGGTTTATTTTTTTATTCCTGTCTTCACACAGCCTCATTACATCCTAGAGTGTGTTTAAGAAATCAACAATGAACTGAAGTAGTTGATGGGTCTTATTGTGAATGCTACTCATGTTCTCTGTTCAACAGCTTTAGGATAAAGAAAATCTATCTGGACCATCTAAAATAAATTAAACATTCAAACTATGAGCATGGAATGTTTTTACTTTTTTTTTGTATTAAGCACTTTTATATCTCCTACAATGGTTGCCAATGTAACCCAGTCCCCCAACACCCCAAACCCACATTAGAGCTCATGCGTTACATCATCCAAGTTAAGCCCTATCTAGACAATCTCTTGAATCCAGATGTCCTTCCCTGCAAATACATCCACTGAAATCTAGTCAGCAATCAGTCTCCTGTAGTTCTCATTCCAGGGCCAGTCTCTGACTCATTTCTCTTCCTCCACTCAGACCCTGTCTGAGTTTCCATGGGTCAGGTTGTGTGAGGTGAAAGTTGCCACAGTTCACAAGAGACTCTCAGAAGAATGCAGGCTAGCACCAAAGCTTTTGATTATCTCCAAGAACTAGAAAATGAGACCCTATGGTTCAGGACAGGCCATGCTTCAGGGATAAGACTTAGAGTAATAGAGCAGGAACTACCTTCAAGTCTTCTACCTTAAGTTTAGTGCTCATAATGCTAGAAAATACACATACTGCTAAGGAATAAAACTCAATCAATGATACAAGCCATCCCCAAAGCCTAATAACCATGATGAGCTGCCCAGAAAACTAACTCTTTTGGAGCAGAAGAGGCACTGTTGTCTGGGGGATGGTCAACAGGTATCTAACTGGACATGGAACCCTGTCAATGAGAGTGAACCCATGAGAGTCACTGCAAACTGTCAAATACACAGGGCTGGAGAGGACATAGAGCCTAGAGAAAAGCCTATCAGTGTCATATCTACAGACAAATGAAGTCTCTTATCATACACTAAATCTGTTTTTACTTGCTATGCTTCCTTTCCTCCTTTAATTTTATGAAACCCTTGAAATAAGTGATGCATGGAGGCTTATTTTGTAATTCCAGCCCTCAGAGTCTGTTATACAAAAATTGCTGTGAATTTATGGCCACCCTGGGCTAAATTGTGAGACCTTATCTTCCAAAGCAAACATGAGTTAGTGAGATGGCTCAGGAGGCACATGCCAAGACTGATGAAATGAGTTCACTGCTGGAATATCACATGGTGGAAGAAGAGAACTGACTACAAGAAGTTGTCCTCTGAGCTCTACAGGTATGGTATGGCACATGAGCAGGAGTACACACACACACACACACACACACACACACACACATACTTGCATGAATGCATATGTAAATTTAATAAAAAATTTAAAAATGTGAACAGGTCAATGTAATTTGATTGCATAGCTTCTATGGGAAAGATCAGAGGTTCATGGGTATGTACCATCATGCTTGACCTCAGCT
Source organism: Rhizomys pruinosus (assembly GCA_009823505.1). NCBI lineage: Eukaryota > Metazoa > Chordata > Mammalia > Rodentia > Spalacidae > Rhizomys > Rhizomys pruinosus. The sequence continues at coordinate 211,265 of VZQC01002594.1, read as the reverse complement.
ATTTGTCTTATAAAGCCAAGGCCCACCTGACCAGGGATGTCACCACTCACAGTGAGCTAGGTTGTCCTACCTCAACCAATAATTAAGAAAATGCCCCTAAGATAGGCCCACAAGCCAAACTGACAGATAAAAGTTCCTCAGTTGAAGTTCCCTGTTTACAGGTGTTTCTGCAGCATGTTGACAAAAGTAACTAGCACAGGGTATAAACGTATAGGTACAGATACATAACATAATGCTTGTATTCAGCAATGCTACTGTGTACATCAAATTTGTGAGGATTGTACATACCATGTTAACTGCTCTTATAACAAACTGAAAAGGAAGTCATATGCCCATTGGAAACTTCTAGGCATCTACACAGGCTCACTCCCACATAAATGCCACATATAAAAATAAATCAGAAGTTGAGAAATGATATGTGGTGCTCATCTTTCTGAGCCTAGGTTCCCTCATTTAATACCAATTTTCTCACTTCCACCCATTTTCCTGCCAATTGTAAAATTTCACTTTTCTTGAGATGGATAAATACATGGGCAGAAGGTATATATTCATATTTTAGAGTAATATAAAATTAAAAGAAAAATATAAACCCCTGATCATAATAAAAAGAAAGTATGTGTGGATCAAACTGATGAATGAATACCAAGTTGGTTACATACAGCATGATGCTTTGGTGTACGATTTTACATTAGGCTCAATATAGATGTGATATTGCATGCATTTCAAAAGCTTCAAAGAAAGAATTGTGTAATTTTGTTCAGAACTGTGGAATTTTTAACCACAAAGAAATTATACATGTTTAATGACCTAGACATGTTCAGCAGTTTAAGTTTTAAAGAAGGTATTTATGCATGAAACATCATGTGACCCTATAAATATGTACAACTTTATATTTGTATATGTCAGCCAAAATAAATTTAAAAAATTCACGGTGTTCCTTTTATCAACTATAATACAACTATATACCTTTCCAAAGTTTGCTGATAAGTTGGAATTTTAAAATGTAAAGAAAACATTCTAATAAAATGTACTCATAAAATCATTTTATGTAAATGACAAATTGATTCAGATTTCATCATTTTTTGTTTATTTTAGTTTCCGGTTTTGTTTTGTAAGTATTAGAATTTTCTTACAATAGTATGCATTTGTCCCAAGGAATAATGTATGGTAGATCATCATTCTACCAATCACATATAACCCTACCCTTATAGGTTGGATTTTTTAATTATTTCATTTGTTAAATATGCAAAGACATTTTGAATCATTAAAATCAACGTCTATTATATTACTCCAAAATATACATCTATACACTTTACCCATATACCAGGTTTACAAAGTCTGGAAATAAACTATATATTAATTCCAAACCATATTTAAGGATTCACAGTTTAACAGTAAACTTGCATGCGGGTTAAAAAAAATTAACTTTACACTCCTAAATTACATATCATGTTAAACAGAACCAACAAAGAAACAAGAGACTTGTTCAAAGATCAGATCAAAATAGTAAACTTCTGCATCAAAATAGATTAAAAAGTCTAAAAAAAACATTTAAGAAAAAGATCCAAGACAGGACTTAACATGTATGGCAGAATTCATGAGTTCTGGTAATGGGTGGGGCATGGCTGGAGGAAGGGGTCTAAAGGTGATTAAGAAGTATTGTATGACATGTAAAAAAGCTAAATAAAAAATTAAGAAAAAAAGAAGCATGATACATGGAAAAAACAACTTTTATTATAAAGATAGTGATGAATCTGCATCAACTTTATTATTATTTCCATATTTTATTGTGTTTGGAATATTTCAAACAGGTTTATGTATGAAATTTTATTTATATCAGTCAGTTGATTCATTACATAAAGATGTTTTTCCTAAGGACAGAAGTTGAATATGTTGTTTCAAATAAAAGTCATTATCTAATGTGTATCTAACAAGATGGATTTTACACATCTATTTAAAAACAATCCAAGAAATATATCGTATGAAAGGTTGTGAGGTGTCCCATTTATTCCCAGGATGATCCATATGGAAAACACGTGCAGGAAAGCACACCACATGGACACATGTTAAGGTCCAAATACAGAGAGAGTTTTATTCCAAAATGTCTGGTTGTATAGACAGTTTGAAGATGGGCTTAAAGAAACATAAAACAGTTTTATTACAATTTTTTTCATCTAAATTAAGCCAAAACATTAATTCATGTTGTTAAAGAGGCTTTTACTAATAGTTCTTTAAAAAAGACAATTTATTGTGTTAGGGTTCGAGAATCCACACCAGACACACTGAAGGATGGAAAACCAAGACTTTATTTCAGGAAAAACGTAAACCAGCATGCTGGGGTGGGAGGGAAAAGGCTCCGACCCTGATAACTTGGCTTGCAGGCCTTTTATACAGGGTCTAGGGGAATTTTAGCGGGGTTTGGGCAACTTCTTGCCTTATTGGATAATAACAGGCTTACAGCTCATGGTTAGGTCAGCCCAAGGGCACTGCACATACCAACAGTTATCTTTAGACACAATCCTGCAACTGGAATGAAGAAATGTTGGGTCAGTCCATCAGCCCTCACATACCATCAGTTATCCTCAACAAGTTTAAATTAGCTGTTCTTGAGGCCTTGAGCAACTGTCTTTGAGCAATGGACCTTTTCCCTGAATTGGGCAGGTTCTAGTAATGGTGGCTATACTCATAATGGAGTCAGTGTAGGCCTCTCTTACAATTGGAGCAAGTTTCTTTTGTTAGAACTCCAGGGTCTGTAAACTCTCCTAGAAATCCATCTATTTTGTCTCCAAAATGCTGAAATTAAAAGACTGTTACTTTAAGTCAAATTTTAAAGGGCATTATTTAGATAAATTGGTAAGATGCCATGTGCTCAGTTTTGTGGCTGGTATGCACACAGCAGACAGGCTGGTGGTGACAGAGCACAAACCAAGTGTAATCAGGAATTCTGTGGGAAAAAATCTTCAAGGAGAAACATATTTAAAAAGATCAAGATAAAATTAAATCAACCAATTAATTTTAATTGTGCACATATTTTTACTCAAAAGATATCTTGGGTAACTGGAGATTAAGTAAAAATATTTCATTTTAAGTTAAGCATGCTGAAATGGATTTGAATTACTTAAGTGATACAGCTAGCTGAACCCCAATTTTAGATCTACAAATAGTTGGCAGGTTTAAGTAGGAAGAGTTAGATTTAGAAATAGTTACCAAAAAACCACAAGAAGACAAGAGAGCAATAGTCTTTTATCTAAAAACAGATTTTGTATACAAAATTTAAGAGAAAGGTATTAAGTGGCCAAGGCTTAAAATTATCTGGATAAAAAACTGCTCTCTGTAGGGTGGTCCCCAAGAAAGGCCTTAATTTGCATCAGAGAGAAGTGGGCTCCAGCCTTGTCTAAGCCATAGAGCTACCTGGAGAAAATTTACATATGAACAAGTTAAAGATGAAACTGAACCTGGGGAACTGGTTCCTCACAGTAGGGGATGAAGTCTAGTTTGTTTTTTTCCTTTGGGGGGCAGTTAAAATCAAAAAGTTTTATTTTAGACCTGTAGAATTATGAAAAATCATTACAAGGCTAAGACTTGGTATTAAACTCAGCCTAGAAGTCACTGGCTTTTATCGCCTGCAGGAGTGACCAAGCCAGGAGACAAATGTCTGGAGATAATGGGATGCTCTCTCTGAGCCAAATCAGAGCCAGGCAGTTTTCCTCCACCTGTGCAAAGCCACATGTTCCCAGATTACCCTCCCATCCACTGGAACCAGCAGGAGAGAAGGCTCCACTGCAAAAGATAGATATCAGTAGAGAGAGAGAAGAAAGAGAAGAAAAAGGCAAGATTTACAGGTTTGCATACCTAATCTGTCAAGGTTTCCTCCTGCCTCATGTCTGGGCACGTTTGTGGGGTGTCCCATTTATTCCCAGGACAATCCATATGGAAAACACGTGCAGGAAAGCACACCACATGGACGCATGTTAAGGTCCAAATACAGAGAGCATTTTATTCCAAAATGTCTGGTTATATAGTCAGCATGACTCAACTTCCAGAGCCAAATCCTAAACCTTTTTGTCACTACATTCCACCCCATTGGTGTGGCCAGGAAGTTCCCATTGGTTTAGAATGCTTCCCATCTTAACTAAATTTTCCTACAAAAGGTGCTGAAAAAAATATAAATATTTCTATCTTTTCATGGTCATTGAGCTACTTCAAATATAACACTCAATTGTACAATATCTTTGATTCATGTGCTTGTTATCTAATATTTTGAAACATTTTTGTTTTCGGCAACATAAGGAGATTACAGCTATGCTTCTATCCATAATGTACCTTTTGCCACTTCTACTTCCATAACCACTTCTCATCCTGGCAGCCTTCATTCTCACACCCTACACAAGGCATGATAACAGCTTCCTTAAGTCACATTAGGAACATGTAGCAACCGCTCATAAGTGGGGCAGCCTCATTACTTTAGAATCTATATTTAAAATGGATCTGTAATGAGATCAGAAAATCAGGTCATTTTTAAATGAAGAATAAGGCATTAGGAAATGTGTTTCAATGCACATTAACTAATGTCACATTTTATTTTTCATGCAGCAAAAGTCTTAAGTGTTCAGAATACATATTAAAGATATCAATTAGCTCCTACAAAGATTTGCCTACCTCTTCTCCCATCATGGGTTTCAATTTCCAAAGAATTATTAAGGCACAATCTACCAGGCAAAATAAAAACAATCGTCTGACAAATCCACTCTTATGAGAGTGACATAGGTCTGTAATAATTCAGGTAATGCATTAAAATTGCAAAAAAGTGAATGTTAATGATTAGAGAGTTAATTCCTTGAATTAAAAACAAATATACTGGAGTGCACAGAGCTTAGATCAGGGACTTCACAGGACCACAGGTAGGAGCCAGGTGCTTCCGCCAGGCAGATCGTCAGATAGATCTATCTCTGGGTTGTTGGATAATTCTTTCATTGGTTTTTTTGGATAGTTAAATCATTATCTTGCATGGCTTTCTGGGTGGAGTCACCCTGCTAGCTGGCATTAAAGGTGGGCCTGTTGCCACTGTGAGAGTTGACTGCACAGAGCTTAGATCAGGGACTTCCCAGGACAACCTGAAGCACAGAGCAGGCTAAGGAAGACACACCACCACCCACTCCCCCACAAGTGGAATTGCTGAGGGAAAGTCCTAATGGAGCTTTTGGAGAACCTTCAGAACAGAAATGGAAGAGTGAGTTAGACTTCCAATATATAACCAAAATTGAAAGCCTGAAACCTAGACGAGTCAACACTCCATAAACAAGGAGGGGAAAAAAAAGGTATCTGAAGGAAGCAAGCAAAGCAAACCTTCAACATAGTGAAGAGGCATCTGTGATTCACATTAGAATACAGGCAAAAAGGGAAACCCACATGCCAGGGAGAGGATGAAGGGACAACATGGGAAAGGTGCAGGATAATTCTACACCAAGCTCTAACAACCCTGTGGGTAATTCCTACAGTGGGATCCCCCTGGGGATGGCCCTGCACACAGATCTTAGAGAAACAATTGCAGACATTTTCAAAGAAATCAAAGAATATTAAGAACAAGTCAGAGAACTAAGGAGAGAGAATGAAAAACTCAAGAAAGACCTAGAATAAGTGTAAACACTGAAAAAGGAAACCAAAGAGTGAAGCAAGGAGCTCCAGAAAGAGATTGAGAAGCTCCAAAAGGAAGTGGAAATACTAAATGAAAACAGAAATAGAACACTCATCCAATCAAGAGGAAAGGAATGGAAAAAGCCTCAGAAATAGAATGGAGGAAGCAGAACAAAGAATATCAGACCTGGAAGATCACACAGAACTAAAAACCTCAAGTAAAGATTATGAAAAAAATTTAAATATAAAAAAGTGGACCAACCAGGAAATATGGGACACTATGAAAAGCTCAAACCTCCACATCTTAGGAATAGAGGAAGGAGAAGAATCCCAAGAGAATGGTATTGATCAGATCTTCAACAGAATAATAGATGAAAATTTCCCCAAACCAAAAAAAAAAAAAAACAAAGACAAATCCATACAAATAAAGAAGCACATAGAACTCCAAACAGACAAGATCAGAAAGGAAACTGCCCATGCCTTATCATAGTTAAAATGCTAGATGCCCAAAACAAAGACAAAATTCTGA